>CM058041.1:12176124-12595710 GCA_030169165.1 Centaurea solstitialis | reverse complement strand
AACCATCTCTAGGAAACCTCGAAATGCACGATTCGCAATTGGAGAGCAACTAGAGTTGGTACAATCCTTGGTATATGTAGTCGAGTAATGGTTGATGCCAATAAAATCACTACTGTTCTTCAAAAAATTCTTTTCGTCCTCCGAGAAACTTGGTAATTTGGTGCCAAGGTATTCGCGCATTTCTTTAGGGTATTCTCCAAATATTACGGGATCAAGTGACCTGTTTTGGGCATAACAAGTTGAAGAAAGATCGTATATATAGGGTTGGTTCCGGTGAGAAGTTGAGTTAACGTGAGAATTGGTTATCAAGTATCAACTAGTAAATGCACATTAGGATGGGATGCACCGAGACGCACCGAATCAATCCTCGTATCAAACACAAATTGTGGGTGGGCTTCAAGGGTTCATATCCACTTCTCATGTTAACTCGACTTCTCACACAATCCTTTACTCATATCATATATATATATATATATATATCATATAGGGCGGGTTCAAATGAAAATTCAATCTTTCATTGCGAACATGAGGATATCTAAGAGCATGACAGGTGTCCACATTCAGTCTGAATAACAAAGGTTAAGGTACATGCATTATTTAAGATGAATAATACACCATTCAAGGTGAATAATATAACATTCAAAATGAATATTATATTATTCACCTTGAATGTTGTATTATTCACCATGAATTATGCATCAACATTCATCTTGAATAATGTTTGTATTGTTCAGACTGAATGTGACAGTTGTCACGCTTTCGGCTGTCCTCACGTTCGCAATGGAAAATGAGTTTGCAACCGAACTTTCGTGTATATATATACAACTAAGGTAGAGACGTTCGAATCAAGAACATTAATTACCAGCCAATATTGAAAGCCAAACCCCTTTTGGCAGCTTTGCGATCAAGCTCACTGTCCGATAGCGGTTCAAACATGTAACAGTGCATAACGAGCCCTATCGATCCACCTTGTTTAGGCTGCAGATTCAAATTAAAACCCAAAGATTACAAACAATAACATTTTTAAGACCTCATGAGATTAGTCAAGGTGGGTGCATAAAAGAAAGATAAAAGAGTTAAAAGTTGTTTGATTGCCTTGAAATTTTCATGATATAGCTTGGCTGCCATGCCATGGGCTAGTAACAAGTTGTGCATAACAATGAGAGGCTCGACATCCGAATTTCCAGCAACACAGTGCCCGAGAGGCTCCGAACAACGAGAAGGTGGAAAAAGCCCTAATTCGTAAGCGAATATCGTGAATACGTTAGGTTCGTTGATCGTGATCCAATGCTTCACTCGGTCTCCAAACGACTTGAAACAAATTTCTGCCATATGTACAAACTCTTCCCTGCCAAGTGCCAACAAGATTCATATATAAATACGCTCCTCCGATAAACTAAGGAGCCGTTTGTTTTTTAAAAGTTACCTCTTAAGTCTGAAAATTATAAGGTTTGTACACTTAAGACCGTTTGTTTTATTTTTAAGAAAATGCCTGAAAACCTCCTACCGGTACCATGTACCATCCATTGAAATGTTAAGAGATGCACCATCCACCTCTTATTTATTTTAGACGTGAACTTAGATTTCAGACCTTTTAAAAAACAAACGACACCTAAGAAATAAGCAGATCGAGGCATTTTTGGCGTACTTCATTTCGGGGTTTAACCAAGAGCCATATTTGTCTTCAAGTTCCTGGGGAAATCGTTGTGGAAAATCGTCACAAATGGCTCGATTCCTGTATCATTAATACTCACTTCAATTCCCACAAAAATATATACCAGTTTTTGAGGTAAAACATCAAAATTCATGCATGAAATCTTGAATTTGAATCAATATCTAAGATGAGATTGTAGTATTTAAGCTTCATATATGCATGCCAATGCACCTTTAAGGATGAGATTGTCTATTATCTTGTTATAGAACATGATACCGGCCGGATTAACTTCACCTGACCTTCCTCCTGGAATAGAAAAGTACATTGAAAAGATATCAGAAACAAGAAATGGATATTTTGAAAACTCTAATCGTGAGATCTTTGAGAACGAGTGTATCATGTGTTATTTCACTGTGTATACCTTTTTTGACGTGCTTGTGAAAACAAAAAAGAAAAATAATGAAGTTTCACAAGCGAATACATATGAAAGAAACACATTGTGGAACAAATATATGTTAACTAGTAAATCAAGGGGGTGTTTGGAATTGCTTATTTAAAACAACTTATGTTTTTTTTGTAAACGTGTATATCAACTTATGTGGTGTCAAACTGAAGTTTTATAAAAAGTTTTTGGATTACCTAATGATGGTACCAAAACGTAATAAGTTGATAAGTTATGTTTTAGTGTTTGTACTCGGTAACAAAATGTAATACTATACTTAGATGGGAAAAAGAATCGCGTGTCACAAAACCTTACGGTAGACGTTCTTGTGAATCTCATGAATTTTAGAGTTCTCAAATTATTAAACTTTATATGTATACATGGTAAGATACTAAGATTGGATAGAATACTTGGAAGAATTCTAGCCCATGAAATCGAAAATCTGTAAGCTTGAACACCAAGGGAATGCATCATCTCAATGTCTTTCTGTATCAAAGAAACATTATTAAGATTAAAAAAACAAGTTGGTTGTTGATATATATATAGAGAGAGAGAGAGAAGAAAGTTCAAATATGAACTCATCTTTCATTGTGAACATGAGTACCACTAAAATTGCGACACGTGACATATTATGAATATTCATGAATTATTCAAACTGAATAACATTTAATGTATTGTTATTCAGTTTGAATAATACATGAATATTCAGACTGACACACGCTCTCGGTTGTCTTCACATTCACAATGAAAGATGAGTTGACATTTGAACCTGACCCTATATATATAGCCAAAGGTTTAAATGAAAAGTGCTAAAAAGTTGAGAAATAGAGAGGTGATCATAACTCTTGATACAACTAATATCAAATTGTGGCTATGCCAAAATTAGAGGGGTAGTTTCACAACTTTTACAAATAGGCAGAAAACGGGTTCATATGTGAACCCGTGTGATTCACATACGAACTATATGTTCATGTGTAAAGGTGTAATTCATATATTAACTATTTTTAACTGATTCATATATGTACTATATGTTCATGTGTGAACCTATGTAATTCACATATTAGCTATTTTAAGTGATTCACATATGAACTATACCCATGTAACTTACATATGAACCTATGTAATTCACATATTAGCTATTTCATATATATATATGCATCAGTTAGATAGTTCACATGTGAAGTAATTAAGGGTTCATATATGAAAATATCATTTGCCGTCTATTTGTAAAAGTTACACAGTCAAAGCTGTAACTGTTGACCGGACGAAGGGCTATGATTACTTCTCTGTTTCTCATATTTATAGCTCACTAGCTATCGTTTGAACCTTTCTCTCTTTATATATACATATATGCATTAAGAGTAGTTGAACCAACCAAAAACCGATGATAATGATCATCTGCAATATCTCCATTGTCTCCATTTTTTCCGCAACCTAACAACAATGACAGTTGATATTTAGCTATCATCAAAAGCAAAATCAAAATCAATTGATGGCAGTTAACACACAATTGATATATAATAGACACCTGTGACGGAATGACAAAATGCATCCCAGTTGCTAAGGGATTTAGCATCTTCAAGATAGGCTCCTTCAACCTGCAATTTAAAATCCATCAATTATATATATTATATATAGAGAGAGAGAGAGAGAGAGAGAGTCCCCTTATTTTACACGAGTTTGTAAAATAAGGTAACTCTAAATATATATATATATATAGAGAGAGAGAGAGGTGGGTTCATATGAGAACAATGTCAATTTAAGAAAACGCGAGAATGATTCTCAGCCACACATTTTCGGTTACGGTGGACGCGATCACGGAGGATTGACGCGATTCATGGAGGGTGGAGATGATTAAAGGAAGGTGATCCGGTCAAAGTCGCCTTTATTGACTGGATCCGGATGAGTAGTTGAGAATCATCCTCACGCTTTATTAAAAAGTTATGTTTTTCGCATGAACCTTTATCTCTCCCTCTCTCTCTCTATATATATATATATGTATGGGGTTTGGTAACTCATTTTTCATTGTGAACGTACTAGTATCGAAGTCTCTCTCTCTCTATATATATATTTATTGTGAACGTAAGGATCACTAGTATCGTATCACGTGGCAATATTTAGTCTGAATAAAGCATGAATATATTCAGACCGAATGAATAGGCACCGATTCAGATTGCCACGTACCATGGAGGGTTTTAGTGGCCGGTCTCACGTTCACAATGAAAATTGAGTTCACATTTGAACTTTCTGATAGATAGATGATTTATGAGGAAGAAAAATGAGAGAAACTAGATAGATGGAGTACTTGGTAAGCAGAAGTGGATGCTCCAAAGAGAAACCCGGGTGGAAAATCGGATCTTTTGATATGGGCATCTTCTCTTTTCAATCCTCCATTACAGCCATTCTTGGAGGCTTCAAGAACAAGACCAAATGTAAACAAGAGAAAGAAAGAGAGAGAAATGGTGGGTGGTTTCATAGTGGAGCAGCAATGAGAGATAATATTTCTCTAAACCAACTTTGCTTATGTTATAAAAATATTGGAGGTTGGTTATGTGTTGTATATGTATATATAATAAAAATAAATAAACAATTGTAATAAAATATTATTATATAAATAATATTGATGCGAATAATATGTAATATATAACATGACAATGATAAAATATCGTAATGTAATATATATAATATGATAATTAATATTAATCTATAGTGTAATATAAAGAGTAAATTATAGATCTCTTTAGTTGTCACTCACTAGTCAATATTAACTTTCTCTCTTCTAATACATATTATTTCAGAAATTCTTATGGATGGAAGAATATCATAAAAAAAAAAAACTATTTTTTTCTCATGATAATCATTTTTTGAGACTTTTTTATATTTGAAGATTTTTATATTCTCTAGCCTACTTTCTCCATTTTAGAGAATCTGTTGGAGTTAAAATTTATTTAAAATCTTCATTTTGTATATTTTGAAGAAGTTGTTGGAGATGCTTTTAGACTAGATAAACTACTGAGATTGCTTTACAAGGTTTACAACTTTTTAAAATTTACGAAAGAATTCAACCTACACAAACTTGTCCCATCTCGTTCATGATGACGCCCCAACTCCCAAACCCCTCCCAACAACCACTCTCCATTTTTGGTAACTCCCTTGTCATGGCGACTCCCCCACCCTTGATCGTAGGAGACGCCTCGAAACCTTCCGATGAACATCATAAACCTTCATTGAAGCTTCATCGACGGCATCAACAAATCTTGGTTGTCACGTTTTAAGCTTTTTATTTACATATTTGGGTTTGATAAGTTTGATTTTTTTTATCTATAAAATTGGGAAATCATATTTAAAGCTTTTTCATTTATACATTTGTGTTTATTGTATTTATTGGGTTTGATTTTCTTGTTTTAAATTAAAAAACGGTTAGCAATAATGGAGTTTTAGGATAACTTGTTTACACACAACGAAGCTAGAAAAACTCATGTAAATCGATACAAGCTTGATTTGGAATCTCTACCTTTTCCCCGGTTGTGTAAATGATGCCTTTGTTAAGAAAACAATTGAAATTAGTTAGACATTCTTTTCATGAATTTATCAATAACAAAAATGTAATTTTTACTTGGTATTTTTGGTTTACGTTGTTGATTTGGTTTTAATTATGGATTTGTGTTGCTTTGGAATGTAATAGGTTACCCTTTATTACTAATTTGAAGTTGTCGAAAAGATGATCAGAGCGAATGGAGTTAGGTAGTGTTCATCGGAGGGGGAGGGGGAGGGGGAGGGGGAGGCGGTGTTAGTCATCAAACGGTGGGTATGGGTTGAGGTGCACGTGCATCAGCAACTTGTTACTTGTATACATGCCTTAAGCATGTTACGTTTAAATTATTTTTTAAATTTAGACAAAATATGATAAAACACAAAAAAAAGGTGAAAAAGAGTAAAAGGACCGAAATACTATTGCTATGATGGATCTTTTTAACGAGAGTTAGTGTAACTGTGTAAGAGACCAAAAGTGAAACAAGTTGACAATCATAATGCCAAAACTGTAATTAGTTCAAAAGAGGGATGCAAATTATTAGTAGATTACAACCACAAGGACCACAAATCAATATAACTCTAATAAATACAAATAACATATTTATTGAAAAGAATATACTAAATATAGTATATATATGTATACACACACGTATATATAAATTATCGCTCGAGCATGTGTGTTAACTTACTGTTCAAAAAAACTTGAAATGAAAAAGAAAAAGTAATATGAATTAAATAAAACTAAATTAAATTAAATAACTATATATAAGAGAATAAAAGTGTAATTTAAAGATGAAAGTAATTTTGTTTTTAATTATAATAGTGAACATGAGAGATATTGAAACTTTTAAACTTATAATGTATTGGAACAAGGTTTTGATACCCGCGCTTCGCCGCGAGCCATTATGTATATAACGTTTTTTATAACTAAATTTTGAAGTTGTAAACGATTTAAAGTTATTAAAATGATTATTAATGAGTGTCATTAACCAAAGAGAGTAAACTGTAACTTTTACGATTCGAATAATAGAATTGTATTATTTTTTTTTATTATAATAATTTTTTAATGAGTTTGGTCAAATGACATTTTTTGCCCTTTTACTATTTTTGAGTAAATATATAATTGTAATATATATGGTACACAATAAGAAAATTAGATTAAAAATATTCAATATTAGACTCATTTCGAAGGTATCGACGATACGATTATAATGGTATAATTTGTTTAAATTGAAACGCGTTTTTTAAACATATTTTAGCCAATATACGACGTATGGATAAAACGTGAAATGAAATATAGAAAACTAAAAGGTATAAAGTGAATAAATATTATAAGTCTAAGGGGGTAAAATATAACTTTCACAACTAAATTAACATTGCGCACCATCGTTTAGCTATTGCAATTCTTTTCTTGATAGCGGGTCACATGTATAGGACCTACTGGGGCATTGGTCATGGTTTAAAAGATATTTTAGAAGAAAAAAATATTAAAAAATGGTTTAAACACTATGAAAAATGTATGTATTACTAATATTAATAAATCTCAATGACCCTACATATAAACATAATAGAAGACGATGAAATTTATACCTCTAGTAAGGTTTCATAGCGATGATTCCGAATATGTAATTGTATTGATAGTTTCTTTAACAATTGAAGAGTAATCTTAGAGAGGAGGAAAGAGTTTTAGATGATATATAAACATAATAAAAGATAGTGGAATTTTACCTCTAGGAAGGATTCGTAGCCAAGATTCCGAATATGTAATTTCAATATGAAGAATGGAGTATAATCCGATTGAGAACACTTATTATTATTATTATTATTATTATTATTATTATTATTATTATTTAAAAGTTTGATTAATGAGTTTAATTAAGTATTAGTTTTAATCCCTCAACTATTTTTTAATACATTTATAACCGTACTACATGTAGAATCGGTGGATAGAAAAATGTAGTTTATTCTGATAGATTATTATTATTTTATTATTATTATAATAAAAGTTTGATTAAGACATTTTTAAACGCTCAACTATTTTTTAATACATATACAATCGTATTATATATAATAAAAGTTTGATTAAGAACTTTTTAACTGCTCAACTATTTTATTATTATTATTAAGACTTTTCGAAGGTATCGACGACATGATTGTAATGACGTAATTTGTTAAAATTAAAACGTATTTTTAAACATATTTTGACGAATATACGATATACGACTAAAACGTAAAAAGAAATATAGAAAACTAAAAGGTATAAACGAATCAATATTATAAGTCTAAAGGTAAACCGTAGCTTTTACAATTCGAATTTATTATAATAACATTTTGATTAATGAGTTTGATTAAATAACATTTTTAGCCCTTTTACTATTTTTGAGTAAATATATAATCGTAATATATGGTATATAATAAGGTAATTAGATCAAAAAATATTGAATATTAGACTCATTTCAAACATATCGATGATACAATTATAATGACGTAATTTGTTTAAATTGAACACATTTTTCTAACATATTTTAGCCGGTATACGATATACGGCAAAAACGTGAAATGAAATATAGAGAACTAAAAGATATAAAGTGAATAAAGATTATAAGTTTAAGGGGATAAAATGTAATTTTAAAAACTAAATTGATTAAATTAATGTAAAAACACTGTTCATAAAGAAAGACAATATTAAAATATTGCTTAACTACTATGATAAATGTAAGTATTATATATAAATATAAATTTGTATCTCTTAAAATTCAAAATAATAGTAAATAGATTTTTGCTGAACAAGTACAAATAAATAAACATGGATAATCGTGTAAATTTTATATGTTTAAGAAGCTTGATACCTTGAAAAATCTCGATAGATACTTATGATATTTTAAAATATTATTAAATCAGTATATTTTTAATAATGAAATATTTTGAGATATATATTTTATAAAATATAAATAAGATATAAAATATAAACAAGGGTGTAAAATTAAAATATAAAATATAAATAAGAGTGTAAAATGAAAATTGAAGATGTAAAAAAACATAAAATAATTTAATTTGTATGTATTATTGATATTTAAGAATACGATGAAATCCAAAAGTATTCAATATTATGCTCATTTTATA
This sequence comes from Centaurea solstitialis, assembly GCA_030169165.1. NCBI lineage: Eukaryota > Viridiplantae > Streptophyta > Magnoliopsida > Asterales > Asteraceae > Centaurea > Centaurea solstitialis. Next base: position 12,586,957 of record CM058041.1, on the reverse strand, counting down.
GGTATTGTGCAGACAATTATAATGGTATAATTCATTAATTTGTTGAAAAGAAAAAATAAAATTTTAATATATTTAAGTTCATATACATTATTTATGTTAATGTGATGAGGATATAGAGTAAAAAATGAAAATAAATAAGGGACTAAAAGTAATTTAATTAAGTGATTATAAAGATATAGATTGTAATCTTGAATTGAATGTAACCAATGACGTGTAGCTCAATTGGTATGTGTTGGTGGTAAGTTTGCAGCAAATCTTGAATTGAATATAGAAAAAACCCATCATAGTCTCTTTATAATATGGTATAAATAGGGTACTGTCTAAGGGAAAACCTTAAACAATTGAAAAATCGAGTAACACTCTCGTAGCCTTCCATCGGATCGTTTGTACCTGTGCATACCAATGTGGATATATATATATATATATATATATCTTTTTTAATTTTAATTTTCTTTACTGTAACACTTCTCACCCCACTTACTCAATGCATTACACGGGCATACTTCTAGTATATACATGTAATATATAGTCGGGTTCATACGAGAACAATACCTATATAAGAAAATGATCGAATCACATATGATTTTACATTAAAATCACGTATAAATCACATGTGATTCATACGACTTTGATCACGACCTGAGGTTGCATGTCAAGCCACACATCCTTTTGTTGACCGTTAATGTAAATCACATATGATTTTGCACATGATTTTATATGTATTTATGAAAGGGTGTCATGGGCTATGCCCAAACTAATTTCAATAAATTATAGTTTATATAATTAATCCTAAATTTTATTATTAATAAAAAAAAGCCTTAACCCTAAATTTTCTAAAAAAAAAAAAGCCTTAACCCATTTATAACCGGTTATATTTCACTTGAACTGGTTACCCTCATTCTCCTAACCTTAACCAACTTGTAATCGGTTACAAACTTAACAAATCAAAACTTTTACTGTTTTTAACCGATTCAGTCAGTTACTAACCGGCCCGTAACCTGTATCAGGTCACCTCTACTTCCACATAGGCCCGCTATTTGACGATGGTCTACATCTACAGTATCTACACTCTACCGATGGATGGGCTATAATTGGGTTGGGCCCTTTGTATTTATCATCTTTAAGCCCAACTAGGAGCCCATGCCAGTTGCCACTATATCAGCATATAAAGGGCTCTTGAATCAAATTCATTTCCCCAAAACTAAAAAAAAGCATCAACCAAAGTAAATAGGAACTCAAGAAAGGGCGGGAATCAAGAAGAATTCATCCTTCATCCATGTGAAATAGGAGGTATTTCACCTCTATTTTATGTATAATCTTCAACATTGCTGCCATAAATCATGTTTTTGATGGAGTTTTGAACCAAATTCTAGGTCAAAACTTGTATAAAAATGTTTGTATGCAGAGTTTGGGACCAGGTTTTTAGGAGGTTTTCTGAGGGTTTATTTGAAGTTTAGGTAACAAAAGTGAAAAAAATAGAAGCACATGATTGGAAACTAGAGTATGAAACATTGAAATCCTACTACATATAGAATGAAAATCGAAATCGAAATGAAGATAGGGCCATTTTTGTTGGCAAGAACAGAGAACAAACTAAGATCATGTTTAGAAGGGAAGGGAAAGTCATGATTTCTGTTTTCCATTTGGAGGATGATTAGGGTTTCTGGCAGTGAAGAAGGGGATGGTTTTTGTTGATTAAGGCATCTTAATAACTTACAAGCAATTGTTTATCTATGATTTAAGATGGTTCAGGTTCTGTATCACTGAAATACAACAGTTAAGAGACAATGATTTTTATTTGGAACAAAGATTTTTCCTTCTCATGCATGCTGCTGCATTGGTAACTAATATTTTTATTTGGAATTTGAGGGGAATATGACAGAGGATAATTTCTGGATTAATAGTGAATTTGCTTTGGTGATCTAAACTTACGGACAATATAGGATGCTTAAAACCAAATTTACTATTGACAATAGTCAATGCTGATTCTGAAGTTACAATTTAGAAGAATATTCATCCAGAAATGGATGTAGAATTGTAGATCCAATGTAGTTGTCATTTTGGTCTTGTGCTGTGTTGCACTAAGCTATATAGTTCTTTCTGAACTATAACAATAAGCTACTACAACAAAATTGTGATGGTTGTAAGGCCTTGTATGTTTTATGTTTATTATGTATTTTAATGGACGCTTCCATAGGTTATAGTCCGGAAAAATGTGAAGTTTCTTGTTGATGTGGATATCGAATTTCCATGGCATCTTTCTTTTTATTGGCTTTTATCACACACTATAATTGTGGACATTCATAAAATATACGCTGCTGTTTGTGACCCACTCTATAATTGACTGATTATGTTTACACGTGATGGCTTATATTCAGGGTTGTTTCAAAAGTTTGGGGATAACTGTATAATGATAAGCTGCATTATCTTTCGGCACCGCAAAGTGGACGTGTGATTTCTGGAGGCTGACCCATTTCAATATACTGATTTGGAAGCCTTGAGTCATTTTAACTTTCATACTCCGATTCAGGGAAATTTTAGTATTAATGCAAGGCTACGAAGTTGGAGATAGGGTCCACAATTTCTTTGCACAAGAAAACTTCTTTCAGGGTGGGTACTTGCCTTCGGATAACAATTTGTGGGTTAGTAGTCAGAAAGAAATTGGTCCCCCGAGTTTCCATACGAAAGCTTACGACCCTGAACAGTCAGGTAATTAATCGGACCGTTAGTTGAGTTGTTTATGTTATTTGATGTTCATCCAGTCATTTTTTAAGTTTATTAATTTAATTTATGGTGTTAAAGATATAGGCATTGTTTGGTAAACACAAAGTAGCTTAAGGCCATCCTTTATGGACCGGTGGAGAGGGCCGGTACCCCTCATACCGACCGGTGCACACCATAGTGGATGAGGGGTAGGGTGACCGGTACCCTCTCCATCGGTATCCGCATGCCGGTCATGCCACCCCACTCTCTACCCCCTTCTCTCTCTATCTCTCTCTTCTTTCTCTCTCTACCTTTTTTCTTTTCTTTTTTTTAATCAATTTAATTTAGAGAGGGTATGACATGAGGGGTACCATAGTGGATAAAAGGTAAAGATAGTGAAAAGCTGATGTGGCAGTCTGTAGGAGCTGTACGGTCTGCACCATAGTGGATGGCCTAAGCTAGCTTATTTTTTGTGTACATGTTTGGATGGACAAAAAGTAGCTTATAAGCTAGCTTTTTGAAAAGCTACTTGGACGTAGCTTTTTGGAGCTTTTTGTAGCTTTTTCCAATTATACCTTTAATAATATTGAGAGTAAATTTGGTCCCTGTGGTTTGGTGGTTTTTACGGATTTGGTCCCTTTGGTATGCATTTTATGTTGGATTTGGTCCCTATTATATGCGATTTGTTTTCAATTTGGTCCCTAAGGTATGCATTTTTTGTTGGATTTGGTCCTTATAATATGCACAAATTTATTGAATGGTCGTTAGGCTGGAGGATCAAATCCGAAAGAAAATGCATACCACTGGGACCAAATCCGTAAAAACCACCAAACCATAGGGACCAAATCCGTAATTTACTCTAATATTAATTATTATATTCCAATATGCCTTTTTGGTCATAAGCTAGTTTTTGCCAAACATCCAAACCTAATTTGTTCATAAGCTAGCTTATCAGCTACTAGCTAGCTTATCAGTCAACAGCTAGCTTATCAGCTACCAACTAGCTTATCAGTCAACAACTAGCTTATCAGCTACCAGCTAGCTTATTAGCTAGTTTGTCAAACATACCCATAGTTATTTCGATGATCACTGACTTCAAAACATCTGCTTTTTTGTTCTTTTTCATGAGCAGAAGTTGAACTAAGACACAACAGTCTATGTGTTCCTTTCTCAAATGGCTTCAACTTTATGCAAGCAACTGCAACGGCTGAATTCACTAATGACTGGTCTCAAGGCCAACACGAAAACATAAACGGATACATGTATGGACATCATGTTTTACATCCCGGGCCGAATGAGGCAATATTTTTGGGGTTGGATAATGTGAACCAGAGGGGATTCTTGGTAAATGAGTTTCAACAAGGAGGTGTTTGTGTTTCTGAGCAGATACCTGATTCAAATAGATCATATGAAATTGATACACATGGTAGTTTGAGTTTTTTTGGAGGTCAACAACAGCGGTCTGGATTTATTGATATAAATCTGCAACGGCAGCTCATGCTCAGAAAGATGCAAGAACTTCAAAGGCAAAAGGACATGCAACGGCTTAACACAACGCAAAATAGCTCGGTGAATCAAGCTTCTCCCTTTGCTAGACAACCATCTAGCAATGGTTCACGTGGGCTTATTAACGTCACTCCATCTTCTGAATCATCCTGGGCTGATCAGTCTTTGTTTCGGGTTCCTATTTCTAGCTCAAGGGGCCTGCTGAACTCGTGTCCTTATGCTTCCACAGATGAGGCCTCGACTCAAGAAATGCCAGCCTATGGCAATCAGTATGGTGGAATCGCGGAACAGGTTATCGATCATGATGGAACTTCGGTCAGTAGGCAAGGTTCAGATAGCTGGATAAAGGTGGAGCAAATCCAGCAACTGACATCCGTTCATCAAACTGGATCTGAGCAGGGGTTCCGGGGTCCGGTGAGTCTAATTGGCTGTTCACAGATGGCACACGATGAACTCGCAATTGAAGCTTTACATGTGGCAGCTTCTCAGCCTTCTCTAGACCCTGATGAAGAGAGAATTTTGTTTGGTTCGGATGAAAACATCTGGGATGCTTTTGGCAGTGATGGAAACATGGGTGGATGTGTCTCTAGTTTTCTGAATGATAATAATGAATTTGAAAGTGGACTTCCTTCTATTCAAAGCGGTAGCTGGAGTGCTCTTATGCAATCAGCAGTTGCAGAAGCTTCCGGCAGTGGTGTAGGTTTGAACTTTCGGAATCTTGAACATCCGTCAGCTAGACACCCTTCAACGTATTATGAAGATAGCGAGAAACAGCAAGCACCTTTACCCGATGTTAATCGGCTTAATGCCTCAGCTATGAGCTTTGGAGCTCTTCAAAAGGTAGATGCTGCGGGAAATCAGCTATTTGGAAGTAGCCTACCACATAACAAACAAAACGATTGGAAACCAGTAGAGTCTATTTTCATCCATGATAATCATACAACAGTTGTGCATGAAGAAATTGATCAATGTGATGGTATATGGAGGGTTAATGCTCTTTCTAATTTCATAGTTGATCCAGAGAGCACAAATACTTCCATGGGTAGCCCGCATATTAGCGGAGAAGGTTTTATTGTGAACAGTGCTGTTGCTACACCTAATTTAAGCAACGTGCAAGGTGCTAGCGATTTTGGCCAATTTCCTATAAACAGCCATCAAGTGAATTATTGGAAACATGTTGAATCCTCAGTGAGATATATAGGGACTGGGAATTTGAGGAAACCACGGGTTTCTGAATCGTCATTTAATAGCTCTGATAAGGAGGATCTAAAGATGCATGAAATAGAGAGCAGAAGTAAAAGGGCGAACTCCATTGACAGCTACCAATCAAGCTCATCTTACCAGGTAACTAGTGCTCGTTTGAGGGAAAGTTCTTCACCAAATGCTGGTAATCTGCGGGCTTTTGGTCAAATGAAGTTTCAGTATCATCCGATGGGAAACTTGGATGAGGTTGTTGAAATGCCTTATGGAGAAATACAAGGTACAAATACACAACCGTCGTCCTTGCAGCATTTTCAAATGTTAAGAGGCCAAGGGAATCTCGGACACACTAACGTTAGCAGCCAGGTACCTAAAACTTCTGCTAAAATGGGGAAGGTGAATTTTGGATTATGTATATCCATATAGGGTCAGCTTCAAATGTGAACTCATTTTCATTGTGAATGTGAGGACAACCGAGAGCGCGCCACGTGGCATATTCAGACTGAACATGCCATGTGGCGCGATTTTAGTCGTCCTCATGTTCACAATGAAAGATGAGTTCACATTTGAACTTTCTTCTATTCATATATTTCTATCTAATATGATGTTGTCCAGCTATATATGAGCGGCATTCTACTTTTTTCAGGGGCATGTACCTGATCTTGCGGGAATCACCAAAGAGTCTCACGGCTTAAGGTCGAAGGACACCATTGGTGGTCATAATATCTTTGCTGCCTTTGATAAATCTGTTGGTTTATGTACTTCAGAGAAGGATTCTCAACCTAGGTATTGTTTAAGTCATGAAATTTGTTGTCTTCATTACATGTTGAAATTATTTTTCTTTAACAATGTTCATCTGTTTGAGCTACCAGAAAGCTCGTGTGCAGTTATAAGTTATAAGCAATATCCGAGGGGTTCATCTCTGTGTGTGTGTGCATATTTTATATAGACACACACACGCATACTATTATACACGCTAAAAACATGTTTCTGCTTCATTTATTTCCAACCCATGTTGCTTTGTGCAGTCAAACAAGTTCCAGCATGTCTGAACACTGTCGATCCTCAAAAACGTTTCTTAATGGAAGTACTGATCTTTCAGCTCAGCAACAAGATTTCACAACTCAAGCTTGTGGAGTGCAATTAAATCTTCGTAAGTCTAGCCAGTTAAATGTCGTTGAATCAACTTCCTTAAGCCGTCAGAATATAAAGGATCAACAAGCTGAAAATAGAGGGAATCTATGTAGAAAGGTTGACCAAGCTCAAAAGACGAATGGACCTCACAAGGAATTTCATGCCAATCCTACTGCTACCAGTGAGATTGATCTCAAAGCCTTTGGCCGTTCTCTTAAACCAATTAATTTGCGTCACAATTATTCTTCCATGAACAAAAAGAGGGCCATCAGAAATACAGATAAAGATCCATGTAACAGGGTAACAAAGAGACCGAAAGTGTCAGATAATGTCTTGGGTGGTCAGCAACATCTTGTTGCCTTAAGACCGAAGAAGCGCAAGCTTACAAAGGCCGGTCTTCATCCTTGGTTCGTGGAAGTTTCGGGGAGTTTTAAGAATCTTCAAGGCATCTGGTCCGTGCCCATGAAAACCAACTCTTTTGATTCACTCACTAGTGCTCATAAAATCTGGTCCGTGTCCATAAAATCTGCTGGATTAGTGGATTTTCATGAGCAGAACTATGGGAACCACAATGTTACCAAAATTTTCTTATTGGGTTCATCTGATAGAGAATGTGTATTATCTCGCATGCTTTTTTCTACACATAGAAGTTGTGGTAGTTTGGTGGTTGCTATAGATTTGCCATATAGCTCGGGGCTAGAGTGATCTTGTCACTAAAGAGTTTATGTTAATTTTTATTATTAATTGTTTTGGTTGCAGCACTGGTGCAGTGGAATGGTCCAGAGCAACCAATTGGCAGATGGAAAAGGTATTCTCGTTTCTTACCTTTTACAGTTTTTATGCACAGCTTTCAGTAGTTCTAATAAAAGCATATTGTGGTCATAGGTTGACGATGATGGTGACGTGACTGAAAATGTACCAAGATCAAAAAGAAGGCTTATCTTCACTACTCTGCTAATGCAGCAACTGTTTCGCCCTCCCCTGGACTCGATTCTATCAGCAGATGCTAGTTCCATCTACGAGAGTGCAGTTTATTATGTGGGTCGGCTGGCATTAGGAGATGCGTGTAATCTAGTCTCTTTTGCTAGTGTTAGTGGAGCAAATGGGTAAGAAAATCTTTAAAAGTTGAATCATCTGGGCATGTTGTGCGTTCTTTTTGGTTTGTTTTTAAACACTTTTTATGGGTGAACAATTTGCAGCCTATCTGAACAAAGCAAAGAGTCTGAGAGAATTGATGACCGTCGTCTTCTAGAAGCTGTTGAAGATTTCAAGAGTAAAGCACGAAAACTTGAAGATAGTTTTTCAAGGTAACCTTCTCATGGATTTACTTCCGTCTTTGCTGTTATTAATATATACAAAATTTGCAGCCTGTCAAAGCAGTTGATCGCTTTTGTTTCTCGATGTAGCTTTCATTTATGTTTTTTCATGTCATGTTGTCATTAGTTTCGCGGGCAGATTACATATTTGGTCCTTGTGGTTTACACTTTTTTTATTACACTATTGGTCCCTATTTTAAAATAATTATGGAAAAGGTCCATGTGGTTTACATTATATTGCAGTATTGGTCCCTATGGTTTACACTATATTGCACTGTTGGTCCCTATTTTGCCGATAGGGTTAGGGACCAACAGTGCAATATAGAGTAAACCACATGGACCTTTACCATAATTATTTTAAAATAGGGACCAACAGTGCAATAAAGTGTAAACCACAGGGATCAAATATGTAATTTACGCTTAGTTTTGCCGTATCTGAATTCCTAGTTTCATTGCAGACTTGATAAAATAGCATCGGTTGTGAATTTGAAAGTGGAATTTGAAGATCTTGAAAGATTCTCCATCATCAACCGTCTTGCTAGATTCCATGGGAGGATGCATGCAGATGGGGCCAAAACTTCATCAATCATTTTCCCTCGGAAATACGTCACTGCATTTGCGTTGCCTGCAAATCTACCTGATCGGGTGCGATGTCTCTCCCTTTGATCGTTGGTTAGTTAAATCCTTACGGGCCCTCGATGGAAACTGCAGGAGGATCTTAGAAAGCAATGAACCAAGTATGAATCTTTTGCCTTTAGCCAGAAATACAAGTCCATTTCTTGTACATCCGTGTGAAATTTTGATGGAACTTGTAAGCACTGGTTTTTTTGGGGGTAAAATGGGTAGTTCATATGGAAGTAGGTAGATAATAGAGGTGTGGTAAGTTGTCCCTTTTTTGATGCAGCATATATTTTGATGGGGCGTTTTTGTATATATGGAGTTGCTTCTAACGGGTCTCGGTTTGTACATGCTTTTTCGGTTTATTTCGTGGCTCTTTCAGGTGAGTGGACCGCGGTAGAATAACAGGTTAATTTGAGAATTCTTAAAATTAACCTGTCATTCTACCGCGGTTTGTTACTTGAATTCTTAAAATCGGCGCAACCATTTGCTATTGGAATTGATTTGTGAGTTTGATATTCATAAAAGTCAAGTAGATTGTTACTAAATTTGTTTTTAAAACTTTTTTGTATTAATTTGTTTTAAAGTATATTTTTTTGCAATATATTTCATATTCAGCTTAATTAAATAAGTTGGAAAACAATCTTTATTTAGCTAAATTAGGAATTGTAACAAAAAAAGACCTTGACAAAATCTACACCTAGAAAAACAACTAGACAACGTAATATTGACCACCACATCATTCCGATCACGACACGTTAACCCTTGTGGCATGCTTGGAAGTCTATTGAAACGAAAGACAATGCATTGTGAAGAGCCGTTCAAGCTTATTATTCGATTTGTCAAAAACATACCCAAGTGTTGTGATGCTTCCAAATTAAATAAGAGTGATCCACAATACCACGTTCCAAGAGCAAAGAACTCGAATAAATCATCAAAGGAAATCAAATGCAGTAAAATTTAACCCTACCACTTGAAGACGTCCTTTCTCAAGTAAAAGCTAAAAGGTACGAGAAGAACCAATGTTCATTATTAACTAAAAGAAAAATACCTTGAGTCATAATTCCCAAGCCATATTATTATGTTGCCATAATCAACTAGTTACACGTTAAATAAGTTTTTCAAACCTTAAATTTTCTTATAAGTTTACTTATAGATCTCAAGGTAATAGTTTTTAAATGATTTTTCAAAAACGATAATAAATCCAAAATTATTTTTTTTGAGTAAACTGCAATTTTGGTCCTTAGTGGTTTGTTATTTATGTTAGTTTTTTAGTACTTAAACCATCCACAATGGGAAGCGTCAAGGGAGTGGCAAGCAGTTGGTACCGGTCAGCAAGGCCGCCAATACAATCAAGGTTGATTGGCAAGGAGTGAAATCGGCAAGGTCATGCCGACTCCTTAGACTACCCCACCCCACCCCACCCTCTCTCTCCTTTCTCTCTATCTCTTTCTTCTTTTTTTCTATTAGTTATTTAGATTGGTATAAGAGTCAAGACCACTGTGGTTGAATTGGTAAGGATTGGTAAGGTGTTGGTAAGATAGTGGAAAGCTGATGTGACAGCTGCTACCACTGGCAAGCGTCAAGACCACTGTGGATGGTCTTACAAGTTTAATTTAATTTTGCATGAAACCCTCATGGTATACAAAAATGATTGGTTTGGTCCATGCTATTAACAAAAGTTGATTTGCATGTATTAATTCCCCATGTGCCTTGCACATATGGATACACTAATCATTTTATAATTGAAATATGAGATCCTCACAAAGTAAGTTAAAATAGTTTTTTTAGTTTATTTTTAACCCTATAAATTTATCTCCATCTTTTTTTCTATTTCTCTCCATCTCTCTCTCTACATCCGACCTCCAACCACAACCAAACTTATGAAACTTCTCCACTTTTACCACCTGACAAGTGGAGTAAAATCTTACCCCGTTAATTCTCACTTAATCAATAAAGTAAATGACTCGATAATTACTTAGTAGGTAAGCATTTTAATAAATGACACCTTAGACTCACTATGCTATTTATACCATTTTTCTCTTTGTTGTCTAAATATTCATGTTTTCAAGAAAATTAATAATAGCATTTGTTTTATATGCTACATAAATATAAGTTCTAAAATTATTCAGAAAAAATATAAGTTTAAAAAAACTACTAGATGGAGCTTTTGAAGCTGAAGAAGGTGTTTGAGGTACTGGTAAAGAGTTATAGAAGGTGTCCATTAGCCTTGGACCAAATCTTCACTATATATGTTGGAACCCCCCTCTCTTCTCAAGGGCTCTTTTGGAGATTAATTCTGGGGTTCCACATATTCTAACAGTGTTGAAAGATTATCAAATGCATTGATATAGGTGGAGCTTGTAGTGTTAACTTTAATGAATTTAAGTCAAAATAATCTATGGGATTGATCACATTGAGTTTTAGCTTGTTGATTCTATCTTATGTATGACATATGTATATGATATGCAATGGATGATTGTATGTTGGAGATTGTTGTCCATTAAAATACCCAGTTTAGAGGGACGAACGAGTTATAATACTAGGTAAGATTGTAGTCCATTAAAATTTAAAACATCAGGTTTGCTTGGGAATGTGTAAGTTTCGTAATCTATTCAAGCTTAATCATAAAACAACCAAACAACCCCTAAATCTATTTTTTGGTTCGAATACAACAACACCGAAGTTATGTCCCACATTAGGTGCGGATGTAGCCTCTTTATCGCTTGGGTATGAATGCATTTGTATGTCTTATTCACTTAGACCCTAATTAGAATGCGATACACAGCGCACGTTTGCATCTATTTATCAAATCACTATAAAATTTGACATTCCCCCGTATTGCACGGGCACACAACTACTAATATAAAAAAGATAAAATCATCGTAGGTTTGATAGACCTTTTCAATGAAGTTATTATTAAGAGGATGAAAAGCGAGATGAATTTCATACCAAGAAACCTAAATGCAAGATTACAAGGACGAAATTAGTACTTTTCAACAAACAAGAAGGACTAAAAATGTAATTTACTCCATAATGTTAATATATAATGATGTGATAGCCGTAGAAAACACAGCTCCATTCGCATTTTTCCAATGTTATTTTTGAGTGCTAACACTATAATCATTTTATGCAAAAAGCAATTTATTTCTTCCAATTTCTTATCATCATTCAGTTCAAAAAGGTAACTAGGGTTCATATTTCAACCTTTTTACTTCAAATTTGAAAGGTAATCGATCATCAAACTTTTAACTTATATTTGATGCCAAAATCAGAAAAATGCTCAACTTCTCTTCGTTTTAATTGTAATTTCGTTAGGTTTGTTTGTTCTACTGTATTTCTTCTATGTTTGTTTTACTATTAGAATCCGCCTAAATGTCTTAAAAATAGAAGCATTCCATTCTATCATGTATTATGAGGGTGTTTGGGATTGAGTTTTGAAACTCCTTATCGACTAATTGGCTTCTCGAAGAAGTCGATAAGTTAATAAGCATGTTTGGGTAATGTAAGAGGGTGTTTGGGAGTCCATTATAAAGCTCCTTTTTAACTTATTGACTTCTCCAATAAGTCAATAAGTTAAAGTTAAAATGGTGTTTGGCAATGTAAAATGACTTCTTGAAATTTCATTTGGACAAGGGAGGAAACGGAGGTTTTGAGAAGTAAAAAATCATGACTTCTCCAAGAAGTCAATAAGGACTTTTGGGGAAGTCAATAAGGACTTTTGGGGAAAATGACTTTTGAACCCAAAAATGGAATCCCAAACACCCTCTAAAAGCACTTTTAAAACTCCATTTTGAGAAGGCATGAAATTGTGTTTTTTTAAAATAACTCCTACCTGACTTATTAACACAAACTTTTCTCAAAAAGTTGATAAGCTAACCCAAACACCACAACTTATTGACTTATTAAGACAAACCCTTCTTAAAAAGTTGATAAGCCAACCCAAACACTTTTTTTAAAGACTCATTTTTTCAACCCCATAAGTCAATAAGCACTTTTGATCCTGTTGCATATTCTTCTGCTTTTCTTATCATTATGCTCCTGGTGGAAACCAAAATCATTATCAAGATAGGGCCATTTTTGTTAAAATTGATGTTTTTCATTTGGAGAGATGATTGGGGTTTCCAATTTGTTAAAATGTTTCTTAGAATTGCATTTTCCCTTTTTTGATTAGATTTAATATTTATATTTTATGCATGAGTTTTTTTGATTATGTCTTTTTAAAAATGATGCATGTAATGGTTTTTGGTCTTTCAAAGTAAGTTTCAGAAGTCTCAAATCAAATAACCTAGTCCTAGTGTAGTAGGGGTTATAAGGTCGAAATTAAGATTTTGATAAGATGCACTTCTTAATTATTGGTAGATCACCATCTATACTTAGGGGGCGTTTGGTTGGGGGTATTGAGGGGTCAGGAATGGGAATGGTAATAAAAACTGCTGTTTGGTTTGATATTATATAATGGAATCATTCCTGCAGATCCATTAATTTCCATTCCTGACCAAATTGGGGTGAATGAAATTTTTATTTCTACTTTGTTCTTTTTTCCATACATTGTTCCATCTATAGATGTTAAATGAAACATGTTTTGTATTTTCAAGTTGGAAAAACATATTTTTTTAATAAAAAAACAAATTTTCATTGATTATATTAGGTTAACCAAACAGCATCAATGCAATTCTCATTCCTATTCCCATTCCCATTCTCATTCCCTGAAATGAACCAAACACCCCCTTATGTCTATGTCTATGTCTATATCTATATCTATGCTTATATTATGCATCAAGTATTGTTTATTAATGTATATTATATAAATTTCAAGATTACAAGTAAATTGTGTATATGTATAACTTATGAAAACTCTAGGTTTAAATTTGTGTAACTAACTGTATATAAAAGAGAATAAACATATCATTAAGTTCTAACATAATACTTAATTATTTTCTTTATAAAAAATTATATTATTAAATCTAAATAAATTATTTCGATATTAGATGTAAGTTAAATTACAGTAAAAGATCGAATAAAAAAACTAGGGGTGACCTAGGGGGATCCAACCATAGACATGAAATTTTTAGTCAAATTCTAGTCTTTAAACCCTAGTGTTATGCAAAAAAGGCAAACGGTAGATCAAAGATAATTCGGGACGCTTCCTAATCTTTCACGGGCTTCTTTTATCATAATAAATAGGCTGAATATGTATATATATATAGGATTACGTTCAAATGTGAACTCAATTTTGGTTTTGAACGTGAAGACCACTAAAATCGCGTCACGTGACAATATTAATTCTGAATATCATGCATTATTCAGGGTGAATAAAGCTTATTAAATCTAACGACCATTTTTTTAACGGTAATTTTGGTTTGTTATCTTTATTAAATGTAATTGGATAATATTTATCAAACGACCCTTTTTTAACGGTAACTTTCAGCAATTGGTTAACGACTCTATTTCTCACTCTTGCAGATTCACCAATTTCATCTTGTTAGTTCACGAAAGTTGAATTTGGAAGTCAAAGATCAAATCAATCGTTGTATTACTGATCAATCAATCATGGATCAAGATGGTCATATACTGGACAGTGGGAAAATAGCTAAGACCTTCTCTACGGAGACTTTGGGTGAGAAATCATCTAAAAGACCCAGGTGCCAAGAAACCAAGAGGGTAAGTGGTGCTTCTGCTAGGCAGATGGCCCCTACTAAAAGATCCAATGATTCATCAGGGGTGGTAAACACACCTAAAGGGAATGAGGACAGATATAGCTACGATGAATTGATGGAAATGTGTGGCAAAATTCGTTTGGATATGGACAAACAAGCAAAGGAGATTAAAAGGCAGGAGAAGCAGATGGGGTACCAGGAGAAGCGGATAGCGTACCTGGAGAAGCAAATAGCGTACCAGGATAAGCAGATAGCGTACCAGGAGAAGCAGATAGCGTACCAGGAGAAGCAGATAGCGTACCAGCAGAAGCAGATTGATAAACTCATGCAGACAGTGACCAGAATGGAGCAAAGGAGAATAAGGCACAGGTTGGCTCAAAGGAGAATAAGGCACAGATTGGCTCAAAGGAGAACAAGGCAAAGATTTGTGCTGAAAAGAAGAACCATGGCTTGTCATGATGCTTCCAAAAAGGGGGGAGAGTCATGATACTTCAAAGCCGATGGAGGATGATTTTGAAGGTCTGAATACAGGCATGGATACAAAGTTTGAGGGGGAGTCTGGTGCAAAGTCTGAGAGGGTGATTGAGAAAGATGAGCAAGTGTTGGAATCATCAGCACCAGAAGTGAAGAAAAAATATCCCTTGGTAATTACTCTTTTTTTTTGTTATGACTTACAAGAATCAAGATAGAATGAAAATGGATGATATCTGATGACGGTTCTAATAACATGAATGTTTTCCGTTTGTGGTTTTCTTTAGGCATCAAAAACATCATCAAAAGCAGCAGAAACAGCATTAAGTCAAAAAGAGAGGGAGGCAGTGGAAGCTATCTTGCACTTTCGAAGGTGAGCTCAAAGCCAAATACTCCTAAAATGTAAGGAGTTGTTCTCTAAGAAAAGGAAGCAGGGTCTAGGCCAAGCTTTATCAGACTACTCAAACAATTTTATGATGACTAAAATACCTTTCGTTTAACAAGGTGGTGATGGACTTAACAGAAAATGTCTAAAATGACTAAAATACCCTTCATTTAATTGGACCAAATCAGAAAAATTAACGTCTGTTAGGAGGAGGGACCAAAAGAGGGACCAAATCTGAGTTTTTTAAGTTTAAGAAGGATATTTTTCGAAATTGACAAACGTTATGTGTGCTGGTTCTTTTTCTACAGATAAAAAATTGTGAATTCTCTAATTTTCTATATTGTGATACTACAGGATATAAATCACACAGTCCACAATTGCATTCATCATTCATTAGAAGGATTTCTATGGAAAGAGAACTGGAGGTCTGTACTATGTGTTTAAATTTGGTATCTCTTGCAAGATATAATTTTTGAATGGGGCAGTTGTATTTATCATCAAATATGTGCATCGAGTGCCGTATAAATTGTGTACACATTACTTTTATTCGTGTCCTTATGCTTCCACAGATGAGGCCTCGACTCAACAATTGCCAATCTATCGTGATTCATCCCCGGTAATTAGTGTGTGCTGGAATCCCGGATCACGTTATCAATCACAACCAAAATTGTGAAACTTCTCCACTTCTACTTTCACGTCTCACACACCCACCATGTTATTTCGGCACCTCATCTACTTCAGTAAACCCTGCCAGTGCCACCTAGTCTAACATTCTCCGATGAACCCCACAACATACTTCTATTTTCTAGATCATTGCCTTATCTAGAAATCCAAACTTGAAGCAAAAAGTTGTGTTGTGTCTAGCATCATATGTGACAGAACCCAACTAGAATATTACGTCTATTATCGAATGTGAGAGATGATGTTTCTTAGGTATATTACAGTGATTAGAGTTTTGGTAAAGTTAATGCATATGTATCATAATGACATGCATTGGAGTGATGTTTATTTCAAAAAAAAATTCATCTAATTTTGATCTGTTATCAACTGATGTTATTTTGTAACACAACCGATATGATGGATCTTATGGGCCTCTTACTCGAGTTTTTACCCGGTAAGCGCTTAATGGAAATATCTGACATTGTAACTTGTTTTATCAGGTAAGATTTTAGTCCATCAAGATACCATTGTACGTAACAATTTACCCCGTAAGTGCTTACCTGGTATGAGTCATTATTCTCACTTAGCGAAAAGACTCTCCATGCTTACCATCACTCTTACCGGGTAAGATTCTTAGCCTTTGTCGGGGATTAGTCACGCTTTGGCCCAGACACCCTTCCAAAAAAAAAACCGATTTTAGTCAATTAAAACATCCTCTGCAATAATTATATGCTTAACACTTATAGGTTGGTTAAGAGTCGTTACTTGCACTTATAGGATAAAACTCTCGGTCACTGTCATTGTTAGGGTCCCACATCGGCTAGACTTGGACCAAATCTTCACTATATATGTTGGAACCCCCCTTCTCTCCTCAAGGGCTATTTTGGAGATTAATCTGGGGGTTCCATATATTCTCACATGGCATCAGAGCCAAGGTCTACCACTCTAGGGACTGACACGCTGGCACTCTCCTGGCCGTTCTTGGCCTCTTGTGGCCTTTCCCCTTCTCTCCTTAAGGGCTTTTTTGGAGATTAATCTAGGGGTTCCATATATTCTCAGAGTCATTACTTTTATTGGATAAGATTCTCAATCATTGTCATGTTCATTGATAATGAGTTAATGACCCATGTCTTTAGTTCATTTGATAATGAGTTAATGACCCATGTCTTTAGTTCATTTGATAATGAGTTAATGACCCAAGTCTTTAGTTCATGGTAGTTTTCTAAGAAGCGATTGTTTTAAATTTTAATCCTTGATTTATAAAAAAAGTAATCGCATACCGTTGCATTTTCATAGAACTATAATGAAGCTTTTCAATGAGATGTTCACGAGTGTGGTTTTATGGATTGCCACTATAGTTGACCATGTGAAGTTATTTTTGACATCAATGGAATGCTTATGCAATTGATGTTATTTTGGGTTTGATGATAGTGTGTGTGGTGGAACCATAATGTATTTTGTTTTTACATATATAAATGTTGATTTATTAGCATTTCTATGGTTGGGAATGTATAAGTTTTGTAATCCATAGAAGGCTTAATCATAAAACAACCAAATAACCCTAAATCTATGTTTTGATTCGAATACAACAACAAAGTTATGTCCCACATTAGGTGCGGATGTGGCCTCTTTATCGCTTGGGTATGAGTGCGTTTGTATATCTTATTCACTTAGACCGTAATTAGAATGAGATTCACCGAACACATTTGCATTTGTTTCTCGAATAACTGTAAAGTTTGACATCCCGTCACGTTGTACGGGCACGCAACTACTAATATAAAATCATTGTAGGTTTGATAGACCTTTTCAATGAAGTTATTATTAAGAGGATGAAAAGCAAGATGAATTTCATACCAAAAATCTACATGCAAAATTAAAAGGACGAATTTAGTACTTTTCAGCAAACAAGAAGGACTAAAAATGTAATTTACTCGATAATATCTCATTGTGATAGCCGTAGGAAAGCTCCATTCGCACCACTAAAGTCTAAAGGAGGTCTACGTTAATGTGAGATGGATAAAATGCTAAAGAGATCCATTTAACATCACCTTCTTTTAATGTTATTTTTGTGTGATGACACTAATATAATCATATCAACTCATAAATGTACATGGGATGCAAAAGGGGTAAGATCAACTCCCGACATATTATTTTAAAATTAGATTTTTGTTTCCAAGATTGTTTAACTACGTTTAAAAGAGAGAAATTATATTTACTCATGTCCTTTTATGCTTACTCATTTTCTTATTCATTTGTAAAGAACACTTGTTATTTTTTAATAATCTACATCATATTTTATTTGACATGCCTATAAAAAAGTGACAAGTGTTTTGCTCCACATGTAGAGAAAGATGAGTAGCCATAAAAGATGGGAGAAAATATATTTTCTCTTAAAAAATGTTAATTTCATATATGTTTTTATTAAAACTGAAAATATCGTATATGTGTCCTTTTTAGAGCATCTATAATGTGGTTTTTGGAATGTTTGTGAGAGATTTTTCAAAAAGCAAAAAACCTCATTTTGAGGTTTTCACATAGTATAGTGGTTTTCCATGTGAGGCCAATGTCGTTGCCATTGCCGCTGTTATTTGCCCTCACAGCCACCACCTACACCCCCAACACATGCATAATCAATTTTTTAAAAGATCTCTTTTTAATTTTTGTCAACCAGATACGTGGTGAGATTCAATTATAATCGATTCCAATATTCGTTTAATGAACCAAACACCAATTTCTTTATTGTACAACTTTGAAATACATATATACAAATTTTAATTGCATTTCCAAATGAAAAACTCGGTTTTTCATTTAGATATGTTATACTTCTTAACTTCTTTGTGTTGAGATCATGGTTTTAAATAACTCGTGTTATGGCATCGAGGCTTGTTTATGAGTATTGAGTAGTTTGTCAATAAGCTAGCTCATGCATCAAACGATTACTCAAAAAATAAATTTATAGGCGACGTATAAGCTAGCTTATTTTTGTCAAACAACAATGCCTAAGGTTTAGCATTTTGGCTTGCTTTGTCAAACTTTCGGAGAATGTGAAAAAAGATCTCAACCATTTTACGAGTTTTTTTGAGAGACAATTATTATATAACGAAAAAATTTGTAAACATAAAAAACTTATGACTAATTCAAAGAAACTAAGAAAGTTTGAGGAGGATATTTTGAAACTTTTGTTCGATTATAACACTAATCCACTCATTTAAAAAAGACCACCTACTTTCTTTTATAAATAAAAACTAGATTACTCATTTTATATCAAATTAAATTATTTAAGATACGATCAAATATCTTTTTAGTAAATTATACTGTAAAACGAACAATTTCATTATCTCTAACTTTAGATCACTAATGACATATTTTTAAAGATGTACATATAAATCTTAAATTGATTCAGAATATTGATTATGAATTATAAATTAACTCACGTACAAGTTATAATTAAATTTCACATGTGAAACTATTTTAAAGTTCATGTGTTCATATATGAAGCTCGAACAACTTGTGAAAACTTGAACGGCTTGGCTCAACGTCTCACGTTGTCACTGTATGGGACATAACAAAAACATATTGTACCATATGTGGTGTGCACATGAGACAAAGATAAGGATTAAGGCATGACGATATGTTGTGGGACAAAAGTTTTTTCTTACGTCAACAAATAAGTGGAACATGTAACATATGATAACAATGAGACAAAAACCAAATTTTATTAATCATCCAGCACTTAGCATATAGGCAAATAATTGTGTGAAATGTGAGAAGTGGATTTAAAGCATAACCTTACCCAATCTCAACAGCCCTACCTAGGCCTGCTATTTGACGATGGTCTACATTAGTGGTGGCCAAAAACCGGTCCCGAGTCGGTTATCATTGGTTACACACCGGGCCGGTTAAAAACATGAATGGTCTTAACCGGTTACGGGCCGATTACTATTTAGGTGTGTTTTGGATTGTAGCCGGTTAAGAGACCGGTTACATAACTAATTATGAATCGACCAAGGCATTTTTTTTCTTATTTTTTATAATAGAATAAATTATTAACTATAGAAACTAAAAAAATGGATCACTCAAGTACACTTTAAAACTATGTTTTATTATACTTTCAAATTAATTATGCATCGAGATCACAAACTATAGCGCGAATTATTTGCGTTTTTTGTTTTTTTGCGTTTTTAAACAATATATAACCCATACACCACACAACTTATTTATAGTGTGTTTGAGGGTTAAAATGCAAAATAAATAAATGATCAAGTAAGAAAAAATGAATAAAATACCGGTCATTAACGCTATAAAACGATTAGAATTTTTGAAATATACTGTTTTCGGTTGTTATTGGTTAAGGATCTGTTATGTAACCGGTTTCAGCTTTGTTACAACTGATTAAAATCCAAAAAATCTAAACCGGTTAAGAATTCCAGTTAAGAGGGGAATCGCTTACATAACCGATTAGCCCGGGCCGGACCGGGTCCAAATTGCCATCTATAGACTCTACAATTGCATGCCAGCAATAGATGGGATCTATAATTGGGCTGGGCTCTTTCATTTATCAGCTTTAAGCCCAACTAGGAGCCACTATATTTGCATACCTTTAGCCTTGATCGAAGCACATAAAAGTAAGGGTAAAATATGATTTAACCCCTAAACTTTGCACTTAAAAATGGTTTAACCCCTAAACTTTTTTAGTGAATGTTTTAATTCCTAAACTTGTTATAATGAATGTTTTAATCCCTAAACTTGTTATAATTAATTGTTTTAGCTACTTGACCTGCTATAACAGGTTACCATACTTTTAAAAATCACTTTAATCCCTAAACTTATTGATAAAATATGGTTTAACCCTTAAACTTTTTACTTAAAATGGTTTAACCCCTAAGCTTTTTTAATGAGTGTTATAATCCTTAAACCTTTTATAGTATTTGATTAAATACCTAAATTTCTTGAGCCTAATTATTTTTATTCTTAACATAATTTAATACAACATTAAGCCGGCTAAACCCGTTACCATCCATTCACGATTGGAAAACCTTGCATCCATTCGTCTCTAGTCAAGTATAGTTTGCAACTCGGTCAAATCGATTTTTTTTGCCGATAATCTTTTCCTAAACTCGCTGGTAAATTTCATTTGATTTCATTTATGTCATTTATGTTCTTGATTTGTTCCGTATTTGATGTTCGCCGTGAAATCTACGCATTAAATTTTAGGTAAATTTGCACCATGATGAACACAGAATCACCAAATGTCTTACGATTATTTTTTTGTTAAATTTTTTGTTAATTTGATTCATTAGTCTATTGTTGCTTCATACCCTAAATTTTATTGATTACATCTGATCAACGAATATGAAAATCAAGAAATGCAAGTTAGAGATATTTAAGGTTATGTGTTTTAGAAGTACTTCAAACAAGTGTTAACATTTATTAGAGATAAAAAAATAATTAGGTTAATAAGTTTAGGTACTTAATCAAATACTATAAAAAGTTTATGGATTATAACATTTATTAAAAAGTTTAAGGATTAAACCGTTTTTAAATAAAAAGTTTAAGGCTTAAATCATATATTGTCAATAAGTTTAGGGATTAAAGTAATTTTTAAAAGTGTGGCAACCTGCTATAGCACGTAAAGTGGTTAAAACAATTAATTATATAACAAGTTTAGGGATTAAAACATTCATTATATAACAAGTTTAGGGATTAAAACACTCATTAAAAAAGTTTAAGGGTTAAATCATTTTCAAGCATAAAGTTTAGGGGTTAAATCATATTTTACCCAATCTAATTCTTTATATTGGGTCTCATATGTACATTTTAGATAACCCGTTTCTGTCATAGAAGTTCATTTATAATTCTGCTATCTGCATATAAAGGGCTGTTGAATCAAATTCATTTCCCCAAAACATAACTAAAAGGCAGCAAGCAATAAAAGAGAAACTCACGAAGAAGCCAAGAATCATCCTTCATCCATGTGAAATAGGAGGTATTTCACCTCTATTTTATGTATAATCTTCAACATTGCTGTTGTAAAACATGTCTTTAATGGAGTTTCGAACCAAATTCTAGGTCAAAACTTGTACCAATGTAAAAATATGGATTGGGTTGAAAAAGATTGAAACCGTCAACATCAGGTTAAATTCTCGAAACATCTTCAACTCGAATAACCTAACCCATGTACACCCCTATTAAGGCTATGTTTGGCAAAATAGCTTATAAGGTAGCTTATGACTGATAAGATAAATTATGACTGATAATGTAACCTATGACTGATAAGGTAGCTGATGACTGATAAGGTATCAGATGAATAAGTTACGTTTGGCAAAAACTAGCTGATAAGGTAGCTTATGACTGTAAAACGACAAAAAAAAAAGACATACTTTAAAATTAGTAAAGTAGAAAGTACAAGGGTAAATTTGGAATAAAAAGGATAATAAGTGATAATTACAATAAGTCATCAAAACACTACTCAAAATAGCTTTTCAAAAAGTTTGCTTATAACCTGTTTTTGCACTTTTTATAAGAACCTATAAGAACCTATTTTTTGCACTTTTTATTGCCAACTCATTTCCACCTCATCAAATTAAAAATTCATATAAAATATCACAATGGTAGTTCTTATAAGAACCTCTTTTGTGGGTCCCATATATTTTTTAAGCTTCTAACAAATAATATTATAGATATATATTTGATTTAAAAACTAATTAGAAAGAGGAAAAGCAATAATATGTCATTTAATCTCAAATAACTAGGTAAGAACCAAGGTTCTTATTTAAGAACTTAAAGGAAGTTGGGTTCTTATATGAACTATCCACAATGGTAGTTCTTACAAGCCACTACAGTTTTTGCTTGTAAGAACCTTGCATTGGAGATGCTATAAGTTAACTTATATAAATCAGCTTATTGGTTACTTATGAACTACCTCATTTTTTTACCAGAGTGTGAATGGAGACAAAGTGAGCCAATTTCCCCCCTAAAAAAGAGACTAGTTGTCATAATGCTACCATCTCTTCGTCATTTTATGCAAAAGCAGCTTATTTCTTCCAATTTTCTCAACGGATATCATCATTCAGTTCAAAAAGGTAACTAGGGTTCATATTTCAACTTTTTTACTTCAAATTTGAAAGGTAATCGATCAAACTTTTAACTTATATTTGATGCCAAAATCAGAAAAAATGAAAAATGCTCAACTTCTCTTTGTTTTACTTGTAATTTCGTTAGGGTTTGTTCTAGTGTATTTCTTCTATGTTTGTTTTACTATTAGTATCAATCCGCCTAAATGTCTTTAAAATGGCAGCATTCTATTTGTATCATGTATTATTTACAGTTTTGATGGGATGCACTTCTTAATTATTGGTAGATTACCATTATTGTTTTCCCATCTTTGCATGTGAACATGAAAAACAAACGCACAAAATTTAGGTGTTGTTATGTGAAAAAGGGCAAATGGTAGATCAAAGATAATTTGGGACGCTTCCTAGTTTTTCATGGGCTTCTTTTGTCATTAAAAATGGGCTGAACATGTGTGTGTATATACATAGGGTTAGGTTCAAATGCGAACTCAATTTTGGTTGTGAACGTGAGTACCACTAAAATCGTGCCACGTGGTAGTATTCACTGTGAATATCATGCATTATTCATAATGAATAAAGCTTTGGCACATTTATTCACCCTGAACAATGATGTATGATTTCAGAATGAATATTGCCAGGTGGTGCGATTTTAGTGGTCCTCACGTTCACAATGAAAATTGAGTTTTGAATTTTCTTCCTCTCTCTCTCTCTCTATATATATATATATATATATATATATAGAGAGAGAGAGAGAGAGAGAGAGGAAATTTCAAATGTGAACCACTTTTTCATTGTGAACATGAGGATGAATCTCAGCCACTCATCCGGTCAATAAAGGCGGCTTTGACCGGTCCCCCCAAAATAATCTCTACTCTCCCATGAATCGCGTCAATCCTCCGTAACCAAAGATGTGTGGCTGAGACTCGTCCTCACGTTCACAACCAAAATTGAATTCACATTTGAACCTGACCCTCTATATATATATATATATATATATATATGTAAAGGAAAGTTCATGCGAGAAACATATCAATTAAAGAGAACGTGAGAAGCAATCTCAGCCACTTATCTTCGGTTACAGTGGACATGATCACGGAGGATTGACGCGATTCATGGGAGGGTAAAGATTATTAAGGAGGGGGGGGGACTGGTCAAAGCCGCCTTTATTGACCGGATGAGTGGCTGAGATTAATTCTCACGTTCTCTTAAAAAGTTATGTTTCTTATTTGAACCTCTCTCTCTTATATATAAGAGAGAGAGAGAGAGAGAGAGAGAGAGAGAGAGAGAGAGAGAGAGAGAGAGAGAGAGAGAGAGAGAGAGAGGGGAGAGAGAGAGAGAGAGAGGGAAGTTCATTTACAAGCCAAAATAAGAGTAAAAACCGTACAAACCATGGGTTATCATGGTTTCATAGGTTAAATCAACGAAATTTTTTTCATGGAGTTTACTTTGATGAAAATGTTCCATATAATTCATTTTTTGAAGAATTGTGTTTTTTTATGTCGAAATGAAAAAGTTTCATAACCTTGTTTCATTCTTATGAAACGGTTTCACGTTTTTTTCTAATTCCTATGAAATCCATGTTTTTTTATATTATCAAAAATTGCAAAAAATGAATTATATGAGAAACATTTTCATCAAAATAAACAACTCCATGAAAAAACTTCATTGATTTAACCTATGAAACCACGATAAACCCATGGTTTGTACGGTTTTTCTCTTATTCTGGTTTGTAAATGAACTTCA
This sequence comes from Centaurea solstitialis, assembly GCA_030169165.1. Lineage (NCBI taxonomy): Eukaryota > Viridiplantae > Streptophyta > Magnoliopsida > Asterales > Asteraceae > Centaurea > Centaurea solstitialis. The sequence continues at coordinate 12,562,488 of CM058041.1, read as the reverse complement.
CACACACACACACACACATATGTATTGGATAATATTTATCTAACAAACGTTTTTTAACCGTAACTTTCAGCAATTGGTTAACGAGTCTATTTCTTACTCCTCCAGATTCACCAATTTCATCTTGTTAGTTCACAAAAGTTGACTTCGTAAGTCAGAGATCAAATCAATATACATGGATCACGATTGTCATATACTGGATATCAATGATGACATGGTGGCTGGAGAAGGAATTATAGACAACAAAGTCCCAGAATACAAAAGAAACAATTTATTGGCATGCCTCAACATTCCTGACCGTAAAAGAGGCATGGGATATGAAGAATTGGTGAAATTCATTCTAGGACACCCTCTGTCTACTGCGTTCACCGAAGGTGCATCATATGTCATCCCTCAAGTTCTGTTAGAATTTTGGTACACCTGTAGAGTAGAGGAGGGAAGTGCAGAGGACGTTATTATTGGGACCGTGAATGATGGGGAAAACACAATTAGAATTACTCCCGATAATCTCAGAAAAATTCTTAAGCTACCTATCCTACCAAAATATGATCCAGTGGTCTCAAAATCTCAAGCAAGATCGGTCCTACTTGAGATAGGAAACCCAATAGCAAAAGGAGTTATCAAGAAATCCCAATTTACCACTAAATGGGGCTTTATTGTTTCAACCATAGTTAGAAGCCTAGGGACAAAGATAGGTTCTTTAAACAATGTTAATGATGTGGAGATGCAACTGTTGTATGCTCTAGTAAAAGGTAGAAATCTAGATTTTGCACAACTCTTTTTTAATGAACTTAAAAATCATGTGTGCAAGAAGCCTAGAGACCCAGCGGCCCCATACAGTAGATTTGTCTCTATGTGTATTCAAGATAGTATAGGGGGTCTATATGATAGTTTAGCAGAGATGTTTGAAACTGTAGACACCCCTAAGTTAACCTATAAGATGTTCAATGGGAATATACGAAATGACGAAGTAGAAATGCCATCCACAATGAGGTTCTGGATCAATAATCCCTTTCAACCAACATCGTCTTCATTTGGCATTGCACAAGGTGTAAGTCAGGACAGTGGGAAAATAGCTAAAACCTTCTCCACAGAAACTTTGGGTGAGAAATCATCTAAAGGACCCAGGTGCCAAGAAACCAAGAGGGTAAGTGGTGTTTCTGCTAGGCAGAGATCCCCTACTAAAAGATCCAATGATTCATCAAGGGTGGTAAACACACCTAAAGGGAATGATGACAAGTACAACTATGATGAATTGATGGAAATGTGTGGCAAAATTTGCTTGGATGTGGACAAACAAGCAAAGGAGATTAAAAAGCTAAAGAAGGAGGCAGTGTACCAACAGAAGCAGATTGATAAACTCAAGCAAACAGTGACCAGAATGTCTCAAAGGAGAACAATGCGAAGATTTGTGATGAAAAGAAGAACCACAGCTTCTCATGATGCTTCCAAAAAGGGGGAGAGTCAAGATACTTCAAAGAAAATGGAGGATGATTTTGAAGGTCTGAGTACAGGTGTGGATACAAAGTTTGAGCGGGAGTCTAATGCAAGGTTTGAGAGGGTGATTGAGAAAGATGAGCAAGTGTTGGAATCATCAGCACCAGAAGTGAAGAAAAAGGATGATGATAATGACAAAAAGGGGGAGAGCACAAAGAGAAGAAGAAAATCAGATAATGATGATTCTGAAGAAGGAGAAACTGGTTATAAAAGGTACAAGAGAACAAAGAGGAAGATTATAGATGAAGAAACTCAGCCTCAACCACCGGAAGAACAACTCTCTCAACCTATTGCAACAATCATTTCACTCGAAACACCCCAAATTGGTAAGAATCAGCTCCTACAAGATTCTATGACAAATAATTTTAATACCCTCCGTTAAATGTTTTTTTAATTGCTTTCACATATGCAGTGATGAATCAAGGTATCGAGAATAATGCTATCAAGAATAAATATCCCTTGGTAATTACTCTTTTTTTTGTTTTATTATGACTTACTAGAATCAAGACAGAATGAAAATGGATGATATCTGATGACATTCCTAATAACATGAATGTTTTCCATTTGTGATTTTCTCCAGGCATCAGAAACATCATCAAAAGCGGTAGAAACAGCAGAACCAACATTAAGTCAAAAAGAGAGGGAGGCAGTTGAAGCTCTCTTGCACGTTCGAAGGTGAGCTCAAAGCCAAATACTCCTAAAATGAAAGGAGTTGTTATCTAAGAAAAGGAAGCAGAGTCTAGGCCAAGCTTTATCAGACTACTCAAACATTTTTATGATGACTAAAATACCCCTCGTTTAACAAGGTGGTGATGGACTTAATGGAAAAATGTCTAAAATGACTAAAATACCCCTCATTTAATTGGACCAAAACAGAAAAATTAACGTCTGTTAGGAGGAGGGACCAAAAGAGACCAAATCTGAGTTTTTGAAGTTTAAGAAGGATATTTTTCGAATTTGACAAACGTTAGGGACCAAAGTGAAGTATACTCTTAATTAGATGATAATTTTACCCTTAATAATAAAGGCACTGTTTTAATCCATTTGTGCTGGTTCCTTTTCTACAGATAAAAAATTGTGAATTCTCTAATTTTCTATATTGTGATACTACAGGATAATCACACGGTCTACAAGTGCATTCATCATTCATTAGAAGGATTTCTATGGAAAGAGAACTGGAGGTCTGCACTATGTGTTTAAATTTGGTATCTCTAAGATGTTGTGATCTCATAGAGAAAAATATTGAATTCTAAACTTATTTTTCTTTGCCTTTTTGGGTTGTACTTCATCAAGCTTAGATGTTCTATCCTTTCTGGCTTTGTATAATTTCCAAATCCCTTTTTTTTCTTTTTCTGAATGTGGTGTTGGTTGTTTCTGATTTAGTGTTAAGCTGACTAGTCTCTAGCTGACAAGCTGACCAAGGCAAGCTGACCAAGTCACCTTCAGCATATTTTATTTGGTGGCTTATGATAAGTGGAATTCCATTTTGCTGCAGGTCAATCTTTGGAGTTATCATAGCCGCATTCCATTTGACAGCGGTCATACTGCAACCGTAAATTTGTTCATGAAACATCTGATAAGTTGGTTGTATCTGCAGCTGCTGATTCTGAAGTAACGCTTTTATTTTTCTTATTACCAAGATCAAAAAAACGGCTTATCTTTGCTACTCTGCTAATGCAGCACCTGTTTCGCCCTCCTCTGCTAACGCTTTTATTTTTCATGTGGGTCAGGTGGCAACTGGCATTAGGAGATGTGTGCTATCTAGTCTCTTCTGCTAGAAGTTATTCCGGTATCTCTGTTAGTGGAGCAAACAGGTAAGAAAATCTTTAAAAGTTGAATCATCTGAACATGTTGTGCGTTCTTCTTTTTGTTTTGTTCTTAAACGCTTTTTATGGGTGAACAATTTGCAGCCTATCTGATCAAAGCAAAGAGTCTGAGAGAATCGATGACCAACGTCTTTCGGAAGCCATTGAAGATTTCATGAGTAAAGCACGAAAACTTGAACATAGTTTTTCAAGGTAACCTTCTCATGAAAATATTTAATTATTGTCTTTGCTGTTATTAATATATACAATTTGCAGCCTATTAAAGCAATTGTTCGCCTTTTGTTTCTCGATGTAGCTTTCGTTTATGTTTTTTCATGTCATATTGCCGTTAGTCGTACATGAATTCCTAGTTTCAATGCAGACTTGATAAGATAGCATCGGTTGTGGATTTGAAAGCGGAGTTTGAAGATCTGGAAAGATTCTCCATCATCAACCATTTTGCTAGATTCCATGGGAGGATGCATGCAGATGGGGCAGGAACTTCATCGATCATTTTCCCTCGGAGATACGTCGCTGCATATACGTTGCCTGGAAATCTACCTGATCCGGTACGATGTCTCTCCCTTTGATCTTTAGTTAATTGAATTCAAACGGGCCCTCGATGGAAACTGCAGAGGATCTTAGAAAACAATGAATCAAGTATATTTTAAACACAAGTCCATTTCTTGTACATCTGTGTGAAATTTTGATGGAACTTGTAAGCACTGGGTTTTTTGGGGGTAAAATGGGTAGTTCATATGGAAGTAGATAGAAGTATGGAAAGTTGTCCCTTGTATACATGGAGTTGCTTTTAACAGGTCTAGATTTGTACATACTTTTTCGGGTTTATTTTGTGGCTATTTCAGTGGTTGGCTGTGTGTTAGGTGTCTTTTCCTAAAAGCTATCAGGTTAAGCGTTTATCGGATAAGAGTCACCACTTTCACTTACCTTATTGGGTAAGATTTATGGCCACCAAAATGGCATAGTAATGTTGGAAAGTGCCTTTTACCCAATAAGTGGTAATGGTTAAGATTCTTGGTTCTTATTATCGTGCTTATTTGGTAAAGGAAATCATGTGTCCTACCAACCCAATACATTTGGAAAAGTCACTAAACAACCGTTTTTAACAAGTTATGTCGAAATAGCTAGTAAATCAGCAAATTTGCTTAAGAAAGTCATCAGATTTAACAATTATAAACCTTCTAAACCTATAGATATTTTGAGAAAAAGATAATGCTAATGAAGTGTTTGGACGTATGTGTTAAATTGATTATTATGTCTTCGAATATAAGAAGCCAAATAACAATTTAGGGTGTTTGGGATTGCTTTTTGAGCTTTAAAATGCTTATTGATTTATGGTGATGGTAAAAGGAGTTTTTAATAAAGTGTTTGGATTAACTTTTTTGGTGTAAAAGTCAATAAATCAATAAGTTAATAAGTTAAAAAATGTTTGAATTAATAGTAGAGTTATGTGAGAGGGAAAAGCTAAAAGCCAAAAGCCAAATCAAAAGGCCACATTCTTCTTATTTTTAAAAAATAGTTTTTCCCTTATATCAAAAAGCACTTTTTCCTCCTTTGGGCTCGTTTGGGAGGGATGATGGCCGTGCCGAAGCTCCTTCCCTTCGAGTCCGTTTTTGCAGTTTTAAAAAAATAATATCAAAAAACACTTTTGAAAAGTGATTCTTAGATATCCAAAACATTATTCTTTAACTTATTGACTTTTTTAAAAGTCAATAAGTCAATAAGCATTTTTGAAACACAATTCCAAACACCTTGTGAACAAAACAAAAGTAGTTGAATAGCTCTTTTATAGTAGTTTTACAATAATGAAATCTCAGTAAGTTTAAAAATCTAAAAAGTTGTAAGTGCACAAAATATTTAGATTTTCAAGTATCCTATTTTATGATAGTTATGACATATAGATTATGTTAAGACAAGAATAGAAAAAGAGAATTCATTGATTCAATATTGATGGCTAAATGGAGATTAATGAAATAAGGGTTGACCCTACTTAACTAAAAGAGCACCGAAGAGTTTCGGTTGTAGAATGTTTTTGGATGAAAATGAAATATGTCAAAAGAAGTTTTACTTTGAATTAATTTAAATGAAATGTTGTAAGGTCCTACCACCTCTTTGGTTGATAAAATAGAAATTGAATATGTCATTGATTGTAAGCTGTATTTTTGGTTCATAGAATGTAGCTTTGGAATTGTAATTAAATTTTAGTAATGACCAAATACCCTTATCTAGAATTTTGTTTTTTCTAAAGAAAAACACAAAATGCTTTAATAAAATAGTCATTAAATACTTTATTTTTTAACTAAAATAAAATAATTATTAAATACTTTAATATAACTTAATAAAATAGTTATTAAATAATTTACTAAAATAATAATAAATATGCTAATATAATTTTATTAAATACTTTAATATACTTTTATTAAAATAGTTATTTAATAAAATAATTACTAAATAAATAAATTATGTAATTATTATATAATTTTTTAAAATAATTTAATATACACTTTAATATAATTTAATAGAATAATTATTTAATAAAATAATTTAAAGAATAGTTAATAAGGTAATTATTAAATACTTTAAAAAAATAATTTTTTTGTTATAAGTTATATTGGACCAAGGTCATATCTTCCATTCGATCATAATACCTAGTCGTTGCTAAGTAATGTCCAATTACTTAATTTTTTTTATGGAATTCTAAGATTACTTTTGCAAAAAAAGAATGAATTAAAAGAAGGGATGAAATCCAATCAATGGAACTTAACATTCTAATCCATCAGATTTCTTCGGTATCTATGAACAAAACACCACCATATTGGTTCTCATATTACAACTATTTCCTATTACGTCTATTGTCGAATGTGAGAGATGATGTTTGTAGTTGCTTATGGTTGTACAAAATATAGCCTAGGGATCCGTAGGCCATGTAATCATAAGCAAAAAGAATCTCGCCCCCTTCATAACACCATCCCTGAAGTTGCACTAGGTTGATGTGCCTTAGGCATCCAATTGTGGTAGCAAACTAGTCATGGAAGGAAACTATTGCATTTGCCTTGTTAAACCTCTTGACCGTGACTTAAGTCCCACAAGATGACATATGTGCTTGTAGACAATTGCAGTTCCTCCTTCATAGACAATTTGGCTCTGATGAAACTTGTTGGTCGTTGAGAGTATTTCAGCTAATTTGATCTTTTTCACCATGGACGTCTTCTATTTAGAGCGTTAAAACATTTGGTATTTCCCGTTTCAACACAAGACCCCTTTGCAATTTCAGCTGCATATTTGTACCTTATGACTAGAACTACGACTACGGTTAAGTAAACTGCAAAAACACTTAGTAAGGACCCCAATACTGTTGTATTCAAGTTGAGGGATTGAATATGTAACTTTGTAAGAGTTGTAAGGTTTACATTGTATTGTTTGTAATAGTGAAGGGTTACTTTGTAATACTGTAAAAGTAGAATGGCTTGTTGTTTAGGGGGTATAAATAGGTTTCAGAGAGTTAGATGAGTTAGGAGTGTCATTGTAAACATCCAAAGAGGGTTTGGAGAGAGAAGATGTAAAGAGATTGTATACGTATTGTTCTTGATGAATAAGAAATGAGACTGATTGTTGGATTACATGATTACTTGCAAGTATGGGGGATTTAAAGCCATTATCGTCTTTATATCCTCCAACATTAACCATGTTCACCAATGCATTTACAAGTTTGGCGTCTTCGATTGGTGACAAATTTTGATACTTACGACCATCGTTTTTATCCGTCATACCTAATATTAGAGATCAAATTGTACTACTAAAATTAATAAAGATCAAATTGTACTATTAAAAACCATAAAAATCAAACAAAAGTATTCCAATTATCAAACATACGTTCGGCCAAATTATTTTTAAAGCCAGTCCACTCAGTAGAAGTACCTAAAGAAGTCATATTATTATCTTCTTGGTGATCGGTATCATCGGTTTCCATCGAGCAAGATATGTTTTCAAATGGAAAACCAACATGGTAAGCAAAATCAAATCAACATCAAGCATACTTTACTTTGGTTTTGTTTTGTTTTGTTTTTTTTCCTTTGATTTTTTTTGGTTTAGTAAAAGAGAGATAAAACCCCCCCTTTTCTTATGAGCTTCAAGATGAGGAGAACATAGAACAAAAAAACATAACATACATCGATCCAAACAGCAAAGAAGATAATATTGAGAAGAACACAAATCGAACCAACATCATAAATATTGAGTAGCTGGGAAATCGAACCAAACAACAAAGAACATAAAATCAAAAGCATAATATCAAGGAGAAATCGTAATTAACCAGATGGAGAACATGAAATCGACATGGAGAACAAAAAAAATGGCAACCACGGTGACTATCCGTGTAATTACTTTAAATTAGGAACAAGACCCGATAATAAGCAACAACCACATGGACCAAAATTGCAATTTACTCTTCATTTATTTAATTCAACTTAATGTTTGAAACTAAAGTCTGGATGTTTAATGTCATTTTCCGGTAAAAAGAGAGTCCTATTTGTAATACCACTAAACCTTAGGGTTCGTTTACGTCATTACCGTCGGCCTAAATACTAACGGCGGCCATTTTTGTGAACTTGAAGCGATAAAATCGAAGACGGAAAGAGATCGTTAGAAGAAACCAGATCTACAACAATGGCGTCCTCCGGCAACGATCCACGGCAGCCGTCGACGGCCAAGCCATACAAGCCTCAACCAGTTCATCCTGACAATCTCCCCGTCGATTACTCCGGTTTCATCGCCATCATCTTCGGCGTCGCCGGCGTTATGTTCCGAGTAAGTTAATTCAAATCGATTTTCTACGAAACAGTTGCAAAATTACTTGTATATATATATATATAGGATTATGTATGTATGCTTGTAGAATTATGAATCATTATCAATTATTGAATTTCTGTTAAATGTGAGCTGAGATCTGGAGAAGTAATTCAGTATCCAAAGTAGACTGAAATGGAATCAAACTGTTGCAAATTTGTGTATATAGACGCGTATGTATGTATTCATGTAGAATTGTTGTATATATTGGATGAATTTCAGTTAACTGTGAGCTGAGATCTGGAGAAGTAATTCAGTACTGTAAGAATCTAAAGTAGATTGAAATGGAGCATTTTAGTTGTCTGGAATCTGTAGATGATTGTTTTCATGAATCTCAAGAGAATCAGGATGATTTAGTTTGATGTTATATGGTTAATTTTGCATATGTTTGGTGATTATGAAGTTGTAGCATAATATTAGGGGAAATTAAGGAGCTCTTAATATTAGGTCATGTTGTAGGAATAGGAAGCAGGATTGCTGCTGTAGAAGTTAGTTGATACAGACTCGTTTCCTTTGACTTAGGATCAGGTGAGACCAAGCTGTTACCGTGAGACCGCGTGAGACCAATACCTAACGTATGAAACTTCACAAAAAAACACCGTGAATGTACGTAAAACTCGAATACGCAGACCTAAAAATCACTTTCGATGCAAAAAAATATCGAAAACAAGCTAAAAAACGAAACTTTCACAGCTCAAGTTCTGTGAAGGTTACATATATATAATGTGAACCTTCACAAAAAAAATGCTGTGAAGGTTTCGTTTTTTAAGCTTTTTTGGAAAAAAAAATTCGATAGTGTTTTTTAGTATGTTTTAACGATGAATGTTCAATTTTTTTTACCTTCACAAATGTTCTGATGTGAAGTTTCAAGTAAAATATGTTGGTCTCACCGGTCTCACGAAAAAGGCTTGGTCTCACCAGAACTTAACTCGTTTCCTTTTGCCTATAATTCCATTCCTTGTATACCTAAATTCTCATAGAAATTACTTTACAATAAGTGTCAGGCTTTGCGCAACTTCTGTTGGATTATTGCTCGTTGATGATGGTGAGCTAAAGAAATATGATTAGCAGAAGGTGAATAGATGATTATTCAACTCGAAAGTTGTTTATGTAGAAGGAAATTTGTATAAAAGCATTGATGCTGCAGGAAGAACTTTTAAGTCTAGCTGCATGGTTAGCTTTTCTCTGAATCATTTAGGAGCACTTACATGATTGGATGCTTTAGCCGCTCCATGGTAGGAGCTTCTCTTTTTGGGGGAGATCATTGAGTTGTTATATGGACCAACCAAGTGAGTTGAAGTCTTCAAATTTTTTTATGTCTATAGGCATAGTAAGGCTCTACATGGGCATAATGGATTTCCATCAACCAGGTATCAGGAATGATGTGGGATTGAGGCAAAAAATTTAAAAGAGGCGTCCACAGAAAACAGTTATTTTATATTTTTATTATTCTGAAATAAAATTACTTATTGAAGTTCTATATTCAAGATGTTCTAACATAGTAACATTTCACTTTGAATTAATAAAATAGCTAATTCATTCAGTCTATCCCGTGACATGTTGAATTGGCTGATTGATTATATAGAATTTCATGGCCTGATTATGCTTTTTGCTTGTTGCAGTACAAGCTTGGTTCGTGGCTTGCTCTCATATTTTGCGCCCAATCGCTTGCTAACATGAGGAATTTGGAGACTGATTTGAAGCAGATATCCACAGGATTTATGTAAGTGTATACTTTTTAGAAGTGCCATTTGTATGCCCAAAATTTCTAATATATTATCTTTATGCACCAACTTGTGGTCTCTTGTATCATAAAAATGGCTTAACTTAAGTTTAAGAGGTTCTACTGTATAAGGAGGATCTGTAACTAACAAAAGCACATTTGTTATTCGTCAAGTGATTGGCATAAACAGACTTCAAATCAAAGTTTATTTTCCTGAAATTTATAAATATGGAATGCCGGCTCCAAATGTTTTAGTACTTAGACATGATTCTTTGATGGGTACGTAATGCGGTCTATTTAGGTTTTTTGAAGTCATCCATGATTATCTTAGATTAGATGAAGCTATTGTTGTTGGTGATTATAGTGAAATCTATCGGTTCATTTTATGTAATTGGATTCACAAGTGAATTATATGGGGTTGTTAGTGAAGCTAGAGCAGGGGCTAGGAGGTGTGCAGTTATCAGCCCACTAATTATTCCAGCAATCATTTTCATTTAACAAGGAGTTATGCTTTGCATCTAACATTGGAACGCTTACAATTCTCTGCGTTCAATTCGAACAATTTTGTCAGAATCGTTACTGAAAATCTGACATTGTTCTCAAGATGATTTCGTGATACACAGACTAATAAGGATCGAATGTGAGCTCTTACATGGTCTCATGGTTTAATCCAGACTTTTTACTTTCTGTTTATCTGATAATCTTGAAGGATGCAACACTTATGATATGAGATTGTTAGGGTATTCAAATTTATTCTTTGCTGCAATTTGAGATTATGTTTTGAAGAAAGTCTTAACTTTTGACATTTGGGTTGAAAGCAAATCATGTTTTTTGTATGCTATTGACTATTTGAGAACTTGTCCACAGATGTGATATTGTTATTGTTGTTTATGTTTAGGTTTGCTGTGATGGGAATGGTTACAAATTACTTGAGCCCTGCTAGAGCTGCTGTGAAGACTTGAGAGATCAAGATTCAAGGTTTTTCTTTCAAATCTATCATCCTCAACTTAGGTACTCTGTTGTCACAGTTATTCCATCTTTTAAATTTGTAATGCTATTGGAATTGGACACCAGAATAACTGGTGTTTTATAGGTGTTGAATGAATCCTTTTGGCTTCACTGCTGCTTTTAGTCCTTTAATTTCAATGCATTTCATACAAAACTGGTTTGGTTTGATTGAGTGGTTTTGAAGGATTTGGAATGAAGTTGAATTTCATTCTTTACAGATGATTTATAAAAACAAATTATAAAAAATAACTAAGTTATTTTGATTAATTTATTATTATAAGTAAAACGTTTTTAACATATTTCAAAATATTATTACAAAAGAGTTCTATATAAAAAATCAAGGGAAATACCAACTAATACTCCATGGGATTACTAGTTCCAATGTTTATGGGATTTTTCTCTGTTGAAATCTTATTATTTCTTTGCCGGAGACCACGTAACGTTTAATCCAGAAATGAGTTCTAACCAAGGTTTTAAATGGTTTTATGCGTGGCGTGGCGGCGAGGTTAAACCTCAAGCCTTATGAGTTACGGCGAGGTTATGACGTTTTTTAAGGCGCGACTTAAAACGGCAAATCTGTATATATAGTAGATATACACAGATGTCCATGTGTATCGGTGTATTGAACAATAATGGTTAAAATTCATAAAAACTATAAACAAAAGAAGATCCACGTATTGATTACTTGATAACAAATATACAAAGCTTATAAAAATGATTTCAAATTTTCATAAACAAAAAGAAATTTTGCTAACGGTTTCATAATCCATACATCTCTAATCTAAATTCTAATATCATATGTCAAAATACATGTTAAATTGGATTAGGTTAGATGTATCCTATAAAGAAGTTATCCTTCTATGTAATCTTTAAAACTTATCTTCATCATCGTAATAGAATTTTCTCGTCATTAACTTGTGGTTGATGAATTTCTGTTTTAAATGAATAATTAGTATCATTAATATTTAATTGAATAAGTCATAAATTAGATATAAAAAATTTATTCACATCTTATAACCCGCCATAACCCGTCGTAACGCGTCATAACCCACCATACTGCAAGTCACGCCTTAGAGTTGAGCCACGGGACTTAACATGGAGGCAAGGTTGCGCCTCAACGTTATGGCGCACCATAATGCCGCTTCCTAACATGGATTATGATCATGTACAATTCATTATGAATGTTGTGCCCATGATAAATGTTTTGAGAGTGAGTTGTGTGACTGCAATTAATTTGTTAAAGTTGCATGCATTAGTTGGGTCCTTACTCCTTAGTGTAAATATTACATACATATATAAGAATTAAGGGCTAATTTTTAAATGAACAACATTTTATACAAGCTAGTTGAATGGTGGAGTCTACACTTGTCAATCGTATATACATGTAATTTACATATTAAAAAAAAAGTATGCTTACATACACATACATACATACATACAAAATTGGAAAGTTCACCTTCGAACCAATTTTTGATTGCAAAGCTAGGCGTAAAGGAGAGCATGACACGTGTCTCCAATTCCATATTAATTTAGCATGAATAATAAAGGTGAACATTTATGAACGATCACCACCTATGATACAACATTCATAATGAATTATACATGATCATAATCCATGTTAATTAAATTGATTCATGAAATTGATGATGAATATTATTAATACATATTCATCATGAAGGACATATTATCCATGGTGAATAACCCACGTGTTGAACTCTCCTTTGTTTCCCAGGTTCACAACCAAAAATTAGTTTTCCATTTAACCAATCCTTATATATACATATATACATATAGATGAAAGTTCAAATGAAAATTCAAATCTAACTGTGAATGTGAGGATAGCTGAGAGCACGCCACATGGCCTGTTCAGACTAAATAATACAAGATTATTTAGACCGAATATTTATGCATTATTCAAAGTGAATAATACAACATTCAAACTGGATAATTCTAAATGCTAGCTTTTTCAGTCTGAATGTTGTATTATTCACTCTGAATAATGCATAATATTCCATCAGAATAATCATGTTTTATTCAGACCGAATAGGACATGTGTCGTGCTCTCGGTTGTCGTTCACAGTTAATTTTGAGTTTTCATTTCAACCTGCTTTAACCTTGGTTAGTAGTGAGAGAGAGATGATCAGTAGTGAGTTCGCATGAAGCCGGCTTTAACCTTGGTCCATAGTCTCGAAACGAACCCTTTCGCCCGTGTGTCTTGCGTCTTCGTTGATAAAACCCTCTTTCTCGTAACTGCCGTTCCACAGATTCGTCTGAGTTGCAGCTTCGAGTAGAAACCAGCCGGGGATGCCGACTTCAAATAATAAGAGTAAGGAGACAAGGGGCTGTTGGACCCTTTCATTGCCCGGTTCACCTGTTTCGAGATCGCTCGGAATTCATAAGAATCGTACAGGTTGCTGACCGGAGTACTGGTGGGGATCATCACCGTCGCGGCAGATGATGACGGTTTTGGTGGTGATTTTTCCATATTTGGTGGCGGAGGATGGCTGAGGGTGGTGGTCTATTTGTTAGTTATGAAAAAATGTCAACTGTCCACATGTGTGTGTTTTTATGCTTTGCAAGTAACGTGGAGATTTGTTGCTTCCAAGAAGGATTACATAGTTTTTTACGTTTGCTTTCTTTTGACATTTTATATAATTTTTTATTATTACTATTATTTTATTTTGATTTTCGACGTTATAATTTATTTATAATATACATGTAAGAGTAAGATATTTGAAACTAGGCATGTCTTGTAGGATTTGTAATCGAACTTGTTTTGTATTTGAGCAGAATCGTTCCACCCGTTCCGTTTGTAAACGGAAAGCAAGAGATTAATATGTATTGGTTTAATTTTTCATAGGTGAATAAAGAGCTTAGGGTTTTATAAGAAAATGAATCAACAACGTGCATTAATTTACCGAGTTGGTAAACAAAAACGTTTCATGAAATAAGATGTTTTGAGGTTTCATATCAGTTAGACATAAATTATACATGAGTTAGCTAGATATGAATCGTCAAATAATGTAAATATGTATATATGTAGTACTATCTTCTCTCTATATGTAAGAGTTTTTGAAGAGCAACGTCTTCTCTCAAATAATTTAGATATGTACGTATGTAGTCACAACGTCTTCACTCCACTACCTCAACATCTTCTTCTTCTTATTTTTGGTTTTTGTTTAAAACTAACTTGGAGTTTTGTTTGAAATTGATTTAGGATTTGTGGTTGTTCAATTGGTTTAGATTTAAGGATTTTTGTCAATCGATAATGCATTTGTTGAATGAGGACAAGTACTATAGTTTTGATTAGATTTTTAGATTAGGGTATGTATAGGTGTGATGGTTGAAGATAGGCTATTTGCCTGGAGAAGATGGTCGGAGATGGTGTAGTAGTCGAAAAAGATAGAATATTGTTGTCTTGTTAATCTATAGACTAAATTACATTCTTGGTCCTTGTACTATTAAAAGAAAATAATTTAAATGACAAAAATACCCCTATAAATAAACTGAACTAATAGAATAACTTGAATGGAGTTAGATTTAGAAACTTAATACGTTATAAAATTCGAACCACATGGATGTAGTCTATAGATATTACAAAAGAGGAACCCAAAAATGTTAAAACACATAAACTGTTAGGGATTATGTGCAGAGTTGACAAACCAAGTGATTACACATCCAATGTTACAAGACACTTGAGGGTCACACCTGTGAGGACCTATAAGTCGAACAAGTCAGTAGAAACCCCAAAATGGAGAATTAGGATTTATAATAGTGTATTATAAATCAGTTGGGTAATTTCAGTCAGGATTACCAAAGTTGGAGGGTTATTAATTAATTAGGATATTATATATTTATTAAGATAAATAAATATATAATAGTTAATTAATAAAGATTTTATATATTAGATAAATATATAAATAATTATCGTATGCAAATTCTTTTCCAGCTAATTAAATAAGGAAAGGATTTGAGATAATTATCATAAGGAAACTGGATTCCATACAAACTGTATTTTTTCCTCCATATAAATAAAGCCTATGGGTTAAGGAAAAATAACAAGCTTTTAGTTCAGAAAAACCAGTTCCCAGTTTTCTCTCTCTCCTCTCTCTCCACCGGCGCCGATCACCCCCCCCCCCCCCCGGGTCGGATTCCAGTCTTGTTCGGGTTTCACAAAGTTCTGCTAGAGGAACGTTCGTTGGTCGATCACCGGTGGACTAAGTCTCAAGCATCCAGGTAAATTAATCTAACCTAATCCTTTAGGTTTAGAGCTACAAACGATTAAGATCATTAGGCTTTAATGGGTTTTTAGCTTTTATCGCTTCCGCATGTTTAGATCAGAAACAGCGTGTTTCTGATCACGTGGGTTTTAACAGTTTGTTTTAAACCTACGAGATATATCAAACCAGCGAGGTTTTGATAGATCTGGGATAATCCTCGGATCAGTTTGATCCAAGGATATCCACAAAAACCCAACAGTGGTATCAGAGCCATTGTCAAAAATCGTTCTAGTTTATCAGTTTATGTGATCCGTTAAATATTACTGTTTCTTGCGTATCAAGTTTAAAAAACTGATCTTTATATGATTTATAAAACTTTGTTTATCACATAACAAATTAATAATAGTTTGTTTAAATAAATCTGATTCTTTATCAAGATACAAACTTTGTTTAAATTTGATAATACGAAAAACCCACCATCAGAATAGTGATGACTAAGAAGGTCAAACCAGCAAGGACAGCGGTGGCCGTAGCCAAACCACCAGCGTGGTGGTGGCGGCGTTGGCCATCGGCTCAAGCACCGGCCAAACCACCAGCATGGTGGTGGCCGTTCGACCTAGCCACGGTGATCGCCGGCTGTTGTTCTCAAACACCAGGCCGCACCACAGTTCCGTGGTGGCGACGTATGGTGGTAACCGGTGTACAAATACCGCAACCACCCGAAAGCCGCAATAGCGGTGGTGGATGGCGGTAATCACAGCGGTGGTGGTAGCTTCGTCCGACGCAGACCGCACCACCAGTAACCGCAATCGCGGTGGTGGTAGCAGCTTTGTTGTTAAAATCGCCGACCACAATAAATGGTGGCGACGAGTTGCGATCGCCGCCACTAGTGACGATGATAAACGGTGCCGGCGGCGGCGAAGCCACCACAGATTGGTGGTGGTGCTGGTTGTGATCACCAGGTAACGGCGATGATATTTGTTGCCATTCGCCGGCTAGTAGCGGCAGCCACACCACAGCGAGTGGTGGTGGCGATAGCCATCGGTTTTCGAACACCGGCCGCACCACATATGATGGTTGCGGCAACGGGTGTGGTCAAAGGCCACGACGGCGGCGGTGGCAGCCTTGTGCTGCTGCTGTTTTCCGATCTAATTGGTAGTGATCCGTTTGTGGCAATTCGATGGCGTTGGTTGGTGGCGGTAGTGGCGTCGTTTACACTACCGTTGTTACCAATCAATGATGATGGTCACGCGATGGCCAAGTGCCACGCGCGGAGACCAAACCGCCGTGAGTGCAACCACCAGCGTGGTGGTAGACGGCGGTTCTTGACCACAGAATGAACCTAGGGTTTTTCGTGTTTTGGGCCTAGTTGCGTTATCCAGACCCAAGGCCCAGTTCTTTGGACCAAGTTATGGCCCAAAATGAGTTTGTTTGGTTTTAGGCTTACTTACCCAAGATTGTTAATTTTATCTGATAAAATTCATTCAAACCAATTAAATTATTTTTCCAGGTTTGATAAATCTTTTATAAAATTTATTTTTCACAGGTTTTTCAAAATAGGCCTAATATTATGTTTTTACCTTTTAATTAAAACACTAAGGGGCCAATACTGTAAAATTGAATCAATAAAACCTGTGTGATATAATTTTGGGTAAGAGGATTAATTTTAGGTAAAATGGTTTTAGTTTTGTAAAATAAGATTTATTGTTTATAAACCTTAGTTTTAAGTAAAAACCATTTTTTCGTCTAAAAGTTTTTTGGGTTCATAAAACAGTTTGTTTTCGAATCAGTTATAAAACCAAGTTTTTGCGATAATTGAAACAAGGTAATTTTAACGGATCCAGGTTTATTTTTCTCGTAATTATAATATTGCTTTTGTTGCATATATACACATAATTGCGTGATTGCTTGAGAACTATATATGAATTTCAGTTTGATTTTACATATATATATATATATATATACGTTATAGTATTTGCCAACTTAAACCCTTGACATATTCATGGGGAGGCCTGCGTGCCGTTTACAACCCCTTATGTAATAATGACCCTAGGATAGAGTTTTTCTTTCTTTTGGGATGACGAGGCCAGTGGGAGCTATTCTTCATCTTATCGGAATACTGACAAGCATGGCGAAACCAGTGGGAGCTACGCGAAGTTTTTGAAGTTGTAGAAAAACTAGGTCATTATTGGTCCCTAGGAACAAAATTGGCAAATCCTATAATTATCTGTTGCGTAGTTGTTATTATCTGTGTGCATGATTAACTACGTAGTTGATACTAATAACTGTTAGTTTATTAGATATGTTTTAAAAATATTTTTTTTTTAAAACAAGGAAGAAAATAGGTTTTATTATTTTTTTTCAATCGAAAACCTTTAAAGTGAAACACTTTAATAAAACCTAGTGTATTGTTATAAAAGAGCAAAATTGACGAAACAGTTAGCTTTTGTCAGCCGGAAAGGTTATCGAAACAGGTAGTTTCGATCAACCAGTAAACTTTAAATCAGTTGATTTCAATCAGCCGATGTTTTAAACAGTTGGTTTAAAATAACATGAATATTTAAAACAGTTAGTTTAGAATATTAATTACTCTTTATAACAACGTATAGATGATTGTTTTATATGAAAGGTTAAGTTGATAAAAACAGTTAGTTTTAATCAACTAAGTGTGCTATTAAAACAGCTAGTTTTAATTAGCAAGTAATTTTAGAACAGTTAGTTTTAAAATTACATGTATGTTTCAAACAGTTAGTTTAAAACATAAGTAGCCTTTATAAACAATCAATTTTTCAAAATCCTGGAAATAAAGTTTTTCAAAACCCCGAAAATCATAGATCAGTAGTGCAACCCATCTAGGGGCACCTTCGGCGTAAAGTACATAGGCGTTGTAAGTGATCACACATTCGACGTCTGTGTTCAAACTGAAGCTGAAGGGGTTACATAACTCTGCGAATTATCTCCGGGTGGTACCGGCCAGAGTATAGTGATCAGGTCCCCAAAATGGTGAGATCTGTTTTGGTACTATAATGTTCACCGGGTGGTACCGGGCCAAAAAGCACTTAGAGGGACTAAAACATGCACAGGTAGTTGCCACAGTCCCGAAAAGATCTAGGAGTCATGTCAGTTAGATATGATTGGTAAAAGTCCTTACCTACCGAAATAAATACGGTTCTGGTGGAGCAAGAACATTACGCACATCAGGACGTATGAAATAAGGATCCTAGTCCAATAAATTGATCATTTAAGGGTTTATTGATATTTTATTGGAAATTAGTCTATTTACAGTTGCTAAGACCAAAAGTTTTATTTTGTGTAGATGGCAAGCACTGTTACCAGCACTAACAATCTTTCCCTCCGCTCTATCCTAGAAAAGGATAAGTTGACCGGCTCTAACTTTCTTGACTGGGAGCGCAATCTGATGATTGTACTCAGACATGAAAGAAAGTGGTATGTGCTTGAAGAGCCACTTGGGGAGGCACCTCCGGCAAACGCTCCGGCTGCTGCCAGAAATGCCCACAAGAAGCACTCAGATGATCTCCTTGATGTTGCCTGTCTGATGTTAGCAACTGTGAGCCCAGATCTGCAAGCAGGGCTCATAAATACGAATGCTTACGACATGATCCGCCAGCTGAGGGACATGTTTCAGACTCAGGCTCGTACAGAGCGCTACGATGCCACCAGAGCATTCAATGAGTGCAAAATGGTCAAAGGGACATCAGTAAGTGACCATGTCATGAAAATGAAACGGCACTTAGATCATCTGGAGAGGCTTGGTCATCCTGTTCCGTTGCAGCTAGCAACTGACACCATACTCAATTCACTGTCAGAAGACTACAGGCCCTTCGTAGTCAACTACAACATGAATAACATGGAGAAAACTATAGCAGAGTTACACTCCATGCTTAAGACAGCTGAACTGAATATGGGGAACAAGAACAAGACTAAGGATGTCTTGATGGTAAAGGATGGAGGGGTGAAAAAGAAGAATGGGCATGCTAGCACCAGCAAGGGAAAAGGACCAGTTCAGGCCATCCAGAGTGCACCCAAGAAAGGCAAAGGCAAGGGCAAGGGCAAGAAGGTTAAGCCAAACAAAGCTAGGACCGAGAATCGCTGCTTCATATGCAACGAGATCGGTCATTGGAGGCAAAACTGCCCTAAGCGTCATGAAGCAGGTATGTAAACCTCAGAAAATTTATGATTGCTTCGACACTTCTTACTTGTTAGCTTACAAGTATACTGATACCTAGAGCAAATGATTATTGCAGGAAATCAGAAATGAAGTGAAGTGCCCAGGAGTTGCCGAGGATCAAAGCACGAGATAATTTAAGTCAAGACATTTTTTTTTTTTTTAAAACAGTTATTTTGGGGGTTTATGTTTTAAACAATGTTTAATTATATTTTATATAATTTGATGAATTATTGTCTTGACAAATATCTGATTGTGCTTAGTGTTTGTATGATCCTAGTTGTTGATGCCTGTTATAATTACTTTAATGAGATTAAAGTAATTTGTATAGAAACTATCAAAACACACGAGATTCTATAAGAATGTGTTTTGAGAATAAAACATTTATGAATAATATTTTATCCGAAAATAGAGAATTTAAGATATTAGCACAAATAGTGTTAATAACAGCATTTATAAAACTAGAAAGATTCCAAGTTCTGGAATTAGGATTTGAACAAATCCAGATAAGTTTTGTAAAAGGAAATTCTCAGAATTAACTAATCAAGTTTGATCAAGTTTTATTCAAATGTTTTAAAAGAGAATTTAGGATATTAACTCAGATAGCGTTAATAGCAGTATTTATGAAACTAGAAGGATTCCAAAGTTTTGGAATTAGGATTTGAACAAATCCAGTTGAGTTTCATAAAAGGGAAATTCTCAAAGTTCATTACTTGGAATTAGGATTGACTAATCAAAGTCTTGAATAAGTCAATAGTAAATTTTGAGTAATAGTTAGTTTTTATACAAGCAAGTGGGAGCCCGATTATTCTCTATCTAGTCTAAGATAAAAGAATAAAAGACATAATTATTGATATATCTCGGAATTCATAAATCCAGGTAGGATAAGAATTCATAAGATATAATTTACCCTTTTAGCTAAAAGGATAAAAGTTTCAAGACCCATGAAACAAAGGTCGTGACTGACCTAAGAATCAATAATTATAGTGTTGGATTAAAATATATAGCATTCCAATAGATTTGCCAGGATTGCAAATGGAATCGGATTTCAGGTAGAAATCATTCATCTACACAGCAACTAAGGAAAGTTGCAGTTTTACATATTCAGGAACTGGAAGTGAGTCCAGGTCTCCGAGTTCATGGAATATGATAAAAGTCTAGTTATTGTTTTATAAAGTGTTTGCAGAACAATAATTAGCAGATACAAGTAGATCGTACGAACAGACTTGTATTTTTGGTTATCACTTTGATTAAAATGGTAAACTTTAATCAAAGGGTTTAAAATTGAAGGTAGGTGATACTTCATTTTAGATCAGTATTTAACAAATGATAAATAGATAAAATGAAAGTTATTAAAGAAAAGACATTTAATTTTGTTATTATTACAGCGTGTAATATGGACTATACAAAATTGATTTCTTCATCACTTTCACATTTTTGCATGTTTTTAATTAATCCAGGAATGAAACTAGTTTCCAGTTTTCATTCAAAAATCTGTCCGTGACAACTTATCAATGTGGGAGCATGATAAGGTATTAAAGTCATTGTGAACTTTTAGGTAGTTATGATCAGTTGCTGAATAACAGCTACAAGTGTTGTAGACTAAAAGTTGCACAGATATTTGATAGAGTAGCAAATATCGGACGTGATCCGCGGTTGAGATTGCTTCTTGGAGTAAAGTCATAAGTGAATCTCACAGTGGTTGTCCCTATCACCTGAGGTATCTGATTTGATATCATGAGGACTACTGGATTCTTAGTGCACTCAACCGCTACGCCGTAACAGGGTGGCTATAAAGGGTGTAACTAGATTCAGCGGAAGCCGTGGTGTTAAAGGCAGGTATGCAAGATGGGATTTGCACCTCTTCTCAGAAGAGAGATATTTCTGGGCCCATCTTGACTGACTAAGTATACTGATGAAGTGCATGGCCATGCCCAAACGAACTGATTAGTTCTTTGTCGTTTACCTATCAGTGAAAGTCAGATAATCAAGAAAACAGAATCTTGAGTATTTAGAGTTGACATTTTCCAAGCTCATACTCACAGATGAAATATCGCGATGCAAAGGGAAAAGCCAAGATATACCCAATCAATGAACAGTAGTTTCATAGATACCGATTCCTCACGGAATGTTTATATCACCAAATCTGGGTATAAGAGTTCTTGTAACCTGGTCAGCCTAAGTGCCTGTCTAGGGGCCTCCTTAGGACCGTATAATCAAAGGTGGTATTGCCAACTTGCACAAGTGGGAGTCTGTTAGGGATTATGTGCAGAGTTGACAAACCAAGTGATTACACATCCAATGTTACAAGACACTTGAGGGTCACACCTGTGAGGACCTATAAGTCGAACAAGTCAGTAGAAACCCCAAAATGGAGAATTAGGATTTATAATAGTGTATTATAAATCAGTTGGGTAATTTCAGTCAGGATTACCAAAGTTGGAGGGTTATTAATTAATTAGGATATTATATATTTATTAAGATAAATAAATATATAATAGTTAATTAATAAAGATTTTATATATTAGATAAATATATAAATAATTATCGTATGCAAATTCTTTTCCAGCTAATTAAATAAGGAAAGGATTTGAGATAATTATCATAAGGAAACTGGATTCCATACAAACTGTATTTTTTCCTCCATATAAATAAAGCCTATGGGTTAAGGAAAAATAACAAGCTTTTAGTTCAGAAAAACCAGTTCCCAGTTTTCTCTCTCTCCTCTCTCTCCACCGGCGCCGATCACCCCCCCCCCCCCCGGGTCGGATTCCAGTCTTGTTCGGGTTTCACAAAGTTCTGCTAGAGGAACGTTCGTTGGTCGATCACCGGTGGACTAAGTCTCAAGCATCCAGGTAAATTAATCTAACCTAATCCTTTAGGTTTAGAGCTACAAACGATTAAGATCATTAGGCTTTAATGGGTTTTTAGCTTTTATCGCTTCCGCATGTTTAGATCAGAAACAGCGTGTTTCTGATCACGTGGGTTTTAACAGTTTGTTTTAAACCTACGAGATATATCAAACCAGCGAGGTTTTGATAGATCTGGGATAATCCTCGGATCAGTTTGATCCAAGGATATCCACAAAAACCCAACATAAACCACTAGGACCAAGAATGTAACTTATTCAAAATTTTATAATATTTGAAAAAAAAAATGAATTACATTGGTTGTCCTTGTGGTTTGCTCAAATGTTAGATCTTGTATCTAAACCAAACTATCTACATTGATGGTCCTTAGACTTAACGCTATCACTTAGCAACCGTTATGACATACTAGTCAGTCTTTGAGCAAACTACAGGGACCAATAGTGTAATTTGTTCTAAAGTTTATTGTGATTAACAATTTGTAATTCTTAAAAATATTTTATATATTTAATCACAAATCAAAATTTTAAATTAAAGCACATATTAAAATAAAAAATATATTATCTCAAAAATTATTAAATTGATAAAATAACTTTTACATCAAAAAATTTCAAATGTAAAAAAGAACTTCACATATCTTTTAGGTTAAAAAGTGGAACATGTTAACAAAATTTGGAAGTTAAGTAGTATTAACATGGGATAGTTACTTTTTAGAATTTGCCCATTAAAATGAACAAAGTTTTGTTTATGGAAAAAATAATGTTCTAATTAACAGTTAATTAAAATGTTGTGAGAAATTAATAATTAAATTATCAAATAGAATAAACTACAATAATTAAATTGATGTAATAATCAAAAGAAAAGAAAAGAAAAAGTTAGTATATCACAACTTTTATACTTTTGGACTACATACATTTTCTTATAGCTGCTCATATAATTAACCAATTTTCTCGTAAGATTTGATAATAGTTTTTTAAATTGTTTGAATAATTAGTATTATTTTAATCTTAATTTATGATGTTTATATTTATTTTATATTTAATTTAATTATTTATGTATTGATTGTATATCAAAAATCTCATGCTAACTACTGTACCTAATTTCAAATATTTTTTTGTATATTTAATGTTCAACTCAAATATATGAGTTGCTTTGGACTTTCTTTGCTTTTCTAAAATTGACATTCTACGAGGTAAAAGTTATTTTATCAATTTAATAATCGTTAAATAAAATAAAAATATTATTTCTTAATATGTAACTATAATTTAAGAAATTTAATTTGTTATTAGATATATAAAATATCTTTAATATTGTTTTTTGGAATGGTGTATCAAATAAAATATTAGAGGAAATTATACTTTTGGTATTAGTGTCTAAAAACAATTGCTAACTGAAGGTGTTAAATCTAGAGACCATCAATGTAGATAGTTTGTTTTAAGGACCAAATCTAAAATTTGAGTAAACCACGAGGACTACCAATGTAGTACACTATTTAAAAAATCAATCCAATGGTCCAAACCCTTGACTGATTACACATATTTCGCCAAGGGCTAGATATGTTGGGCATGTGGGAGTAGCATAATAGATGGCTAAACTAGAAAGGGAAAAAGCCAAGCCAAAAACTAAGTAGTGTTTGGTTCTGGCAGGTAGCTAGATCTTGAAGGATTCTTCTTCGAAGATAAAGGTAATAGATTCTGATTTTACTCATATAAATGTACATGAAATCAATCGATGATTATAGATTGGAGTCAGTTGGTTTATATGGG
Source organism: Centaurea solstitialis (assembly GCA_030169165.1). Classification (NCBI taxonomy): domain Eukaryota; kingdom Viridiplantae; phylum Streptophyta; class Magnoliopsida; order Asterales; family Asteraceae; genus Centaurea; species Centaurea solstitialis. The sequence continues at coordinate 12,538,553 of CM058041.1, read as the reverse complement.
GTTCTTGATTGATCTAGATTGATTCTCGATTGGTCTTGATGGAAGATGAAGGTGGTGGATTATGGTTTTACACACACTAAGTCAATGAATGGGTTCTCATTTAGTTTCTATCAATGTCTATGGGTTATAGATCGCTTTTTATGGGGTTATGAATAATCAGTCTCTGTTTATTCATGAAGGGTTGTTGACCGGTCTTTATTGGTTATCGATTAGGCTTGATATAAGTATCCTGAAAGCTAGGTTTCTTGATCGAGTCTCAATCTATGTTTACGGTTTTGAATCTATGGAGGTTGTGGATTATAATTTTACACACATTAAAATAACAAAGGTGGTAAGATCGATTTGTATGAGTTGAAACAATTAATTTAAGTTAAACATTTACTTAAATACCAATTTAAACCTTTTGATTTTTGTTTAGTTGAATATAGTAATTAACTAGGGTTGTTGGGTTAAAATTGTTGGATGGATTAGATCGGTTCCTGGGTTTACATCTTTTTTATCTTTTTCATGGTTCCTATTTGAACCTCGTTTTGCATGTATATGTTTATATGTGTGGATGGGTTGAAATAACAACCTTAATTTACAAGAATACAATAACACCATGAATTATAAAACATCATAAAAGTAGAACAGTATTGATGTTAAGTTAAATATTAGAAAATGCTCGTTTTTTATGTATAACATTTTTTGCTCTAATTATTTTATAGTATGATAATTTTCGATTTAAAAAGTTAAGAGTTAGAAAGGGTGTCCTTGTTTGAACCTATATCTTATCAATAAGAATATTTAAAATTATAAATATATTTACTTATAATAATATAATTAATATTGTAACTCTTAAAACGAAATAGTTGTGAGACGTGGCATACAATTTTTTTGAGTTATTTATTTTACTTTTTTGAGTTATTTATTTTAAAGAAAAATAGGAAAAAAATTATGACTTATGAAATTCTATTACTATTTTAAAAGAAACATGCACCAAACTAGTTGTTACATTTTATTCATTATTGGTATGTACCCTAAATTGTGTAGTTCTTATGCGACCTTTTTGTTCATAAATAATGAGGCAAGTAATTTAATTGCTAAATAATTGCTTAATGGGAATCTTCTTCAACCGTAATCATCCTATGCAGAAAAAAACCTAGACAACACCTAACAACAACCTCTTTCCCCCTCCCCCCTTTTAATAACAAAAGAGTGCATTTGAAGCTTCAATGCCACCCTGGCTTAACCTTATTTTATCAAGGTATGTATAATGATAAGTTTTATAAATAAAAGTGAAGTTTTGTAAGTCCAACTCTAAGACCATCTCCAATCACACGGTAAATCCTTGAATTTACAGTTGGTGGAGCTCCAACGGACTACCAAACACTAAAATTTTTTGCCAGCCATTTTTTATACACACCATATTTGGTGTTGACAATTCCACACGGTAAAACTCCATGGATTCTACACCCATTAATTAATATTTAATTCTAAATAAGTTATTTATTATATAAGTTAATTTAATTATCATAAAAATTATTGTGTACATATAAATAAGATAGGTTTTTATAATTTATGCTATGTAACTTAGTGTTATTTTTATTTTCTAACGTAAGATTAACTAAAATTTTGTCATTTTTAATTTAATAAGTTTTTACTAAATAAATTAATTAGTAATTATTTAATATTATAACATATATTTATAAATTTATAATAATAACTATTAAAATTAGTTGATATGAGAATAAAATATGTTATTTTAATGTGGGGTCTAAAAATTTGGTGTTATTTTTAGAGTGTGGTTGGAGTTCATTTTTTTTTTTTTTGGTGTAAATGGGCCCACTAAATTTGATGTTTTTAGTATTTTTTTTTGGTGTTAAGGTTGAAGTTGCTCTAACTATACTATAAAAATGGGAATTTGTAGTATGGTAGATTCCAACCATATAATATTCTATAACATCAAAGTTTTTACCAACCATGAAATTTTAGAAGAAGAAAACACCAAATATGGTGTTGTACTGTTCACAGTGCAAACAGCGTGGTCTACCAAAAATCATTTTTTCTTTATTATCATCAAATTTAGTGTTATTTTTGAAGTATGGTTCAAGTTCAATTTTGTTAGCACTGATGGGTCAACCCACTAATTTTGATGTTTTTAGTATTATGGGTTAGAGTCTCTCTAAGTTATCAATATTTTTATACAAGAATCTCTTTATTATTGTGTCCGATGTTGTGATTTTGATTTTGTTAAATATATTTTTGAGTTATAAATATATCCACACATTAAATTTAACAAAAAACTAGGGGACCGAACCGCGCGTTGCGCGGTATGTAAAAGTCATTCCGGAATTTTTTAAAAAAAATCTATCATCCTTTTTAATGTAAAAAAAATTGTGTTACAAATCTATATGTAATATTTATAATGATAAAATTTAATATTTGTTTTCGGATTTTAAAATTACTTGGGTAATTAGTTTTCTCAATATTTGAGAAAAATTGTAAACATTACTCTTCTACTTTTGAGTACTTTAAAATGTTGTTGTGTTAATTAGTTTAAACCATTGTTGTATATATCAATGTTATATCAAACATGTGAAATTGTGAAACTAATGTAGAATTAGGAAATTAATAACAAATCAATTAGAGTCTTTTTTTTAAGATGCCAACTTATGATATAGAGAAATTGATGAAAACTTATTATATTCCAAAGAACGTATAACACATATATATTTATTATTAACTATAGAAAATTTTGAAAATATACAAATTGGAAACAATTAAAAATTCCTTAGAGTTTTTAATAGGAACTTTATGCTTAAGAGGCAACGAAAATAAATTAAAGGGGTGTTCCATTCTCAATCGAATGTTCATCAATCTCACCAAGTTCTCCGTGTAATGTAACTTTGCAAATTATCGAGTTATGCAAAGATGAATATCAGAATGTCATATTAAGTGATATGTTCTATTAAAACTTTGGTTAAAAATGTTAAGAATTGTATATAACTACTTAACAAATTTAATTATCCAAAATAATTTCCAAATCCCTTTTGTATAACCGCCATCAATTGTCTCAAGATCACCAAATTGTGCCAAACATTCAATAATGTCTACACATATATCTACTTTATTAGAACAACGGGGTTTAGCAAGTAATAAAATAAAATAAAAAACATAACACAATAATTCGAGAGAAGTACAACCCTATTCACATGATTAATTTTGAATTAACAACCCTATACTTTTCATTAATCATAATCAACTTACTTTTTCATAACATGCACTAAACCTTCATTTAATATTGAAAACAACATGAAATTAGAAAGTAATCGTAAAGCTCCCATATAGAAAATTCTAATTTATAAAGTATTGGATCACACTGATCCATATTACAAATTCTAAACTTTTAACTAAAAAATTGCATGGTGAATATATTATTAATTGTAGTAAGTTGTTATTTTCAGGTGAATCTGAAAATTGAGTTTTCATTTGAACTTGCACACACACACACACACACACATATATATTCTTTCATTTATTGCTAATTGATTCTGATATCTTTTAGTTTGGTTATAGTTTAACTTTATATGTACCGATTCTTGTAATTTTTTAACTTTATTATTTATTTATTAATGATATTAAATATAATAAGTATTTATTAATTTATCAATGTGAGAGTTAATAACACATACTTAATTATATATTAATCTATCTATATATAAAAGGAAGATGTTGGAAGGATGATGTGGCACGTTGTGGAAGTAGAATTTGCCTAAAGAAATTTTCTCATTGTTTTGATTTTTTTTAAATATTAAATGAGTTAATGACTATTATACCCTTTAATTAAAATTTTGCATTTTACTATAAGAAGGCTTATTTGGTAATTTAACTTACATTTTAATTAATTAGCTTTACCTTTCAAATTCTATAACTTCCTATAAACATTCAATTTAATCTCTTCATTTACCAATTTATTAATTAAAGAAAAACCTACAACACAATCATATATAAACCACAAAGCTCCATCAAAATGTATTATATCAACACCTTTATGTTCTATAAGAAGCCTTCCTTTGAATGTTTGTTTGTTGTTTGTCTTTTGACAATTTATTTTCGTCAGTAATTTTCAATTTTCGTAAAATTTTCAGGTAAGGTAACAATTTTTAATATATATTTTATGATTTATGTGAGTTATATGTTGTTTTAATTAGGTTGTAATTATAGATGATTATGTTGTAGGTTTTCTTTTAATTAATAATGAGAATGTGGAAAGGGTAAAATAAATGTTTTTAAAAGTTAAATGATATGAAAGTTAAACTAATTAAATTGTTAAGTCAATTGATCAAAGAGACCTTGTATATAATAAAAATTAAAAATATAATTTTCATTTAAGGATGGAAAAGTCTTTAGATTATTTGATATTTAAAAAATTCAAAAAAAAGAGAACTTTTATAGGCAAATACTCAATAGGTAAAATGTTATATCATACTTCCAATATCCTTCGTAAAACAATAATTCATTTATTAAAAAAAAATTATGATAATAGGTATTTAATTATATATTGATTCTAATTTTATTTATATATATTGATTCTATTGTCATTCATTTTTATTATTGATTTTAGTATATTTAAAATAATAAAAAATTAGGATTAGGATGTTTAACAAATGTCATCTCATTGTTAGTGGTTTTTAATAAAAATAAATAAAATGAGGGACTATGAAAATATAAAAAAATGAGAAGAGAATCCCAACAAAACATAGCATAAAAACCACATAAGAATTTGATTGTTGTCAACAATTTCTTTTTTATAAAACTATAACAATATAAACAATGCAAATTAAGAAAAAGACCCACTAAAACACTTGTATACCAAAAATATCAAGTAGAAAATATCAATAAAACAATTAAAAATAACAATTGTAAAGAAATTACAAATAAAAACTCAAAAACTTATTAACAATCATATATAATATACACAAATTAAAAACATTATTTGAATTTCAATGAAATATAAAAGTTATAGTATCAACATAAATATCAATTAGGAAATATGAAAATGAAAAACAAAGGTAACAATTAGAATAAGTTTTGAAAATTTAGATGAAATAAAAAATATAAAAAATTTAATTAATTGAATATTTTGTTAAGAACATCAAAAAAGGGAATATTTTAAGGAAAAATAAGAAACTTGAGATTGGAATGCTTTAGAAAATGTCATGTTATTGTTAATGTTTTTTCTTATAAAATTATAAATTGAGAAATTATGAAAACATAAAAGAATTAGAACAAAATCCACAACAAAACCATAAGTAAAAAAACCACATGGATCATACCTTGGAGTTTGATCGTTGCCAACAACAATATAAGCACAACAAATTGTGAAAATAAAATTCACTTAAAATATTTGTACAACATAAATATTAAATCGAAGACATGAAGGAGGAAAAGCAAAAAAACAATTGTGAAAAAAATCCAACAAAAAAACTCAAAAAACTGTTAACAATCATATATAAAACCATAAACATTGTTTGAAATTTTGATGGAAGAAAAATAACTATAGTATCGACAAAAAAAATTCAATTAGGAAGTATAAGGGAAAAAACGAATGCGACAATCATGAATAAAATGAAAAAAAGCAAAAACTTATCTTAAAAACAATACATAATGTATACAAAACATACAAAAAAAATATACGAAAATTATTTATATATATCTTTTGGCACATATAGACACAAAAACAACATATAACTCACATAAATCATAAAATATATATTAAAAATTGTTACCTTACCTGAAAATTTTACGAAAATTGAAAATTACTGATGAAAATAAATTGTCAAAAGACAAACAACAAACAAACATTCAAAGAAAGGCTTCTTATAGAACATAAAGGCGTTGATATAATACATTTTGATGGAGCTTTGTGGTTTATATATGATTGTGTTGTAGGTTTTTCTTTAATTAATAAATTGGAAAATGAAGAGATTAAATTGAATGTTTATAGGAAGTTATAGAATTTGAAAGGTAAAGCTAATTAATTAAAATGTAAGTTAAATTACCAAATAAGTCTTCTTATAGTAAAATGCAAAATTTTAATTAAGGGGTATAATAGTCATTAACTCATTTAATATTTAAAAAAAATCAAAACAATGAGAAAATTTCTTTAGGCAAATCCTACTCCCACAATGTGCCACATCATCCTTCTAACATCTTCCTTATATATATATATATATATATATATATATATATATATAGATTGGAGTTTCTATAAGTTACTACAAGAATAAAGTTTTATAAAGGTTATTAATTTGTTAAGTTAACAATAACATAACAAAATAATACTTTTCATGAGTCACCCTATTAAAGATCCTCTAAACATGTTTAATCACCATACAAAGACACTCTTGGCTCTTTAATTATAACTTTTCTTGTTTTTAAATTCATTTCTTGAATCTTACTCCACTCTCACCATCCCCCTTTTCATCATATTTCTACATCATCATTCATGTTTTCTTTTCTCATTCCTCAAGCTTCCTTTTTATATCTTTTCACATTCTTTGACCTAATAATTTACCAAAACTTCATGGTCTATATATCTTCACATGGATCTAACCCCCTTTTGAAAGCTCTTTTACTTCTTTTCATACTTCTGGAACATGGGCTTTATGCAAGATCTATTTTTGGAGTTATTGGAGAACAATTTATTGAAACATTTGTACATTACTATAAAATTTTCATGTTTTTTGTTAGATCATCTCTAATAAATGAGCTAAAGTATTATAATATAACGATAAATTAATTATCTCTAACCGATGAACTAAAATTATGTGCTAAAATATTTTTGATGGATCAAAAATAGCTTATATTGAAGCATATTAGCACACGTTGGACAAGTCCCCATTTAACTTAACTAAACAAAATGTAATTTCAGTTTTGGAGAATTCTTCAAATTTGAAGATTTTTACACCCTCTTTTATATACTTTCTTTATTTTGAAGAAAATTTTAGAGAATCTGTTGAATCTGTAATTTGTCTAAAATCCCGATTTTCTTCAAAATGAAAGAAATTGTTAGAAATGCTCTAATAATGTTATAACTTAACACTAACGTTGAATTAAAAAGCGTCTAATCAGTTTCTCTTTTAAAAACTTTTTTCTCATTTTCCCCCTTGAAAAAGACATTTTAGATCCAGTTTTTGGTACTTTTGGAAGAGGACTTTTTAACAAGAATCATTTTTTTAATATTGTACTTTTGGACAATCAAAGCAAAAACTTATGGGAAGTCCTTCAAATTTTCATGTTCTTCGTTTAATTTACTGTCATCACTAAAAATTTTACGTGTTTTTGGAACATGAATATTACGATTAGGGGTGAGCATTGGGCCCAAACCGGACCGAACCCGGTTTGGAACCGGAACCGGAAACGGCCGATTCTTAGGACCGAAAACCGGACCGTATAGGTAATACTGGCCCCGGTTTTGGTCCCGGTTCCGGTCCCGGTTTTCCGGTCAAAAACCCGGTTGGAACCGTGTAAATAAATTATATAGTGTGATAATTTCTTGATGAATTGAAAACATATTTTATTATCTCATATTATTATTTTACTTATTTAAATGTACAACTAACTGACAATAATGAAATATAAATATCTATGATATATATATGAGACATTTACACGAGAACAATAACTATTTATATAGTTATTATTGTGTATATGGTCGATGGTTTTTTTTGGCCTTTTTTGATGGAATTTTTAATGGTCAATGTTTTTTACGTGTTTCTTGTTGGACTTATTGAATATTATAGTTAGAGTTAGATTTTTTTTAATTACAATGAGTATATTAAGCGTCTCTTAAACATCCGGTCCGGTCCCAGTTTTTTACCCGCATATTTGGCACCGAACCCGGTTTGGAACCGGAACCGGAAATGACCGATTTTTAGGACTGAAAACCGGACCGCATAGATAATACCGGTTCCGGTGCCGGTCCCGGTTTGGTTCCGGTTCGGGCCGGTTTTCGGTCCCAATGCTCACCCCTAATTACGATCTGTCCATGAATCTTTGAAAGTAAATATAAAATAACAATATCTAAATTGTTTGTTTGTGGATTTTAAATAATTAAGTTTTTTTTTATTTTAAATAATTAAGTTTTTTTATCTATTTCATTTAAATAATAAATTATTGAATTATCTCATTTTAAATTATTATGTGTCCGAACATTTTTTGTTTGAATAAATAAATCGGGTTAAGTTCACGTGAGACCAAGCTGTTTATGTGAGACTGGTAAGACCAATATATTTTACATGAAATTTCACATCAAAACATTTGTGAAGGTAAAAAAAATTGAACATTCATATTAAATATAATGTAAAAGTTACGTTCACGGTATTTTTTTTATGTCAAAGTTCAATTTTTTTATACTTTCACTGCATTTCCGTTGTGAAGGTTCGCATTATTTATAGGTTTCGTTTTTTACCTCGTTTTGGTTATTTTTTTACCTTGAAAGTGTTTTTTAGGTTTGAGTATTCGAGTTTTATTTATCTTCACGGTGTTTTTTTTTTTTTTTGTGAAGTTTCATAAGAAAGGGATTGGTCTCACACGGTCTCACGGAAACAGTGATCTCATGTGAATCTAAGTCTAAATAAATCATTGTGTTTTTAGAAATCGATACCTACATTCTAACTCAAAAAGTTACCTCTTTATCTGATTAAGAAGGTTCTTAATTATAGAAAAAATATATAAATCAGTTTTATCATTATTCTCAAGCTGTCAAACCTTACGTCATACAAAATTTTGCACAAGAAGTCATCACTCCCCCTCATTTTACCATTATACAAAACTTTACCATTATTTTTAATCATGAAAAGTATATTTTGTAAATTGCGAAGTAGAGAATTTGAAAATCTTAGAAGCCGTTTGGCATTTGCTAAATGGTTTGATATTGATTAATTAAGTGATCAGAATGTTTAAGAGGTTCTCATGATGTGGTGCAAAATGAAATCAATATGGATGTTCGGTAATTGTTAAAGATAAAACCGATGCTCTGAATGATTAAAGGAGATCCAAGATTTATCTCTTAGCAATTCAGAAGTTGTCTATTGATAAAATTATTAAAAGGTAAACAAATATATTAATTAGACCGACTATTTTGATCAAGATATGGAAAAAAAACTAACTTAAAAATAATTTTTCCTTTTTTTAAATTGTCAGTTTGTCCATTTTCAAATTATTGTTAGAAAGTATCTCTTAAAAACATTCTTTTTTTCTGAATTTAGGTCAATTCAATTCAATGTATTTCTTTCTACCTTGTACCCCCACCATAAAAATGTAAAAGTTAATAAAAATCCCAACTTTGCGTATCCCTTAAAAAATAAAAAAAAATAAAAAAACTATACAAGATTCCTATTAAAATTCCCTTGTTAGATACTGAAAGGTATTAACTTTGGAAACGTGTTGAATGTTTTAAATCTCCCTTTTGGCACTTTGCTTACCTTTTCAGTCACAAAAATTCAGATCTTAAACTTCATTTTTTTAAGCCTATTTATACAAACCTTCTATTTGTTTTCTCTCCACTACACCCTTAAACCATCATCTCCATTTTCTCTCTGCAACTTCAATTCTTCCACAAATACAAAAAAAGGTACACATTTTCATCCAAAATTCCCAATGGTTCACTTTCAATGTTTTTGTTCAATATATATATATATATATATATATATATATTAGATTTCATAAGTTATGCAGTTTTTGGATCACTTTTATACTTTGTCATAGAAAACTGTATTTATGAACCATTTAGCTTCATGTTCTTTGTGGTTTGACTTTTCTTGATTTTAATCTAGCTTTTTAATAGAGGTTTGCATCCTCAAGAAATGCTATCTTGATCTTATATTAAAAAGCCATTGTATTAGCAAGCTAAATATGAGTTTCCGGATAGTGCCCAAAATTTTAGTTGTGCTTGGGCCTAATTTATATATATTTGCTTAGCGCCAAGTTTAAGGAAAAACCTTATATAAATAAAAAACCGAGGAACATCCTTGTAGTTCTCCATCTCATCTGTATATATTTGTGCATACGGGTAATTTTGTAATATGCATACGTGCATAATGCGCTTGTGCATAAAAGCCCAAAAAAATTCAAATTATCCGTACGTACAAATACATAGAGTCCAGATGTAAGGTTACAAGAATGTTCCTCGAATTTTCCTTTTTAAGATTTTCCCTTTGAGCTGGTACGGTTCTATAACTCATCTATCTAATTTCTTTTAAAGTCAAAGGTTTCTATTTAATTTCAGAATTTGTTAAATAAAAACTACCCATAGATATTATTCTCACTTTCCCATTTTCAATATTGTTGTTGTTTTATTTTGTAAGGTTTTTAATAACACACCAAATTCAAAATTTATTTTATTTATTACTCATTTCAGACTATCTATATTTATTTAATATGGGTGTTAAGGATAATAAATGTAACATGAAATTCAAAAAGATTTGACCACCATGCTTATATGATTATACCCTTTATTTTGTGTTCTATGCTGATCTTGGATTTTCAAGAACACAAAAAAAGAATCAAACTTTTGATATAGATTCTGAATTTTGTTGCATACCCAATATGAAATCTTTCTGGGTTTTTAACAAAATCTAATCTTTTTCATGTTTAATCTAGTTGTGTAGCAAAAATGGTGAAGATTTGTTGTCTTGGAGCTGGTTATGTTGGAGGTCCAACAATGGCAGTCATTGCCCTCAAGTGTCCTTCCATCGAAGTAGTCGTGGTCGATATCTCGGTTTCTCGGATCACGGCCTGGAACAGCGACCAGCTTCCGATCTACGAGCCCGGGCTCGATGACGTCGTCAAGTCGTGTAGAGGAAAGAACTTGTTCTTTAGCACCGATGTCGAGAAACACGTTTTCGAGGCCGATATCGTCTTTGTCTCGGTCAACACGCCAACGAAGACCCGAGGTCTCGGTGCCGGGAAAGCGGCCGATCTCACGTACTGGGAGAGCGCGGCCCGTATGATCGCCGACGTGTCGAAGTCCGACAAGATCGTGGTCGAGAAATCAACGGTCCCCGTGAAAACCGCAGAGGCGATCGAGAAGATCCTCACCCACAACAGCAAAGGGGTGAAGTACCAGATCCTCTCGAACCCGGAGTTTCTCGCCGAGGGGACCGCGATAGAAGACCTTTTCGCCCCCGACCGCGTGTTGATTGGAGGGCGGGAAACCCCGGACGGTCAGAAGGCGATCCAGGCATTGAAAGACGTTTACGCCCATTGGGTTCCTGAGGAGCGGATCCTCTGTACCAATCTCTGGTCGGCCGAGCTGTCCAAGCTCGCCGCCAACGCGTTCCTGGCACAGAGGATCTCCTCTGTGAACGCCATGTCAGCGCTCTGCGAGGCCACGGGTGCTGACGTGGCAGAAGTCTCCCATGCAGTGGGAAAGGACACCCGAATCGGACACAAGTTCCTAAACGCCAGTGTCGGGTTCGGCGGGTCCTGTTTCCAGAAGGACATCCTCAACCTCGTTTACATCTGCGAATGCAACGGGTTGCCGGAAGTCGCAAACTACTGGAAACAGGTCATCAAAGTCAACGACTACCAAAAGACTCGTTTCGTGAACCGCATCGTTTCCTCCATGTTCAACACGGTTTCCGGGAAAAAGATCGCGATTTTCGGGTTCGCTTTCAAGAAAGACACAGGCGACACACGGGAGACTCCGGCAATCGACGTCTGCCAAGGGCTGCTCGGGGACAAGGCCCGTTTGAGCATCTACGACCCGCAAGTGACGGAAGAGCAGATCCAGAAGGATCTTTCGATGAACAAGTTCGACTGGGACCACCCGGTGCACCTGCAGCCGATGAGCCCGAGCACGGTCAAGCAAGTGAGCGTGGTCTGGGACGCGTATGAGGCGGCCAAGGGCGCACACGGGCTCTGCATCTTGACCGAGTGGGACGAGTTCAAGAACCTCGACTACAAGAAGATTTACGACAGCATGCCGAAACCGGCATTTGTGTTTGATGGGAGGAATGTTGTGAAGCCAGAGAAGCTAAGGGAGATTGGGTTCATTGTGTACTCAATTGGGAAGCCATTGGACTCATGGCTGAAGGATATGCCTGCTGTGGCTTAATGAACTAAGAATGTGGTCTTATTGGTACATGAAGATATGAAGGAGTTCATCCCTTTTTGGAGTTATATTTTACATTTATATATGTTTTTGTTGTGGTTTTTATACTTCTTATTAGCATTATGTCATTTGTACTTCATATTTTTCAAAATAAAGTATTTAAATTTCTTGAATTGATAGTTATGATATTGTATTTTTCTTTTGATTGTTTACATTTTACAATAAAATTGATTCTTAATTTTGTTACTAAAAACTTGTTTTAAGAGTGTCTGCTATAAAGGTAACAAAATATAAATAAAGTTTAGTTTTTGTTTATTGTGATTAATTTTTTTTGTATCGATGTAATAAATTTCAAAGTTTGATATTTTGTACCTATTTTGGAATGATTTTGTGAAATTGAGTATGTGAATACCCATTTAGAAAAGAATTAAATGTTACAAGATCGATAAGTTAATAGTTAAAATTGGGAATAGATTATTTTGAAACTTTGTTAGAGTAAACAGAGTGGGTGCGAACATTGGATGTAGTGAGCTTACCACTTGGTTGGTGGGTGTGGTACCACTCCATCACGCCGTGAGATACTGAGAGCTTTGTGGTAAGAAAAGGTGAAAGAGTGCTGATTATAGTTTAGGTGTGGTGGGGATGTGATCACTATCGTCTATCGGTGTAAGTAGTAGGTAGGTGATGAGAGAAAAAAGATGATATAGAGTTATCGTAACGATGTGGTGGATGTGATAGACGATAACATTATTGTTTACTCTTATATTAAACATAATGTTTTGAAACTTCCTTACTGTGGTCGAAGAAAAACTCATTTGCTACATTAAAAAGAAAAAGCACTACTATAAGGAAACAACTTTGTGTCATGGAACAAAGTTATTTGCTAAAAACAAAAACCCAAAATGTAATTTGCTCTTAGGCTATGCGCACCGCTCATGTGGGTTCACAGCGGCTTAACCCGCTGCAAGCCGCCGGGCTCGGCGGGTTGGGTGCATGGTTTGACGGAGCCGGCGGGTTCAAGGGCCAGCGGGTGTGGAGAGCCGTTTGACAACGGCTCTTTCCAACGGTAAATATAATTAATTTTTTTTTACTTTTTTTTTTCAATTTTTACTCCTATAAATACTCATTTAACCCAACTTCAACTTCTTTTTTCACACAAACAACCTTCAATTCTTCAACTCTTTTTTCACACAAACAACCTCCAATTCCTCAAACCTCCCACTCTTCAAACAATGAATCCAAACGATCGAAACCTCGCATCACGGCGCGCGAAATGTAAACATCGGGCGGAACCCGAGACCCCTTCGAAGCCCTCTTTCAAAGTCGACGTTACGCATACCGGGTTCCCTCCAGAATATCCACCTGATTACAATCTCGACATTTCGCCGAAAGGTTTTTCTATCGCAATTACTCATCCTCAAGTTCCTCAACCCAGGAGCTCTTCACAACCCAATCAACCCGGGAGCTCTTCACAAGCTCCTCAACCGTGTCCTTATCAATCGTTTCCTTATCAACCGTTTCCTAATCCACAATTTCCTCCAATCGATTTTGGTTCTCCTTATCAACCACAATTTGTACCCGGTTACCAACCCAATTACCAACCCGTACAAGAGGAAGACACTTCCGATGAGGGAGAACTTTCACCAACGACCCAACAAGAGAAAGACATTAAGTTTTACACCACCCCGCACTACTATCTCCGGGGTAAAAAACTCAAGGATACTATGAAACGAAAAGAGGAGATCAAAGCCAAATATGGCTTGTAATTTTTAGTTTATTTAATGTTTTAGTTTATTTTATTTAATTATGTAATGTTTAATTTTAATTTTTAGTTAATTAATTATGTAATTTTAATTTTTAGTTAATTAATTATTAATCTTATTATTAATTAGTTAATTACATGTTTTATTTAATTATATATTTAATTAAATGAAATAAATAAAATAAATTGAAAAGTGAGAGGGTTGGGAGGGTTGGGTGTGTGTTGTAGAGGGTTATGGGAAGGTAAAGAGAGGGTTGACCAAAAGCTGATGTGGCAGCTGATGTGGCATTCAAAAAGTGAGTGGGTTGATTGGGTTCAGTGGGTTGGGTACGTGTAGCCTTATATTTTTAAGGATGAAAACCGTACTTTGATAAGATCCTATTATTCGGAAGGGAAAGTGAAGAAATCATTAAGAAACTTGAAAAGAGTTTTTTATTAAGCCATTCAAAGATGACATTTCATTCACATCACCTCATTTAAGCAAATAAAAGTTAACGGTTAACTGTTTTATTAAACATGTTACCTATTGTTATATTAAACATATTTCAAATATAATACTTTAGTGAAAAACAATTTAGGGTTTAGTTTCTAAAAGTGTATTCAACTTGTCACGAAAAGTTATTGTATGTATTGAACTTCTATTTTTTTCATTGTATAGATCAAACATATCAAAACTACCATTTAATGTATCCAACTTTATCAAAACCTACCACGAAAATGTATTCAACTTGTCACAAAAGTATATCTAACTTTTAACCAAATACATCAAATGGTAGGTTTTCATAAGTTTGATACATACAATGGAAAAAATCAAAATCAAATACATACAATAACTTTTCGTGATAAGTTAAATACACTCCCGTGAAGTAAACCCAACAATTTAACAATATATTGGTTTAATAAAAAGCAAAATTGCAATATCATAATAATAAATTTTATGAGAATAAGCAATTGTAGACTAAGATAGAAATGAGTCATATGAAAGACCCCACTTAGTGATCAAACTTCTATGTAATTTAGTTTCCTAGTCATTTATGGCGATTCCTTCAGTAATCCACTCAATTTCGATGAAACTTCACTCCTTCGCTAGACAATTGTCAAATATATCTCAATTTCTTTGTTCTTTTATATGACGTTCAAACCAGTTCATTTGTTGAAAATTATATAATGTAAATAATAGAATAATTTACTATTTGATTTACCAATATGATAAGAAAATTTTCAAACCAAAACTTATACCTTGTACGGTTAATTGAACTGCTTAACTAGCAAAACTTATAAATCGAACTAGTTTAGTTTGAATGAGTTATTCGGTTTTTTCTATACTCTAAATTGATATATTATTTAACTAGATATGTATGTACACGATATGACATAAAACATCTTAAGCTATTGAACACTTCAATAGATTGGAAGACATACGTAATAAATGTATAAAAAGTGAAAGCACTGCAAATAAAAAATAAAAAAATAACCATATCATTTATTACTCAATATAAAATTAATTCGTCAAAATATAACTGAATTTAAAATAAAACAACTCTTGTTTTAATATCAAAATACCAGGCCTCCAACTATTTCGCTTCCGTCTTTTTGCACATAACTTTTTTATTTTTTTAAACCAAGAATAAAACATATTTTCTTAAAAAAAATTGATGTCAATAGAATGAAACCTTACCGAGCTTCGGCATTGCCATCACCCGGAATGGTGTCATTCAATTCATTGATTGGAATAATAGAAATGTTGTTACAATTACATTGATTTAGGAAAGTAGGCACGGTATGAAAGATGGAAGAACAAGCAAGATTACAAGAATGTATCACTGTTAAGTGAGCCATCTCATTGGCTTGTCGCCTGATAGCATGGACTGAAAAGGAGGGTCTGGTGTTAAGAATGCATCGAATATTATTTATGATGTCTCTGAACTATGAGTAATTTGTGGTGGTTACGTAGATGGCATCTACTACCACTTTGGCATCCGATTCGAATATGACATTGCTATCTTCCCGATTGGAAACCCATAAGAGGGCGTCGAAGATGGCCAGTGCCTCACATTCGCGACCAGAGGGGAGTAAGTTGATCGGAGTGGCTTTTGCCGCAATGAACTCTCCATTACTGTTTCGAAGGACAGCCCCAAAACCTGCAACAACGTTAGATGAAAAATAGCGGCGTCCATGTTACACTTAATAAAGCCCCATCTCGGAGGTGTCCATGTGGTCACGTATGCTTGATTGGGAGTAGTCATTCACCAAGGCCGAAAGGATTTTAGAGGCTTTCCAATCCATAAGAATTTGATTTGCACGTCGAGTAGCCAAAGAAGGATCGTGAGGGCCTTCATTCCAGATAATGTCATTCCGCCGACAGTGGCGGATCTAGAGATTTTTATGGTAGGGGGCACATTTAGGTGTGTTGAAATTTTTTCAAAACTGAATGATTCATCTAAACTAAAACAGTTTCGACTTATTCATTTTCAACTTACATAGTTTGTTATATCTAATAAATATAATTTATTTGTTTTAGTATCTAGTCAATCTTTTAGTATTTTGGTTAAAACAAGACGTTATGTTACTATATATATACATATTCATTTTGTTTGAATTAAAATAAATGAACACATTTAAATATTATTACAAAAGTTGATTTATCCCTAACAAACCATTGGGTAAAAAAATAAATTAACTTGATTGGTTAGAGATAGTTGGGGACCTTATGCTTGTATTTTACAAAAATATAAGTAACAATTAGAAATTTTATTTGGTGTACATGATTTTATTGGGGGTATGTGCCCCCCTACTAGATGGCTGTAGATCCGCCCATGTCCGCCAATGCCAGATGCTCCAAAGTGTCATGAGGAACTTTTCACCTAACTTCCCGGGATTTTCTTTAAGGTAGCCAAAGGCGAGTTCATGAAAGGAAGTCACATAATGGGCTTTTTGATCCAAGGTATCACAAACACCAACCTTTTGCCGAATTGGGCGAATCGAGGGGAAATCTACAAGAGCATGCCAAACATTTTCGAGTTTTTTGCCGCAAAGAGGGCAAAGTAGTGAGCCCTGGATTCCCCTTGATTGAAGAGCACTTCGATTGGGCAAGATTTCTCTAAGTGCTCGCCATGCAAAGTATTTTACTTTGTTTGGAATGTTGGATTTCCAGATGATTTTCCCATCTCCGTTAACAAAGAGATGTCTCGTTGGGGCTAGAGTCTATGTGATGGTACGGTAGCTAGATTTAACAGAGTAGTTACCATCTTAGGTCCAATGCCAAATAAGTTTGTCCTCCCGGATACTGACGGGAAAGGAATTTGAAGAATCTTGGCGCAATCACTGGGGCAAAAAAGTTGATGAATCAAATCCACATTCCACCTTAGGTTTTGTATGTCCATCAGTTCTCTCATAGTCAAGTTGGTTCGACTAGGATTAATCGAAGTTTCGATTTTAAAATTCTCTCAATAAACGTTTGGAACGACTCGTGGATCAGGGAAAACATATTTTCTTATATATACTGAAATAATAATTCTTTTAAAATTTTTATTTTGATTTATTAATAAAACAATTTATAAAGAGGTATAAATATAATTTAATTTCGTCATAGTAAATTAACTCGTGTTTTTAATCAAAAATATTTTTGTATGCAATGCAAAAAATAACTTAAGCAAATTAAAATTTTAATAATTATTTTATATTTTTTTTATATTTAAAATAAATTAGTGGAATTAACTTAAACAATTCAAATTTTTATGATTATCTTGATTATATTTTATATTTTTTTTATATTTAAAATAAATTAGTGAGATTTAGCAAATAAAAGAACACGTGTTAATCAAATAAATATAAATGTACTGAAAGTTAAAATGCATCTAGATACATATTTAGGTAGGAAAATACTGATTTCGATTTACTAGAGGACGACTAATTACTTATTTATTATATAGAGTAAACTACAATTTTGGTTCTTAAGGTTTACATAAACCAACAAAATTGGTCCCTGAACTTCAAAAAGTACACTGAGAGTCCCTGAGGTTCATGTTTTGCTTTGAAAGTGATCTCTGGTCAATAACACCGTTAATGACTCAGTTAAGTGAGGTGCTTTTGATTAAATGAAAGAAGAAGGGTCAAATGGTAAGTTTTTCATTTGATCTCCCTTTCACTCTTTGTTCTTGTAGGCGACCATCTCACCACCACCCACCCACAACCACCAAACCACCACCACCACAGCCACCACCAAGCTGCAACACACACACCCACCATCCCAAAACCACCACCGCCAAACCACCACCACCACAACCACCGAAATCGAACCCAAAATGGTACCAAACCAAAAATCCAAATCCAAAATTGATTACATATCTGGAATAAGCATAGAAAACCGATCCCAAACCTATCAATTTTAGAAAACATCCCAAATCAAAACCCTGTGATTTTTGATGCAAAATCAAAAACAGGAAAAAGGGAAGGGGGTGGAAGAGTGGAGCTCGCGGAAACAGAGGAGAAGGTTGGTTGGAGAGAGGGATAGATGCAGTGAAGAGAAGTGAGTGAGACCGAAGTGCAGCGTCGAAGAAGACGGAAGGATGGGGGGAGAGGCTGAGTCGGAGTCGAGAAGAGGAAGTGGGGAGGGGGGAGGAGGAGGAGAGAGAGAGCGAGGAGGGGAGAGAGAGGAGAGGGGAGATAGAGAGACGACGAGAGGAGAGAGGAGAATGAGGAGGAGAGGAGAGAGAACGAGAGGAGAGAGGAGAGAGAGAGAGAGGATGAGAGAGAGAGAGAGGAGAGAGAGAGAGAGGGGGGAGAGAGTTAAGAAAGAATTATCGTTTAGCCCTTCTTCTTTCATTTTAATCAAAGTTACCTCTCACTTAACTGAGTCATTAATGGCGTTAGTGACCTGGAACCACTTTCAAAATAAAACATGAACCTCAGGGACTTTTAGTGTTTTTTAAAGTAAAGGGACCAATTTCGTTGATTTATATACACCTCAAGGACCAAATTGTAGTTTACTCTATTATATATAATATATTCATCCGTCATAGATACTCTTCCATTTGTAAACCATTTAATCCCTAAAAAGTCGTTCCCATCTCTCTCCACTTGGTTGTTTACTAAACAAACGTTGAATTTTCTTCACAAAAAAAAAAGTTGAATTTTTCTTAAAGATTAAGAAATAGGAAGCATGTGTTAAACAAATATATGATTTACCATAGGGTGTAGGTCAAAAGTTTGATTTTTCTTGAGTTTATTGTAGGGGATTTTTCTTATTTGGGTGTGGGGTTCGAATCTCAGCTGATGTCTTAAAGCCTGGAAATTGGATGACTAGGCTGGGGATGATTATTCTGTTTAAAAAGGTTTGGAGCTCGAGATCGTAACTTGATGCCATGATGACACGATGATACTCCGTTGCATTGCACCAACCTGTTATTAAAAAAAAAAAAACTTGTCTCTTTTTAACAAATTTGACATCTGTCAATCAAACGCATGCCTTTTGTCGTCCAAAGTTTTCCCCTAATTTCACCACCATCATCGCCATAGCTTTTGCTTCATTTTCTTCAATTCTTCATTTCTATTTCAACCAAAAAAAAGATTAAAACCCACAAAGAAAAACAAAAATTCCATTAATTCTTTGAAGCAAAAATTCGAAACCCTAATAATGGGTTGTGTTGCAACCAAGAGTGCTGATGCCAAAGCCAACCGCCTTTCACGGTGGACCACCACCGGCATTGTAGCCTTACGCGACGCCAAACTCAAGGCAATTTAATTACTCTCCTTTTTTTTTTTTTTCTAATTCTGATTTCCCTTTTATAAACTATTGAATTTGATTATGCAATTAGCTGAATTCCTTTGTGAGATTTGGGCTTTTTTTTGTTTGATTCCATGATTTTAGTTATTGGAATGTGATAATTGAAACAAATAACTTCATCTTGAAAATGGCTAAAAACATAGCTACTATGTGTTTTTCACTGTTACATTAGCAGATATGAATAGGGGTTTTAGCTATTTGAACATATGGACCATAAGCTAGCTTATTGAAACGCTACTTAGAATAGCGTTTCAGGAGCTTTTTGTAGCTTTTTCCGATTATGCCCTTATTAATATTAACTATTATATCCCAAGATACCATTTTTGGTCATTTTAAGTACTCATAAGCTAGTTTTTGTCAAACATAATTTATTCATAAGCTAGCTTATCAGCTGCTTTGCCAAACACAACCTAAGAAGTACAAAAATTCTGAGTCTTGGACCCCACCTCCGTTTGGGATATACTGAGCTTGTTTGGTTCAATGTCCAAGCTTTGTTTCTAAGATGTGAGATGGGTTGTTTTTGCATCTATACAAGTTTCAAGTCTAAATTTAAGTTGTTTTTTTTTGTTTTACAGTCGTTTCCGGATGAAGTTCTTGAGCTTGATAGATCGGTACGGACGCTTGATTTGACACACAACAAATTAGGTAACTTATTTCTCTCTTTAAGAAGATCAACCCTTTTCATGTTCAAGGTCATGTTGGTAAATGACATGTGTTTTCAGTTTCTCTTGTCTTTTTCTTGCTATGATACAATAGTTTTCTATAGTAAGGGGTTGTTTACTACCTGCTTACCCGATCAGACCCATGATCCTGACCGGGTAAGTAAAGGGAGAATTGAGACGGAACCCACAAAATGGAGAATGTAGAATGGAGGTAGATGGTGTACACGAATTAAAATTACTCTCTCTCGCGTTTACACCATCTTCCTCTGTTCTCCATTTTGTAGGGGGGGGGGGGGGGGGTTTCAGTTCTTCTCGTATCGAGTAAATAGGACCTACAAGAACATCTTCGTGATAACCGACTCTTGGTGTTTACGTCAACATACTTTAGGATCTCAAAGAAATTTGATTAATTTTTTTCACACCGACTTTATATTTTTGCTAGTGCAGCTGATATTCCGGAGGAGCTCAGCAGATTAACAAACATGCAGAGGCTGGTAAGAAACACAAGTTTGCATTGTAACTTCTATTATTTGCTTTTCAACATAATGTTTGTGGTTTCTTCTTGGACTAAATGCATCCTTATGATCGAATTTTTACTTGGTAACTCTTTGTTGGATATTAGTTTGTTAATTTGAGGAGTTGTTTATTACTTGCTGACCGCCTCTTAGTGGATAAGAGGTGCTTACCCCGGTAAGAAGGGATTTTGTTTACCAACACACTCCGACTCGCAAATATGTTGACCAAGATATTGGCCTAGTAAGGAGGGGGTTGTTATCTGACTCGGTCAGTGCTTCAGTTAACGCTTACTTAAGACACTTGGTAAACAACCATTTTTGGTCATCACTTATCCTGACCGAATCTCTTATTCAGACTACACTCTTTGGTGTCATTTACTAAACACTTATAGGGTAAGCGCTCACAGATATAATTTACCTTACCGATTGAGCATGACAAAGATCGATAATCTTACCCGGTAAGAGGCGTAGCTAGGACCAGGAGTCTTACCCAGTAAGTGAGGGAAAAGACTCTTACCCAGTAAGCACTTACCGGGTGTAAGGCACTTGCCTGCAATTCATTTTGATAGCCTAAAATGTTACACAATAAGGTAAATGAGAATATGACTCTTGCGGTAAGCGCTTACCCCTTACTCGGTTAGCGCTTTACATCAATTTGTGTTGGTAAATGACCTATGAGTTGTATCTCGTAAGATAACGAGTTCTAAGGAGGTTTGTGTCCAAAGGGGACTACAGTAAGGGTCTGTTAGCAGCTTAATGAGCTTAATGGGACTCCAAGCTTATTCAGTAAGTTATACATGATTGTGTGGTAGTGGCTTAATGATATAGAAAGTGACTTATTCAATAAGCTTCTATGGGGGAGCTTTTATGCAAAAAGCCAAGTTTTTTCCTTTTGCATCTAAATGGCCACACATGACTGCTGAATGGTGAATCTAAAAGAGAATTCTAGAGTGGGCTTTGTAGTAATATTTAAAGAATGTGGTAATGCATTTGAAACTTTCTTTGTTTATTAAGAAACCTTTTGTAATTGACAGATGGAAAAGTTCATCTCGTTGGGGCTTCATGGGATGTCTAGTGGCTAATGACTATATGATTTTTTGTTAACTTTATAAAATCTTAATATCTAAAACGAGGGCATTTTGGTTTTCAGATTTTGGCTGATAATGTAATCGAGCGTCTTCCAAGCAATGTGGGCAAACTTCAGTCTTTGAAGTTTCTAATTCTCGATCAAAATAGAGTTACCTTTTTACCCGATGAACGTAATAACACCAAATTGTAGTCCACTATGTCCTCCATCCCATGAAAATTGCAACGTTTTTATTTCAAAATTATTCAAGTATATTTTAGATGTTTTTGGATGAAAACCAAACCAATCTACACAGTATATCCCACACAAAGGTAGGGTCAAAACTAGGATCTAACTCAAGATTTCTAGGTTATCATGTACAAGTTCCAAGCTTTCAGAGAAGCTCAAAAGGGAGGGTATTTTAGACATTTGAACACTTCCGTTAAACTACTGGAAGGGTTAAACGTTGCGATTTTCATGAGATAGAGGGTGTTTATTTGCTGTAAGTTCTTTATTTAGAAGGCATTGTGTTGATTTGTTGTGACTGTTTGTTCAGTGGGTCAATTGGTGAGACTTGAGCGATTATCCATCTCGGGCAACCAGTTGACGGGTCTACCAGAAACCATTGGAAGCTTGCGAAACGTAAGTGACTTCCTATACCAACTTACGAGTGAAATTTTGAGCCGTAAAACTAAATTGAGCTTCTGAAAATGCAGTTGTTGCTATTGAATGTGTCGAAAAATCAACTGAAGTCTCTTCCGGAATCTATCGGAAGCTGCTTTTCTTTAGAAGAGCTACAAGCAAATGGTACCTCACAGTTTTTTAGTTTTACTTATAGCCACCATTTTTGCTTTATTTTTTTAAAATTATTTATAAATGGTTTACCTTAAATCGAGATTTTAGAACTATGCTTTTAGTTTCTTTTAAAGGAATTCCCTTTCAAATCATCGTACCCAACCTCTTTACAAAAAAATGATGGTTCTTGGGAAAATAAAAGAAACATTACTTTTTCTCTAATCTCGACCGTTTTGCAAAATGTAATTTTTATTTGAGACCTTGAGGGTCAGCTCAGCTGGCAAATCGCTAGTTTGAGTCTCCTCAAGGCCACTGGGGATTTTTCTGGCTGTTATCTTTAGGGTCCATGAGATTAGTTGAGGTGCATGCCAGCTGGCCCAGACACCCACTATTACCAAAAAAGTTGTTTATTTGGCATTTTTACAAGAATGATGGTCAGTTTGCCCTGATAGCCGAGTATGATGGTTTAAAAGTGAATCACTATGTTTCTTTTATGTCGTTTGTGGGTCTGCAAAGCTTATGATTTTTTTGCTGAATTAGCTTCATGTTTCTTGGATTCATGGTTTCTAGAAAATTCTATTGAAGAACTTCCTCCTTCCGTCTGCAATTTGATTCACCTCAAGTCACTATGCTTGGACCATAACAAGGTGAAACAGGTAGCTTTCATTTGCAAAATATTTACCGTTCGCGTTTGAAGACTAAGGTTATATATGTTTTGCCATTTGACATTTAATGGCGTGGTTCAAATTTATAGTGTGTGGGAAATGAATATCTTATCGTGGGTACGAATTGATAAATGGGTTTGGGTAGAAACTCGCTTCCAAAAGCTAGCTCAAAGGATGAGGGTGCCCAAAAAACGCACACACACACACATGTACGTGTGTGTGTGCACGCGCACTGTGTAAAGAGAGAGAGAGAGAGAGGGGGGGGGGGGTCGGGAAAACCCAGAACAATGAAATATTGAGGAACATCCTAATGACCATTCATCTGTATAGTATGCACATGTGCATACAATACAACTAATTGAAGATGTTTCTTGGTTTCTATGCACATGTGCATACCTGACAAAATTACTTGGTTAGATGCTACTTCATTTGATGGTTCTACAAGGAAGACCTAAGGTACGCTATAGAAAACAAGGATAAATAAAGGAATTTTAGATTGGGACGGAATCCAATCTTGGATACGGTATGGATAAATAATTTACTTATATGCACATGTGTATACCGTGCATATTCATGATTACTATGGTGTTCCTCAGTTTTATAGTTTTTTGGGTATTCCCGAGAACCTGGCCCTATGTATATGTACACAATTACACATGTATATAGGAGGTTAATCTTGTGAGAACCACAAAAAAGGTTACAAGCGGTGAGAATTGGTGCATTAGCAACACTTTGATCCTTTTCCATCTAAGACTAGATTTAAGGTATTAGTTAACATATATTTGTTTCAAAAGTCTCTAATGGTCTAGTGGTTGGTTCATTGTCTTTCAAAGGTGAAGTCTCAAGTTCAATTCTTGGTATAAGCAATTTTTTTATATAAACACCAAATTTGAAATTAACCCAATGTGATCTGGGATACCTCTTCCAAAAACATATATTTGTTTCACAATGTGAAACTTCTCTACATGTGAATAAAAAATTGCATGTAAAAAAGTTTCACATGGTGAAACAAATATATGTTAATCAATACCTTAATCTTAGATGAAAAAAAAAATCATGTGAAACAATACCTTAAGGTAAAAGTTCTCATGGCTCTCAGCCTTTTTGTGGTTCTAACTTGATTATGCCCCTATATACATACGCGGATACACACACACACACACATATGGGGTTGGGTTCAGTTGAGGTTAACGTGAGAAGTGGTTATCAACCGCTGAATGAGAAGTGGATGCACGTTAGGATGAGATGCACCAATATGAACCGGATCAATTCCCTTTGGCCTTCGCAATTCATGGGAGGGCATGAGATTAAAAGTGTTCAGCGGTTTAGATCCACTTCTCACGCTTCTCACATTGAACTCAACTTCTCATACGATTCGTGCCTGCATATACACACACACACATGTATCTTGACAAACTGCAGATATGGACAAACACTACTTCGTCATAAATTTATCGTCATGTGTTCAAAAAATAAAGGGTAGTTTAGGAACATCAAATTCTCCTTTACTTTGAATTCAGAAATGCAACTTCTTTTGGTACGAACATGGTAAAACTTCTCACTGTAATTTTACGAAATGAATTTAATTTGGGCACAATTGCTCTACAGATACCTCCAAGTTTATTAAAGTCTTGCAAGACTCTACAGAATATTTCATTGCACGATAACCCCATATCAATGGATCAATTCCAAACGGTAAACTTCAATCTCTCCTTTCTTGAATGTCGACTTATACATTTTTATGCATACAAGTCAATTTAGCTTCATCCAAAACGATGATCATTTCCAAAAAAAATTGTTCTCAGATGGAAGGATTTCAAGAATTTGAAGCTCGGAGGAAAAGGAAATTTGACAAACAGATCGATTCAAATGTCATGAGAAGTTCCAAAGGCCTTGATGAGGGCGTCGATCTGTAACATTACGATGCCATCCCATTTTATGTACAGGTTTTACATCATATCCTATCCTACGTTAATTTTGAGTTTTGTAAGATGCATTCTTCCGTTAGACAAAGGCATTCTTAAATCTGTCGGAATGTTATGAATTTAAAAAAATTTGTTCGAACTATCCAAGATTATCTTAAAACTGCCAATGGACACTTTTAATCTACAAAAATGTGTGGTTTTGGATGAACTATGTAAATATAGATGCAAAAAAGACTTTGTAATTGACATCGTGTTTGACTTTCTTTGACTTGCGTAACTAGCAGGATGTCGAGAGAACCTGAGGCTGTTTGCATGATCAACGGCAGGGTTTGTGGTTGTGGAAGTTCGCCTTACGACTCTGGTAAGGAGCCACTTGATGTAAATGATAAAAACATGCCGAATTACTAAGTTAAAAGTTGTATCTATAATTGAAATCGACAGCCATATAGTTGAGTGGCCGAGGGAGGCCATTCTGATACTCTTGTATTTTTAGCTGAGTCATTACGTGGGACCACTTGCATGCCAGATATGACATATTTGGTGCCATGAGGTGTTGGCATTGAAGTGGGCCCATGAATGACTCGGAAAGAAAAGATTACCAGGTGAATATAATGCCATAGGGTTGATTCATTCAAAGCAAATATTTGTTACCATATAATGTTATGTGTTCCAAGAGAGCATCACGTTCGTGTTGTAGAGTACAGTGTTACAAACTGTTACTGGTTATCAAGAAAACTAGGGCAAGATTTGATTATCGTTGGCTTTTGAGAGGCTAGGAACTCTCCTAGGGGTTACACCCACTGTTCTAAAAAACTCGCCTTGCAGCCGCCATGGCTTCAAGGCTTGGGTCTCACGCCATGTTAAGCCTGTGGCACGCCATGGCCTACTGCGCAGTTCTTCTAATGCGATATTTGATTTTTCTTAACATTTTAAAGGTTGTATTTGCTAGTTTTTAGTATATAACTTAATTCTAACTTGCTTATTCCTGTTAACTCATTGAATGACAGTGCAAAACAGATGATCTTATATATAATAATTTATTCTTTTAATATATATATAGATATGAACTAGAAATTTGACGTCATAAGTCACGCCTTAAAAAGTCATGGTTTCATCATGGCTCCTAAGGCTTGAGGCTTGGCCTCGCCGCCACGCCACGCCTCAGGTCATTTAGAACCTTGGTTACACCCAATTGTTTACAACACAGATACCTAAATAGATTCCACATTACTTTTATTTATACCCTAACAACCGACTAACCTCACTTATTGACTAATTGATCAGAACCTCATAATTGACCGATCCGCTATTATCCCTACTATATAACGTGTAACATCTTGCGACACGTATACTAAGCACAAACTTAACGGTTTGGTATGTAAAATTGTTTTGTAAATCGAGAATTAAAGTCGATTCAATTCCTCATTATAAGAAATTGTATTATTTTTGAATAAAAAATATATCTATATATATTACATTTGTAAGCATATGCATAGTGCATTTTTATATAAATGGTTATATATGTTCAATTGTTTTGAACTTCTCTTTGGAAAAAGAAATGTCAAATTATTACAGTTAAACAGACTCAATCTTTCAAGTCACCTTCCAATTACATTCATCTTTCCTAAAGATTTAACTTGGGCATTTTATGCATTAGTGGTTTATATATAATATTTATTGGTATCTTAGAGCATCTCCAACAGATTCTTCAAAATGGAGAAAAAGGTGAAAAATGGAGATTTTTGTCTAAAATGAGCTCCAACAGCTTCTCCAAATCTTTCTCCAAAATGGAGAAGGTAGGAGAGAGAATGACTTTTTCTCCAAATATGGAGATAACTCCAAAAATCATTACCATTTGAAATAGCCAATAGGAAAGCCTTGAAAATAAGAATTTGGAGAGAAAAATTGTTTTTTAATAGATGACTTGAATATTTTAATATTAAAATTGATGTATAAATCTCCAAAACAAGGAATCTCTTGGAGATGAAAGCAATATTTTTTAAAGATTTTGACTTTTACTTCTCCATTTTGGAGAAAATATGGGGAAGCTCTTGGAGATGCTCTTATGTTTTAAAGTCAAGTGATCTAGGTTGTGTATGGCAAAAATAAGCTAGTTGATAGCTTATAAGCTAGTCAATCGAAACATGTAGCATAAGCTAGCTATAAGATAGCTTATTGAAACGCTACTTGGAGTAGCGTTTTGGGAGCTTTTTGTAACTTTTTTCAATTATACTCTTTTTAATATTGATATTATACCTCAAGATACCATTTTTGGTCATTTAACATACTCATAAGTTAGTTTTTGCCAAACATATAAGCTAGCTTATCATCTACTAGCAAGCTTATTAGTCAAGAGCAAGCTTATCTACTACCACTAGCTTATCTGCTACCAACTAACTTAGGCCATCCACTGTCGACCCACTGCACTTCAATGGTTTCAGCTGCCACATCAGCGCCACATCAGCTTTCCACTATATTACCCAAAACTACCCAATCCATCCACTATCAACCCACTATCATTTAATTAACCCATAAAATAAAATAATAATAAAAGAAGAGAGAGAAAGAGGTGAGAGATAGAGACAAAGAAGAGAGAGAAAGAGGGGGTGGGGTGGGGTGGGGTGGGTGGTTTGCAGCGGCTTGGTGAAACCGAAATGTGGAACCCGAAATAGGGGCGCGGCGGTGTTGTGTGATGAAGCCGACGGGTTGGTGTTTGCCGAAGGTAATCCGAAGGTTACCCGGCTTCCACTACGGATGGCCTTATGGATTAGTTTGTTAAACATAACTTTATTTAAATATTTCTATAATACAATATAGATATAGATATATGTATGTGTGTGTTTTTATTTTTTTTAATTCATAAATTCACATAGAAGTGTTGCTCCCACATGGGCATGGGAGTAGATAATGGTAAGCAAGTAGGGTGCTTGGTAAGCTAAATAAGCTCAAACTGCATCACCAAAACAATATATATATATAAATAATATATACAAAAAGGACTTATTGATGGTTCATCACCCCATTTCAGGCTCAAATTCCATGTGCTTTCATCATCTTTCGTAATGGCTTATGTTCATTCTTTTATTATAAATACACAAAATTCAAGTTAAACTAATTAAAAAACCAAATTTAAATAATATAAAAATCTAGTCAATCAGATATCACGATCATAGAAACAATGATGTCAACATAACATTAATTATATATAAATTATAGAGGTTCACATACGTACTTATTTTTTACCTGAAAAACATAATTGTTTAATTTGTGTATTGTACTTGTAAAGTTAGTTCTTGGATAAATATTGTAAACAATAAATTCTTTCATTATTGTATTATAAAGTTATTTGTTTAACCATGATATTAAGGGTGTTTGGGGACTTGAGAGTGCTTATCTACTTATTTTCAAAAGTGTTTAATTACAGTTTTAAATAAGTGGATCCCTTTCTACTTCCTCAAAACTGTTTATCTACGTTTTCAATCCGTGATAAGCACTTTTACCCAAACATATATAATTGCTTATCTGCGTTTTCAACCCGTGATAAGTAGATAAGGAGAAAAATAAGCAATCCCAAACACCCCCGTATGTTTCCATCGCTTCCTACGCGTTTTGCTTGCTTTCCTACGAAAACCATGGTCATAGAAGGGTATAGTAACTGGCGAAATCCTTCGAGATATGAAAATGAGCATAGATTCGGAGAAACTGAGTAGGTTAGCCTTTTAAACTTTTGTGAATCCAATTACAATGATATTTCTTGTGATAATGAATGTTAAGAGTACATTACTTAAAAGCATCAAATAGTTAAAAAGTTGTTTGTTCATAAGATAACACAACCAAATAAATAAATAAAATGGTTGAAGCATGAGATAATATAGCCAAATTGATAAGCTCTATACATTTTTACAATATAGTTTTTAAACCAGTATACTTATTTTTACTTTTTTACAAGGATGTATACTTATTGTAAATAAGTAATTTTAACGTCTACTCTCCAAACAAAGTGGGTCCCACCCTCCAAATGTTTATAGAGTGAGTTTCTTGCTTTAGTGTTTTATTGACTCTTTGATAAAGAGTATTTTCTAAGCATGGCTGGTGAGAAACTTGTTTATCAAACACATGACACCATTATCACACTTGTAAAGGAACACATGCACTTTATGATTGGTCTACATACAAGAACCTTGTGGATCTACATTTGTTTCATAAATGTGTTTATAGAATACGTTTTTACGGTAATCGAGTCTTCTTTAAAAATCAAATCTTATGAAAGAGCAAAAGGGTAAATTTGTGATTTGTACCAAATTTAATGGACATGACGATCATACTAGGTTTATACCCATTTAGATTATGCTAAAAACCCAAGGTTACCCATTATCTTATAGTACACTTGTTGTGATAATAGATCTAGCACAAGGGTAAGTGAGCTACAAGTCATCTAACCCTATAATGGACATAGATGAACCTCTTTTGTGAAGTTGCACTTTTTAAGTTCAAAGTAACATTACTATAATAGTATCTTTTATGTATAGGAAGTTGCATCTTGTTATGGATTTCTTGATTTCAACTTAAAATGGAGGATTTATAAGATGGGTTTAGTTGTATAGTTAAAGCTTGATGTGGTCATAACCTAATAATGAATTCTTTAGGATTAAGAATAATAAATAATCAATTAATGTTGATGACCAATTAAGCATTCACATGCTTTGCTTTATACAACAAGAGTGCTTTTGGGGCAATGAAGCACACTTCAAACTCTTAATGAGTCCTCTTCATGCACTTAAAACTAAACACCTCCATCTTTGTTTTCACGTATGGGATAAGGCCATAACGATAGTCGAATCCATCTTCTATGTCGAAAATAGGCCCTATCTTCGTGTCAGACCAAATGAAAAGACAAAATTTTAGATACATTTATCACTAATATATCTTTTTATTGTTGATATTAATTAAATAGCATGTAAATGAGTACAATGTTCGGATCATATCCAAACCCAGATCTATACAAAATGAATACATCCACATCAATATAAATATAAGCATAATATTATTTTTAATCCAGTTTTGCATTAACAAGAACCACATAATAAAGATCAAAGTAAGGCATCTTTATCTTTTGGCCTAAAAATGTATAGAAAATGGCATTGAATAGAAGACAAGGAGTGAGTGAGTGCCCAAAACTTCCTTGAAGGGTTAAAATTGGTTGTCAACTTGATCATCACTTTTAGTGAGTTGCCTACTCTCTCTTGTCTCATAAGTGAAGCTTCTTTAGCTTAATTAATGCCACACCATGTGTGTATGTTTGTGCTTACCATTAGGCATCCAAGATTGACAAAATTGATATAAAGAGTTGTACTTTATGCTATATAAGATTTATATTTTCTTAGATTTATAAATCTTGGCATAAAAAAGAAACGACCATATTCATGGAATCTTAAACCGAAAATTAAGGTTGAAATAAATGTTAGAGTTTTATGGTGTAATGGGTTTGATCAATATTTACTTTTCGAATAAAAAAACATAACAACCCTTTTGTATAACGTAAAATTAATTATTAATCAAAAATTTTAAGTACCATTGGCCTTATAAAATTAATTATTCTCCAAATTAAAAACATATAAGGGGTAATGCCTATGACTAACCCCTTAACAACTTCGAGAGGTCATGAACAAAATTCTAAAACAACTTGTACTTCGTGTAATTAAGAAATTCCGTTACTTGTACGTCGTGTAATCATACATTACTTCAGATTTATTAATTTCAATGTCGAAAAATTATGGGGTTTATTTTTTATAAACGAAATTCCATAGAAATAATCCTCAAAATTTGAATTTTCTTTTAAATTAGGACCACACTAAAGGCTTTTATGGCTGTTAATTTTAGGGTCTCACAGTTTTAATCAAGGTAAATATAAACCACAATCAATAAAGAAAAGCTTCTAATTTTTAGAATCAATAAAGAAAAGCTAATACAATTATCTAATAAATATCACATAATCATAATGTGGATGCACATGTCAATGAATTGGAGTTGTATGCAAAAACAATTTAAAAATGGGGGATAAAAACCAATAAAATAAAAGTTAGTTTTATTTTTCTTGTAATCACTTATGCTACAGCTAAACATTGTGCTAAGATGCCGGCTTTAAACGATACAATTAATGCTTAAGATAGTGATTAGCCATAAAAAGACATTAAGCCTTTCGGTTAGAGCTATGTTGGAGTTGGAGGAGAGTGATTGATGTAAAATGACCAAAATGCCACTAACCCACTACCCCTCCTCTCCCTACTAAGTAGTATGCTTGCTTAGCACAAAAAAAGCTTTTAGCTTACATATGCAGGCTTGTAGATTCTTTACTTCACAAACTTCTTGTAGGTCTAGTGGGGTCCATTATTTCTCATCCTCCAACTTACCAAAATGACCAAACTACCCCTGTTAGCTCAAACTATTAACTACCTTTAGTAATTAAGTGTGACACTTGGCATGCCCTCATTGGCAGCATTTGGTTGAAGGAAAGTTTTATATTGGTTAGAGAGATGATGGGCAAATTAGGAAATTTTTAGGGGAAGAATATGATGATGGATGGTGAAATATGGACCGTTGGATTGGTGATGGCGTAGGATACTTGGGTGGGTACACGTTGCTTTTGCCTCTTTTTATCCTTATTTCCATGCATGGATTTCTCCTTCTTCCTCCAAATATAGTCTCTTCATGTTTCTAGAGAGAGAAAGTGGTTTAAAAGTTTAGAGAGAGAGAGAGAGGGAGAAGAAGGTGTGTGTGCTTGTTCATGACCATCATTAGCAAGAAAGGTAACCAACCAATCATCTTTTTTTTAGATCTTTTTTAGTTCTTTTGCTTCAATTCTTGTGTGCTACTTGAGTTGTGAGTGTAGCTTCAATTCAAGTTCTTGTGTTAACAAGATTGGATCTTGTGAAGATGGGTGTTTTCTTTTTTATTGTTTTTGATTTCATTCTTGAAAGATTTTAGCTTCTAAATCATGTTTTCTAAGTTTCTTGATCTTGGGAGTTTCTTGATTCTTGATTGAAAGTTATCAAGTCATGTTTCTGAGATGGGTTCTTGATTTTTTTTCATTTGAATTTGCAGGAAGAGTTGATACCCACTAAAGATTTGAGTTCTTGATCATCTTTCTTGATCTGGGTGTTTCCCAATTTTCGATTTTTTTCAAGTTTCTTGAGGGTTGTTCTTGCTGAAAGAAATGGAATCTGAGATGGGTTGGAATTGGATCATTCTTCAATCTTTTTTCAAGAAGAGTGAAAAGCTAGTGGTGAATTTGAGCTTTTGATCTTGTTTCTTGATCTGGGTGTTGTTCAATTCCTCTGTTTCTTTGAGAATCTGATCTGGGTTTTGACCTTTTGATCGAAAATGTCGAACTCCAATCGGAATTGGGTTGAAGAAGGTGATCAAGAAATGATGAAACACATGTGTAAGCTCTGCAACAAAAGCTTCCCCTGTGGCAGATCATTGGGAGGTCACATGAGGTCTCATGTGATCAACTCCACTGATCATCATCATCATCACAAGATGGATAGCAATGCCTCATCGAATTCGAATGATTTGGTTTACGAACTGCGAAAAGATCCGAAAAGAACCCTGAAAGCAAAAGATTCAAGTGAAGCCCAAGATAACAACAACAATAGCAATAGCAATTCTTTGGTGGTTCTTGATAAGCTTTGTAAAGAATGTGGGAAAGGTTTTCAATCTTGGAAGGCTTTATTTGGACACATGAAATGCCATTCAGACAAAGTCTCAAACACCAAAGCAACTCCAATCTTGAACCAAGATTCTTCCATCACTACTCAATCCAATAACGAGAATTCGGGTGGTGCAAAAAGGTGTCGAATGAAGAAATCAAGATCAAGAAATGGAAATGGAACAACAAAAAGGTGCTTACTTACTTGTGCTACAACTTCAGATTCATCAAGTGTTGTTTATGATAATGATCAAGAACAAGAGGCAGAGGTTGCTATGTGTCTAATGATGCTTTCAAGAGATGTGGGAAAATGGGGTGATGTTAAGTTGACTAAAGTGAAAAGAAGTAAAAAGGTAGTTGGAAATGAAGTTAAGATGAAGAAATTAGCAGAAACTGAAGTGGGTGTTGATTCTCTTGGAAGATCTGAGGTGGGTTTTGATAGTTTGGAAAAAACCACAAACAATCAACACGGATTCGATGATCAAAACGAGTTCACTTTTGCGAAACTCGAAGGGTCGATGAAGAGAAAGTTTGATTGTAGTGCTTGCAACAAGAGTTTTCACTCTTATCAAGCCCTTGGTGGCCATAGAGCTAGTCACAAGAGGTTGAAGGGATGTTTTGATTCGAAAAATGACCACAAAAACAAGATCGAAAGCGAACCCATCTTAGATCACGATCATAAGACAAATGGGTGTTCGGAAAAACCATCTGATCATCATCAACCAACATCAAGTTTCAATCTTGGTGGTTCTTTAAAGAACACAATGGTGGTAGGAGCACACGAGTGCTCAATTTGCTTAAGAATTTTCTCATCAGGGCAAGCTTTGGGCGGTCATAAGAGATCACATTTGATTGCTGAAGCTAAACTGAATCAACAAAACTTGGATGTGATTGAAAAATTGAAGAATCCGGTTCACGAAATCCGAGGTTTTCTTGATCTAAACATGCCTCCTGAGCAAGAAGAAGAAGAAGAGCAAGAACAAGAAGAAACAATGATGATGAACACAAGTACCACAGGGTACAATCCATGGTGCTACAACCATGAATCGACGCTCCTTGGTTTGCTTTCGACGATCTAATAATCATACCAGCACTGATGCACCGAATCCTGTCATGATATATACGAATTTCATTGATTCTTTACAAATTTGATGTAATCTGCTGCTTGACCAAAGTTTAAGTAGCCAACACTCCTTGTTATAGTTCTACATTTTTGTGAAATACATTGTTCCTTTTTTACATTCAATAACAATTGTGAAATACATTTTTTTTTTGGAAGAGGTATCCCAGACCACATTGGGCCCAGACTAATCCTCGGCAATTTTGGGCCGAAGCCCGACTGCTAAAGCATGCAGCCCGGGGTCGAAGCCCCCGTACCTCCAGAATGCGTCCCCCAAATTGTGAAATACATTGTTCCTTTTTTTCTTACATTCAATAACAATTGTGAACTACATTGTTCTTTGATAGGTTTTTAGTTGAGTCCTTACAATATTTGTTTATAGGGTCCCACATTGGTTACTGGTTAGGGTGTGTTTGGTACGTGGAACAAGATAGGTTGGGATAAAACAAAAACTTCTTGTATAACATTTGGTACAACTTTTAGTCTATAACATGACTAGACTAATAAGGGGGACAAAAATTAGCAGAAAGATGACACAAGACTGGTCAATTTACTAAACTGCTCATATCAAATTAAAACCCTAAAACTTTCTCCAATTCTTTCACCTGTTGGCTCTCATCCCCTCCAGTCATGTGCTGTCGGGTCTGTGTGCCAAACGTTAAACATACCTTTATATTTGAACCTATTGTCTTTAATATGTGTTGAAATCTTTTTCTATAAGAGTTTATTTATAGAGTAAACCTGATGGGGTTTACATATCTAACACGTGTGGAAAAATCATTTTAGGTGATTCGAAAATTACGGCATCGGATTGTTATAATGTTAACGTGTACTATTTGATACGTTAGGTTTTTCGTCAAAAGTTTTTATTAAAATTATTAATTGGAAAAAGAAAAGATGAATATTTAGTTATGAAATTTGAGTAAGTTATAATATACAACCAAAGTTGAATATTTTGGTGATGTTTTAGAATCTTATATATTTTGGGAAGAATGGTCCAAGGAGTTTAGGTTGAAAAAGGACGGCATGCCTAATGGTGGGTGGTAAAGATATAAGCATTTTGAGTTAAAGATTGGTTGGTTTGAACTCAAAACTCGAATACAAACTAGTGCCCATGAGTTGAACAGGCTTATGTAAACTCACAAGAAAAACTAGGCTATTGTTTGAAAGTTTCAAATATATGATACAATGTTAGGACTTAGGAGTTATCACTACACATATATAAAAAGCAAGAAGTCCAATCCGATTATGCGCTAAATCCCGAAAAAGCATGGGCCTACAAGCCCGGGCCTAAAGAGCCCGAATGGAAATATTCTCTCAACCAAAGCCATGGCTCGGCTCGCTCGACTCTAGGGGTGTAAACGAGCCGAGTCGAGCTCGAGCTCGAGTTCAACTCGTTTAAGTTCAAATAGCTCGAGCTCGGCTTGTTTCAAGCCTTGTGTATCAAGCTCGAACTCGGGTCGTCAAATATTTAAGAGGCTCGAACTCGGCCCATTTGTCAGATGAGCCTAAATAATTCTAATCTTAGCTCAAGCTCAACAGGTTTACCTGTAATATATTTTTTATTTATAGTATTTACTATTTAAGAGCATCCACAATGGTGGAACCTCCAAAAACATTACTTACCATATTTTTTCATGTCACATCATTGTCATCTCAACAAACTAAGAACCTCCTTAAAACTCTACAATGGAGATTATTATAAAAACCTCACTTTCGTTTTCTTATTTATAATATAATTTTTATTTATGTAAACTATTATATAACAGAAAATGAACTATTACAAGAACCTGAGTTCTTGTTCAAGCATCTGGGTTCCAATAGGAACCTGTGACTCGGCAAGAACCTTTGTTCCACAGTGGAGGTTCTTGTAAAAACCCCAAGAAGAACCTAATGAAGAACCTCCATTGTGGATGCTCTAACACACACACACACGTGTGTGTGTGTGTGTGTATAATTAAGTGAGGTTCGTTTAGGCTCGCGAGTGTAATCGAGCTTAATAGTAAAAGCTCATGCTCGAGTTTCTTTATTAAATGGACCTAAAATGAACCTCGAGCTCAGTTCGGGCTCGTTTAACTCGAGCTTGAATCTAGCTTTTAAGGAGTCGATCCCGAGTAGCTCACGAGCAACTCGATTCACTTGCATTCCCACTCGATTCACTTGCATTCCCACTCGATTCAATTACTCATGCCTTTGTGCATCTTTATTTAGAGCTAGCACCTAATTATATATGTAGATAGTGTATATATAGCAAGTTCGAAGAAGTACTCACAAAAGTAGATGTTGCAATTTTCCATTTTCCAATAAATTAATATATTTTTATCTTATTTAATGTAAACTGTTTTTAAGTAAAGCTAAATTTAACTAAATATATTTTGTGAAAGAAGCAAATACTTTATTCACTTTAATTCAATGCCTTATGTGTATTTATGTAACGAATCAACCAAAAAAATTGTAACATAGAATTTAGCTAAAAACACGTCAGGGATAAAACATAATCTTGTGTTTTACTCAAAAGGTCAAGATCAATTCAATTTGAATAAATGTATTATTTTTGAAAAGGGTTTACTTCACCGGAGTGTATCCAACTTGTCACGAAAAGTTATTGTATGTATTGGACTTTGATTTTGTCTATTGTATGTATCAAACTTATAAAAACCTACCATTTGATGTATTTTGATACACTTTTGTGACAAGTTGGATACACTTTCGTGGTAGGTTTTGATAAGTTTGATACATACAATAACTAGTTTTGATATGTTTGATACATACAATAGAAAAAATGGAAGTTCAATACATACAATAACTTTTCGTGACAAGTTAGATACACTCCGGTGAAGTAAACCCTTTTTGAAAATGATATAATTAAATTTTCTTTAAGTCAAACCACATCGACTTTTCTTTGTGATAATATTCGCCACTTTACGTGTTTTTATCCAACCTAAAGACGTAGTCACTTAAGAAAACTATTGAATCCACCACCAGTAAGAATGAAGATCCGTATCTTATGATGGCTTGAATATATTATACAGTTATTATTAATTGTATTATAAAATTTAAATTTTGATCCTTGTAATTTTCCAAAATTCTTGTTTTTGGTCCGTAAAATTCATTTCACATAAATTTGTCATTGTAATTTGCATTTTCGCTTGATTTTAATCCGTTTTGTTGAAGGACAATTTTATCTTCCTATCTTTTGTTTTCTATAGAGACGAAATCTTCAATTTATTCTATCTAATAAGAACAATGTAAGGAAGAAATGTGAGAAATAATAAATAACAATAATTAATTATTTGTTGAGAAACTTGTCTTAAATCTAAAAGAAATGTTTTAAGTTCAAGGTGTTGTGGTAGAATGGTTGGTGCTTGGAGGGTATATAGTGCCCACCCAAGTTCGAATCCTTTCTTGCGCAAACTAAGGACATTTGTCAATTCATTTGTAGCTTAATGGTCGGTAACATCTTGAGAGGGACAGTGGATGGTATCCTTATCTACTTGGGTTCAATTCGAGTGGGGAACAGGAGGCGATACTCTAATTCATGGGTCGATCTTCGGGCTGGGCATGGACGAGGCTATAGGCCAATAACGGTTTCCATGGTCGAGAGGATTAGTCGAATGCCCGAATGAATCCTAAATACCTCTTGGCTTTTGACTTTAGTCAGGCACTATGTGTGTGTTTGACTACCGTCTATAAAAAAATTGTTTTAAACTTTTTTAGACGAGATTAGACAAGGTCCATAATTTTATAAAAATTGAAGATAAAAAAATACATAAACAATCATGATCCAATCTCATCACTCCCAATAAACTATTGGATAAATTCGGCCGTTAATTGTATTAAAACACCATGATACAATTTCAAATGTTAAAAGAATTACAACGTGGGAAGCTTCATATCATTTGCTTTTCCGTTGGCTGTCTACATTAAGCACCAAGATTTTGTTGGTGATTTTAGTGTCACCAAGTTCATTTTAGTATAATGGAATTTATAGGTTACCAATGGAAATCAAGCTTTGTTATTTAGACGAGCAAGGAGGTGCGGAGTGCACACTCGTATAAAACTAAATTGATTTCGGTTATATCAGAAATAAGGTTTCAGCGGAAAGGTTTTGTAAACGCGTGTTATTTGCATCGCGTAAACCCAGCTGATGGATTCATGTAAATAATTATTAGGTTGATTTAGTTATTGTCTAACTGATAAATAACACCTACTCTTATTATAAACCTATAATTATTTCAAGTAAAAGAAAACAAAACAAATATATTTTGTATATATATTTCGTAGCTATCAACCCCATCCACGTGTATATATATATATATATATATATATATTAAGTATCAAAATATATCTTTTAGAATCTGGGAAATATTTTACTGTCGGTATATTTGTTGTGAGAATCCCTTTCATTAAATGCATATACATGTATATGGATGGATTTGAGAATAAAGAAGATTTTATTGTCTAGATAATTTTCTTTTTGATTGTCAGTAAAGATTTGAGAATCTTGTAAATATATATGGATAAGGATTATCCTTATCATGGTTCCAAGTTGCCAACTTTTCCCTTGTATATATATATGGTCGAAGTAGCATGTTGGAGAGCAACGAATTTGAGATAACAATCTCAGTAGGTTTCTTTGATCACACTTATATTATTTTCTGATATATATAATCTTGGATACTGATTTAATTATCAGTTAAGATTGGTAACCATTAGACAACGATTTGATATAAATATCTAGTTGTGAATTTCTATTCGGTGCCTCGATAGAAATTGTTCCTACTTGGATTATCCCAAATCTGAATTTCGTGGAACCCAGGCATAGGGTCGAAATATTAGATTCGGAAAGTGAACTCTCACGATCCAAATAGTTTATCCGGTTAAACATCAGATTTCAGAAACGTCACCCTATTATCTCCCCACCTA
Organism: Centaurea solstitialis; assembly: GCA_030169165.1. Lineage (NCBI taxonomy): Eukaryota > Viridiplantae > Streptophyta > Magnoliopsida > Asterales > Asteraceae > Centaurea > Centaurea solstitialis. The sequence continues at coordinate 12,499,524 of CM058041.1, read as the reverse complement.
AACACATTTCCAACAATCGAATCTAATATTTTTGTTTCTGAAATTATGGCCGAATTATCCTCCAAGGATATGACCACAAAGTTTACTAAACTGGAGAAGTTCCAAGGGATTGATTTCAGACGCTGGCAAAAGAAGATGCACTTTCTGCTGACAACCTTGAACGTGGTGCACGTTCTGAGCTCTACCGCGCCGGAAGAGAAGGAGGACGAAACACCTGCTGATATCAGAAAACGATGTAAGTGGGACAACGACGATTACATCTGTCGTGGTCACATTCTTAACGGTATGTCTGATCCTCTCTTTGACATTTACCAAAACGTGGAGAATGCGAAACAACTCTGGAACGATCTTGAATCCAAATACATCGCCGAGGATGCTTCTAGTAAGAAGTTTCTCGTTAGCGATTTTAATATACTATAAAATGGTGGATTCAAGACCGGTCATGGAACAGTATAATGAGTTGCTTCGCATTCTGGGTCAATACGCTCAACACAACATGAAGATGGATGAATGTATTGCTGTGTCGAGTGTAATTGACAAACTACCACCGTCTTGGAAAGATTTCAAGCATACCTTGAAACATCAAAAGGAGGAGTTGTCTCTGGTACAACTCGGTAGTCACATACGGATTGAGGAATCTCTCCGTGGTCAAGAAAGTGACAAAAACAAGGCTAAGCCTGATGTTGGACAACCTTCGGTCCACATGGTTGAAGGAAACAAGATTAATCCAAACCACAAAGGAAAAGGTATCAAACGTAAGTTTGAGGGCCGGAACAAACCAAACAAGAAACCTAATGTTTTGGTTTGTTGGAGGTGTAATATGACTGGTCACTTGAAACGTGATTGTCGGGTGAATCTCAATAAGAGAGGAACGGTGAACAATGGCGCTGGAAGCAGCGGTGGTGGTAATAACAGGCCTAACGGCTCTACTCCACAAAAGGGTCAGATTTTTTCTAACCTTGATAAACCTATGGTTTATGTTTGTTCGCTAATCCTTGAATCCTTTTATGTACAGGATGATGACTGTACATGGTGGGTTGACTCGGGTGCTACAAGTCATATGTGTAGAGATCGTCGGTGGTTCGAGAAATTGACACTAACCGACGATGGTTCCATTGTGAAGATGGGTGACGAGTCGACTGCAAAAGTTTGTGGTGTTGGAATAATTAATCTTAATTTTACTTCCGGAAAAACACTTACTTTAAGTAATGTTTTGTTTGTTCCTAGGCTTCGGAAAAACCTTGTTAGTGGTGGTTGTTTAAATTCTGCTGGTTTTAAGCAAGTTTATGAATCAGATAAATTTATTTTATCTAGATTTGGCACGTTTGTTGGTTTTGGTTATTTTTGCTATGGAATGTTTCGTTTGAATGTGTTGATTCCTTTTTCTGGTGATAATGATTGCTTGTTACTGAATTCGTCTTCGAGTGCTTCTTCTAAAATTAATGATAATACTTTATGGCATGCTAGATTAGGTCATGTTAATTTTAGAAGAATGCATGAGATGTCAAAAGCTGGATTAATTCCACCATTTGACATTGGTGTTGAAAAGTGTAAGACTTGCATGTTAACGAAAATCACAAAACAACCTTTTCAAAATGTCATTCGAAAATCAAATGTTTTGGAATTAATTCACAGCGATCTTTGTGATTTTCATGCAACTCCTTCACTTGGTAATAAAAAGTACGTAGTCACCTTTATTGATGACTCAAGTCGGTTTTGCTATGTGTATTTGTTGCATTCTAAGGATGAAGCCTTAGAAAAGTTCAAAATATACAAAACCGAGGTGGAATTGCAATTGGGCGTTCCGGTTAAATGTCTCAGAACTGATCGGGGAGGGGAATACATGGATCCTCATTTCTTCCAATCAGTTGGTATTATTCATGAGACGACGGCTCCATATACACCACAACAAAATGGTGTTGCCGAGCGGAAAAATCGAGTGTTGAAAGAAATGGTCAACTCGATGTTGTCTTACTCGGGACTGAGTAAGGGGTTTTGGGGAGAGGCAATGCTAACCGCATGTTATGTCTTGAATAGAGTTCCGAACAAAAGGAACAAAACCACCCCATATGAACTTTGGTTCAAAAGGACTCCAGATTTGAATTATTTTCGGATTTGGGGTTGTCGGGCAGTTGTAAAACTAACCGAGCCCAAAAGATCTACTTTGGGGGAGAGAGGTGTTGATTGCATTTTCATCGGATATGCACAACACTCCAAGGCTTATAGGTTCTATGTTATAGATCCTAATGAGTCGGTGTCGGTTAATACCGTGATTGAATCGCGTGATGCGATTTTCGATGAAGAACGATTTTCATCGATCCCGAGACCTAAGGATCTGATTTCTAATGTTGACGAACGAATATCAGATCCAGAACCTCTGGTGGTTCGGAAAAGCAAACGGGGCCGAATTGCGAAAAATTTCGGTTCTGAATTCCAATTATATTTGGTGGAAGGGTCAAGGGATGAGGTCGAACTTCAATACTCTTACTGTTATAGTATTGAAGAAGATCCAAAGTCTTTTAAGGAGGCTATGGAATCCCGAGATGCCGCTTTCTGGAAAGAAGCGATTGATGATGAATTATCGTCAATTTTGGAGAATAACACTTGGGTGTTATCTGATTTGCCACCAGGTTCTAAACCTTTGGGTTGCAAATGGATCTTCAAAAGGAAGATGAAGGTAGATGGAACTATTGATAAGTTCAAAGCCCGGTTGGTCATACAGGGGTTTAGACAAAAGCCCGGTATTGATTATTTTGACACGTATGCACCGGTGGCTAGAATTTCTACCATTAGATTGTTGATAGCCATGGCTGCTATTCACAATCTGGTAATCCATCAAATGGATGTTAAAACAGCCTTCTTGAATGGAGAGCTTGAGGAAGAGGTTTACATGAATCAACCAGAAGGCTTTCTTATGCCCGGTAATGAGCATAAGGTTTGTAAACTGGTTAAATCATTGTATGGTCTAAAACAAGCGCCAAAACAATGGCATCAAAAGTTTGATGAGGTTATTTTGTCAAATGGTTTCAAGTTGAACCAATCTGACAAATGTGTTTATAGTAGGTTTGATACATCCGGTTCGGGTGTGATAATCTGCCTCTATGTTGATGACATGCTGATATTCGGCACTGATCAACTTCAGGTTGATGAAACTAAAAGTTTGTTGTCATCAAAGTTTGCCATGAAGGACCTGGGGGAGGCGGATGTAATCCTTGGTATTAGGATTAAACGGGTTAACAAGGGGATTGTTTTAACGCAGTCACACTATGTTGAGAAAATTCTCAAGAAATTTAATTATAGTGATTGTTCTCCCGTGAGTACCCCCATGGATCCCAGTGTGAAGTTAATGCCCAATAAGGGGATGGCTGTATCACAGCTGGAATATTCACAGGCTGTAGGTTGCTTAATGTATGCTATGACTAGCACACGCCCTGACATCGCTTATGCTGTTGGGAGGTTGAGTAGGTATACCAGTAATCCTAGTACTCAACATTGGCAAGCAATTCAAAGAGTTTTCAAGTACCTCAAAGGGACCATGGATTATGGTTTGTGTTATTTGGGATATCCTTCGGTTTTAGAAGGGTATTCTGATGCAAGTTGGATAACCCATGTTGAGGAAGATCACTCTTCAACAACTGGTTGGGTATTCTTGCTTGGGGGAGGTGCTATCTCTTGGGCTTCAAAGAAGCAAACTTGTATAACAAACTCGACAATGGAATCTGAATTTGTTGCGTTAGCCGCTGCCGGTAAAGAGGCGGAATGGTTAAGAAATTTGATATATGAGATTCCATTGTGGTCAAAACCGATTGCACCTATTTCTATTCATTGTGACAGTGCTGCCACTTTGGCAAAAGCATATAGTCAGGTATACAATGGGAAGTCTAGACACTTAGGTGTTAGACACAGTATGATTAGAGATTTGATAATGAATGGTGTAATTTCGGTAGAGTTTGTGAAATCGCAACAAAATTTGGCAGATCATCTGACAAAGAGTCTAGCCAGGGACTTAGTGCACAAGTCTGTTATTGGGATGGGATTAAGGTCCATTTAATTTCTTAATGGTGAGATACCCAATTCCCCTTTAATATGACATTAGAGGTTGAATTCAATGAGGAAAGCTCACACTTAAGAAATGGAACACACACACATGAAATCATCCCAGGTTAGTGTGTTCGGTGCCTGTAGTTGGGAGGTTGACTTTGTCTTAATAATTCCTTTGTTAAAGTGTAAACAGGTACATGAGAAAAGGAATTACCTATATGGTCGTGAAGTATAGCCGAGCTTCGAAAAGTTGGGACTTTGCTTTTTATACGATCACGAATGGATTTGGACACTCGGCTTTGTAATAGTGTCAGGATTTTAACTGGAATATTTATTAAAATTTATGTGTATGTTATCTTCAGGCATTCAAATGGGTTGAAGGGTTCAATTCTTAGAACACCCTGATTCTCGAGTGTTTGGAACGCATAATATACTAACATGAAAATTCAATCGATTCGATATTTTCTTGTATGCATAAGTTTGGTCAAATCAAGGTCTTGTTTTATAAATTCAAGGTTACACTAAAATGGGGGAGGATTGTTGGTGATTTTAGTGTCACCAAGTTCATTTTAGTATAATGGAATTTATAGGTTACCAATGGAAATCAAGCTTTGTTATTTAGACGAGCAAGGAGGTGCGGAGTGCACACTCGTATAAAACTAAATTGATTTCGGTTATATCAGAAATAAGGTTTCAGCGGAAAGGTTTTGTAAACGCGTGTTATTTGCATCGCGTAAACCCAGCTGATGGATTCATGTAAATAATTATTAGGTTGATTTAGTTATTGTCTAACTGATAGATAACACCTACTCTTATTATAAACCTATAATTATTTCAAGTAAAAGAAAACAAAACAAATATATTTTGTATATATATTTCGTAGCTATCAACCCCATCCACGTATATATATATATATATATATTAAGTATCAAAATATATCTTTTAGAATCTGGGAAATATTTTACTGTCGGTATATTTGTTGTGAGAATCCCTTTCATTAAATGCATATACATGTATATGGATGGATTTGAGAATAAAGAAGATTTTATTGTCTAGATAATTTTCTTTTTGATTGTCAGTAAAGATTTGAGAATCTTGTAAATATATATGGATAAGGATTATCCTTATCATGGTTCCAAGTTGCCAACTTTTCCCTTGTATATATATATGGTCGAAGTAGCATGTTGGAGAGCAACGAATTTGAGATAACAATCTCAGTAGGTTTCTTTGATCACACTTATATTATTTTCTGATATATATAATCTTGGATACTGATTTAATTATCAGTTAAGATTGGTAACCATTAGACAACGATTTGATATAAATATCTAGTTGTGAATTTCTATTCGGTGCCTCGATAGAAATTGTTCCTACTTGGATTATCCCAAATCTGAATTTCGTGGAACCCAGGCATAGGGTCGAAATATTAGATTCGGAAAGTGAACTCTCACGATCCAAATAGTTTATCCGGTTAAACATCAGATTTCAGAAACGTCACCCTATTATCTCCCCACCTAAACACATTTCCAACAGATTTGAACTCCCAATTCAAAGTCCATCTTCTTTACCTTACGCGCTTCTCCTTTGATCTCTTCAATTCTTCCAGAAATCTCAATCACAATCACAATCTTATATTACTCCCATCCCATTATTCAACTCCATAGACTTTTTCTTCATACAATTTCCCAATTTGCTTTATATCCCCTTTCTTGAAATTTAGACATCATCTCTTAAAAATCCCCCAATTCCAAGATTTTCTTCAAGAATCTCATCAGGTACTAATTTTCTTGTGTTTTAGTTTGAATTTCAAGTTTTAGAACACACCCATCTTGTATGTATATGTTAATTGCTGTATATGTTCTTAATTCATATGGGTTTTCTCTCTTTTGTTGAATTATCTTAGGGTTTATCAGTTTATCTATCCCCCCCATGATTTAGGGTTTTCTTGTGGTTTAGGTTTAAAGAGTTTTAACACATCATGTATAATGCATATAATAAGTTTCTTGAAAGTGTTATTTGCTGTATTTTGTGTTTGATTCATGTGGGTTTTGTTCCTTTTCTTGATCTTTCTATTTGGTTTTGCTTTGATTTAGTTACATAGTGTTAAACTTGGGAAAATCTTGAATTTGTCTGTTTTACCCCCAAAGATTTGTTGATTCTTGATGTTTGATTTGTTTGGTTAACTAATCTTTTGATTAAAGTAGAGCAATTAGTTTGGAAATTTAGGGTCAACAAGTTATCACCAATAAGAAAAAGAAAAGGTCAAAATTCAGTATTTTTCTTAGTTTTAGAATGTAATTTTCATTGCAAACAAACCATTCTTTATTCAAATATCCGAAAACAAAACCAAGATCTTTATAGTAATTAGTAAACGTGCGATTTGAACCAAAAAATGATGATTGCAATGCCATTCTTGTTTAACAGAATTCTTGTTAACTTGCTGCAGATTAACTCCAAATTTGAGATTCTTTGACTCTTTCGTAACAAAACCCTACAAAAATCCATCAAGATTCGACATGTTTGGAATCAAGAAACCCCATCTCCATCTTCACAGAACCAGCAAAACCGCCTCAGTTGACCCTGGTCAACACGCACCGAATCCATTCGATTCCGATGACGAGTTTGACAAAAAGTCAACCCTAAACCAGACCCGGAGAACCTCATCCGAACCCGCTGTACTGACTCAAGATTCAAGAGCCACTCTTTTTGATGATCATGATGATGACGCTAAAGGGACCTCATCGGGTTACAAGCTTAGTTATGCATCAAGAAACAAATACAAGAACGATTTTGTCGATTCTGGTGGGATAGAGAACCAAGATGTGCAAGAATTGCAGGAGTATGCCGCGTATAAGGCTGAAGAGACTACGAAAACCGTCAACAGTGCGTTAAGGATTGCGGAAAACATACGAGAGGATGCCACCAAGACGATGATCACGTTGCACCAACAGGGTGAGCAGATCACGAGGACCCACATGACCGCGGCTGATATCGAGCAGGATCTTAGCAGGGTATTGATCTTTTCTTGTTGAATGTCATTGGTTTTATGAAAATACGTGGAACCCTATCATATTGCTTTCAAAGTTATCCCTTTGAGGAGATAAGGGGGGTTCGAACAAATACTCAAGTAGAAAAGACCATAGGGGTCGTTTATTGAACGCTTACCCGGTAAGTGCTTATTGAATCACTATACTTTATCGAATGAACATGACTACGACTGAGAATCTTACATGGTAAGAGCGATGACAAAGGTTGAGAGTTCTACCTGGAAAGTGAGGATGAAAACTCTTACCTAGGAAGCGCTGACCGGATAAAAATGTTGCATATGTTGTCTTTTTAGTGGACTAAAATCTTATTCGATAAGTTCAGTGATTGTGGACTATTATTGGTAAGCAGTTACCGGGTAAGCTATGGATAAGTGGCCCCTAAGTTTAGCCGATATTGTACTCTAAGGGCCTGCTTGTTAGCAGCTTAATGAGCTTAATGAGACGCACAGATTATTCGTTCAGCTATAGATGACTGCTTGGCAGTGGCTTAATGATATAGAAAGTTGCTTATTCGGTAAGCATTTAGGCGGGAGCTTTATGCAGAAATCTGAGTTTTTTCAAACTTGCCCCCTCAATTAAAAGACAAGCTCCTCCCATCTATTTAAAAACTCTCCCTAGTCAATTTGTACAGACAAATTAATCCACACAGACCACTTTATTCTTACAGGACTTAATTGAAAACCAACCAAACAGCCCCTTAGACGCCCCCTCTAGTGGAGGCTAGACGGGCACAAATGTCCCATAGGTAAACCTTGGCTTGAGAATAGGCATTTGTTTAGCCGATCAAGTTGCCCATATTTTGTAGCTAAATTCTGAAGTTATGATTTGTGATGCAGGGCGAGAAGCTTTTGGGAAGTCTCGGGGGCATTTTCTCGAGGACCTGGAAGCCTAAGAAGGGCCGCGCAATAACAGGGCCCATGCTCACAAGAGGTATGATAATTTCTCGGATACAACACTTGACGATCGATATCTCTTTTTGTAATCTTAGGCATTGTTTTGTAAGTAATGCAATTTGGGCCATCTTGATTGAGTTTTGATGATTTTTCAGATGATCCCGCACTACGAAAGGGTGCCCATTTGGAACAAAGAGAAAAACTGGGACTTGCAACCACCCCGACCAAGGGACAGCGGGTTTCAAAAACACCGCCCTCTGAACCCACGAACGCGATGCAGAAAGTTGAGGTATGCAAAGGTTTGATTTCTTGCTTCCATTTCCGAATACGGTTATTATGTTATGTTCTGATAATTCATCTGTGACGATGACAGTATGAAAAAGCAAGCAAGACGATGCCCTCTCGGATCTGAGTAACATACTCGGGGAACTTAAAGAAATGGCTGTCGACATGGGTTCCGAGATCGAAAGGTCGGTATTCTCCGGGGGTCCATAGATGTCGATTTTTGTGTTGTTTTTACTTGGTTTTTTTATAAGGATTTTGGATTTGTGCAGGCAAAACAAAGCTCTTGATCCTCTTCAAGATGATGTTGATGAGCTGAATTTCCGAGTTAGAGGTGCTAATCAACGTACTCGGCGTTTGCTTGGAAAATAGATCGAATGAATGACTCGAGTTTCACTAGACGATATGTTTGTATGATGTCGATAAGTCATGATGGATGCAGGATGTTATTATGCGATCGGAGTTTTCTTATCGACCGTTACTATTGCATTTATTTGTTTCTGTTGTTTACCCATTTGACTCGTTAATCGAACAGAAACATCATCAGTAACAAAATATGTGTTCTTGGTTTGTGGTTTATTTGGCTTGGATTTTGTTCGGGTTTGTTATTAGATCGATTGAATTAGGAGGGGAAACGAGTCGAGCTTGAGTTTAGTGCTCAAGTCGATCTTGAACATAGAACAAAGCTTGATGAATTTAACAAGTTAAACTTCGTAACACTAACGGCTGACTTTAGAGGCATTTGTTTTCTTAGAGTTGTTGAAGTCCGAAATATGATTTTACTTTGATTTTTAAGAGGTGGTGTTGAATCCTAAAATCTGAACCAATAAGATGCTCTAGAAAGCCAACTCATAGATCTACATATTTGTGTTTTGAGTTTCTACAAATTCCGGGTGCATCTAGGCTAAAAGTAATTAAATGACTAGATTATCACTTAATTTATCAAGTATTAAGGATTAAGAAATTCTGAAAAGAAAGAAATAACAAAAGGTACAAAAGGTTTGGATAGTATTATGTTTGACAAAATTAGACGTGGGTGATAATTAAGAGCTTATTTAAAACTTAAAAAAAAACCACCACCTTAGCTAACTCAAAAGTTCGATTAAGTTTTCCGAGTTAGCAACACACGAACATACCTTTTACATACATTAATTTGTCGTTTTGAAGCATTCTTGTTGTTTTAATTTCCGAAGACTTTTAACTTATTATACGGTTACGAAATTCTATACCTTGTTTTATTTATTCTTGATCTTGTCAATCTATAGTCTTGGTATATACGTAACAAAACCAACCGATGTTGGGAAAAAAAACATCAAAGTTTCTTAATCTACAATTTCTTTTGCCATAGATCAACCATGTTCGAAAAACTTGCTAAACGTTCAACCACTCATCTACGCAACGGTCATTTCACAAACCTTTGCAAACGATGAGTGATTCTCAACAACGTTGTTGTGGCAAAGAACCATAATTCGCAAGCAAGACAAACAAACCTGTTGGCATCACAACGACAAACCCTCGATGTGACGAAACCAATAAGATTTACCAAAGATTTCATACAGCTACCATCCTTAGAATAAAATGGTGGCCTTATTTCTATTTTTAGAAAGCCAGAAGACATGGCATATAATATATAGTCTGGCTGGCATTACATCACCCATAAATGCTTCACTTACAATATCAATTGACACCATGAACTGTCTGCCATCAAACCTGCACTTAGCTACACCTGCTCCATAGCAAAGGACTACATTTCCACATTCAGTTATCATGTTGTACATCCTGCATAAGGAGTTGTACATTTCATCTGCCATGTTACATCATGTACAAGTGTACAACTACTAGTTTCAGCAACCCAGAAAAGATTACAATATAAAGAATTCTGTATAGGAATTGAATAACCTGAAGGGGTGCCATTTTAAGCCAAGCATATGTTGGGAAGCCTTGGACCATAACCTCTTTTGGGGATCTATATAAATTCCATGGATCCTAACATGTAAAAGTACTAAAAAGACCTTGAGAAAAGAACCACATTTCCTTACCAAACATTAAGGAATTCATTCATTAAAGGCATTTATGCAACTAACAACCTGAAGAAGTTATTTATGGCCATCTTTCTCTTACAAATGAGTCCCAGACACCATCATCACCACCATCACCACCACCACCTGCAACCACCATGAAGAGATCGTTTTCTGACAATTGGGTTGTGGCAGCTGCCGTCCTCTGTTGCCTCATTGCAGCGTTGCAAGTAGAAGGAATGTCGACTATGAACCATCCTGAAGGTGACCACCACCACCATGGGCAGCAACCGCCAGTGATTTCTATCTCTTGCTTGTGCCTACGATGTCGACTACTGTACAAGAATCTACCACCACCGTCACTACCGCCACCACCGCCGCTGCCACTCTTGCCTGAAGAGATTGGTGCACGATTCGCTACAGAGAAGAGACTAGTTCCTGGCGGACCAAACCCTCTCCATAACTAAAGATTATGTAAATCTTAGCTAAAGTAGATGATAGTTCATCTTATGTTTTCTGGTAATTCTATGAAGGGTAATGTAGAACTTCATAGAAGAAAACATAAGGAGTTATGTACTTTTTGAACCATATTCGACTTCTGTTTCAAAAAACGGGCGTTCTTATTGTAAAAGTAGAAATACTACACTTTGCAGCAATGAACTAGTTGTGGACAAAACTGGCTTTTTTATTCACATTTAAGTAATTTGTTTAAACCCGCTCATTCTTGCAAACTATAGTAATACTTTCACATTTTCACAAGAACGATAAGCAATAGTTGCTCAAAAAGAAATTTACAATGGTTAAAAAAGCCGATCACCCAAGATACAAGGCATGTAATATGTAGGAAGATGAAGTTTTTAATAGCATGTTAACCATGTATTCCAATTGAACAGCTCTTATGTCATGTGGCCTTTCATTTCTTGTGCTTTAAAACACACTTCTCTACCCTACCAGTACATCAGTGTTTCTCGCGAGTTAGTTTTGATTCGATTTGGATGGCTGGGACCACGAACTGCAATTAAATGCAACAGAGCTTTTCTTAGTATGCATGCATCTTTGTCCAAACAATCTGGTGCATATCTGTAGTCCACCATATCCAGTTGTAGTATTCTAGTACTTAGAAATCCCCATTTCTAACCGGTTGTTAAGTGAATTCTGCTAAACTAAGTTAGAGTGTACATCAGATATGTACGTCGACCTATACTCAAGAAGCTGTATCTAAATGAATTTCATCTAAAGATTTGACATCTAAATCACTTGGATTATACAGAAAGGAAGAAAAACAAACACAAATGGTAGCACATGTTCCAACCAACTCACAAGAACTTAAAGAGATTTAAGAGCTCCATTGTCCATTGCATGGTGTATTTCTATGGCATCTTTGTTAAGAATTCAGTTTGTCATGCTTGTTTGTCTTTAAACCAAGCAAACTAAATATATCCATTCGAAAGTAGGGTTTGGGAGGGATAAGATACTAAGATGTAAGCAGACCATAACTAGACCACTAGGATCAAGAGGTCCCCGTGAAGACCCGCAGCTTGTGCATGAAGAAATTGTGTGCACAAGCAGGCACTAAGGACCTGTTTGTTAGCAGCTTAATGAGCTTAATGGGACTTATAGCTTATTCAGAACTATACATGACTGTTTGGTAGTGGCTTAATGATATAGAAAACGGCTTGTGCAGTAAGCTTTTAGGAGGGAGCTTTATGCAGAAAGCCAAGTTTTGTCCAAACCAGTCATCCAGATTAAAAAACACACTCTTTCCAACTATGAGAAAACCCTCCCAAACAAAAACTTTTCCTATCTATACAGATAGATTAATCTACGTAAACAACTTTATTCATACCATGACTTAATGGAAAACCAACCAAACAACCACTAAGATAGGTAACATAACAGGTAACAAGGAGACATAGCAGGTAGACTAATGATTCAAGGAATGTAAGGAGCCTAACAAGATCCACACAGAGGACAAGTTGGGTACTATCTGAGAATCTGAGATCATGCCTGCTATCTTTTTGGGTACTAAAAGTTGAGGAATGTAGAAATAGATAGAAAACTCTTCAAAGGCACAACCCTTAATTTAAGATGCATATGGTGGGAATTATCTATATGGATTCAAAATTATAATGCAGGATGACAATTGCCATCACAAGTGCACTACTGACTACTGTGATATCTATTATGCACCAAAGTTGAAAATCTGAAAACTGGTTAAAAGTAAAGAGGTTCTAAAATGGTTCCAACTTCCAATTTGCATTCCTTTGTGATAATTCCAAAAAGCTGAATTATAAACCAATATACCATCAGTCCATCACACACAGTCTAAGCACAAACCATATGATTTAACCAAACTTAGCTAGCATCATAAGATTAGAACCACATGATTGAATTCAAGGGAACCAAATCACCAATACATTCATACATATAAAGGGAAGTAAGCATAAAACTCATTAGATAGAGTGACAAAGTAAACTGATTTACTGAAGCATGTTGCATAAAGGAACTTTTTCTAATGACTAAAAACCATCAATCTGATCATGAATGATTTGGTTATATTCCACAAAGTTGCAATATTCAATGAGAATCCGCACAACTTCTTCACAAACATTTAGGCTGTGTTTGGCAAACTAGCCGATAAGCTAGCTTATGAATAAATTTTGTTTGTCAAAAACTAGCTTATGAGTATGCAAAATGACCAAAAAGGGTACCTTAGGATATAATGGTTAATATTAATAGGGGTATAACTACAAAAAGCTCCTGAAACGCTGCTCCAACTAGTGTTTCAATAAGCTAGCTTATGATCCATCCAAACAAGTACTAGCTTATAAGCTAGTTTATCAGCTAGCTTAGCTTATTTTTGCCAAACACAACCTTAGTTAACACATTCTAATTTGTGAGTAGACAAACTGTATGCTGATTGGAAGACTGTTTTTCAGAAAATACCAAAATACCAAATAAAATGGATAAGTAATTCTATTTCAGACTCCAAAGCACATACCATAGGGTTTACATACAGTGAATTCATAAATCATAACTACATGAAGAAAAGAGGAACTATGTAAAACATATGTTTACATCATCAGGCAATTCAATAAGCAACTTATTGGGGGATAACATGTATAGCTTCAGATAATAACTTATTGAATTAACAATAGTATCTAAAAATGGATCAATTAGTTGATGATGTCCATGATGCTTTTGGTTTTGGGAGAGTAGAATGAATACACAATAGCTTGTCTTTTGGCAACCTGCAGCTGATACTTGCCGTCGGCGAAGGCGGCGGCGGCGGAGCTAGGGTTTGATAGAGTCTTGTTGTGGTGAAAAGCGTCGACTGTACGGCGCTTCGTGTACTCCCTGATGTTGTAGTCCGGGAACTGGCGGGCTGATCGGAGAAACGACCGGAAAAGGGAGAGGATCTCCGTCCGACACGGCGGTGCCACCATTTTTTCCGGCAGAAAATAGCGTCACTGAACAGCTGTGTGCTCCTTTAGGTGGTTTTTTTTTGTTTCTTTTTCTAACTTTTATAGAAAGTTGTAAATGACAAATCCAATTTTATTTTATTTTTAATTTTTTAAGGCTATGTTGGGCAAACGTAGCTTATAAGCTAGCTGGTAGCTGATAAGCTAGCTGTTGATTGATAAGCTTGCTAGTAGCTGATAAGCTGGCTTATGAAAAAATTATGTTTGGCAAAAACTAGCTTATGAGTATGTAAAATGACCAAAAAGGGTATCTTTAAATTTAATAATTAATATTAATAAGGGTATAATTGGAAAAAGCTACAATAAGCTTCTCATAAGCTACTCAAAGTAGCGTTTCAAAAGGCTAACTTATAAGCTAGCTTCCTGATACATGTTTGGATGGACTAGCTTATAAGCTAGCTTATCAGCTAGCTTATGCTTGCCAAACACAGCCTAAGAAGATAAAAAAGAGTTTTTAGAAAACAATCAGTGGGTCGTGAACTTCTTTTTCCGGAGAAGAAGCAATGACGGCATTTGAGGAATAAGCGTCGGTTAACTCTGTGTTAGGAGCCGCGTGCTTAAACTCGAAAATCAATATGCTCCAAATTGCTTCATCATAATTTGATTTTAGAAAACAATATGCTTTAAACTCGAAAATCAATATGCTCCAAACTGAAATTAATCTACTTTAAACTCGAAATGGATAATCACCAAACTTATGCTCCAATCTCTTGAAGATAGTTAGCATTTAGCAATGACTTATTTATCTCCAAACATTATCAATTGAAATGGATGTAAAAACAAGTAAAATAATGCAATTTTGGATATACACATTCTTGCAGCCGCAACATTTTCATTTTCATTTCGTACCCATTCTTTAACTTAATTTTATAATCATTTAAAAAAAATTACTCTCGTAGCAACATTATACGAACATACAACTAATTACTACAATACCATTGGCAAGAGTCAAAACCACTGTGGATAATCTAATTACTACAACGTCCATTAGTTTTAACCCTTTTAAAAAATTTAATTCTACAATGATATAAGGCTATCACTATCTAAGCCTCCCAACTCTTCAATATTTCTAATTTTTTATTTTAAAATTCCAGTCATAAATATATTCCTCCTATTTATCATCTAATTCTCACTACATTTTTCTTTAAAATTTAAAATAAAATAACAATATTGATAATCCAATCTTTTTTTTGGAAAGGTTCATTTAGGCTTTATCTAGACTACATCCTTGGCAATTTAGAACATAAATTGAAAATTCGGCCGTCTGAGACTAAGTCTGGCCACAAGATGCGTACGAGGGGATTCGAACCTGGGGTGAATGGGATAGCATCCACATTACCCACAGGTCTTACCGCTACGCCACAAATCTTGTGGTTTTAATAATCCAATCAATATATATATATATATAACAAAAAATAGGAGAGAAAATCAAGTAGAGGTTTTCTTACCTATTTATCTTTTTCTCATAATTTAGATTTATTTTTAATTATTTCATCACATTAAATACATAGCATTTTCATTTATTTATTTTTATTTTAATCAAATACAAACTATTTTATATATGATAACAATATCTTTTCAATGGCTAATAAACTTTATTTTGTTAATAAATTCTATGAAACATTTTCTAAAATTATAAATTTTATTTTATTAATAAAAAACACATATATCAATATAACATATGTTTTTTTTCTTTAAGAAACCTAACAATGATCATATATCTTTATGTTGAAAAATATTAAAATCAATAGTAAGGTAACAATGGTTATAAATCAAAAAATTTATTAAAACATGTATTTTTATTTGAAAATTCTTTAAAATCAATAGTAAGGTAATAATGGTTATAAATCAAAAAATTTTATAATATGAATAGTAAGGTAACAATGGTTATAAATCAAAACTTTTATTAAAATATATATTTTTATTTGAAAAACTTAAAATCAATAATAAGGTAACAATTATTATAAATCAAAACTTCTATTAAAACACATATTTTTATTTGAAAAATCTTTAAAATCAATAGTAAGGTAACAATGATTATAAATCAAAACTTATAATAATATGAATTAAAAAAAGATTGTAAATAGTGATCTAACAATGTTTATAAATAAAAATGTTTGTTAAAACACATTTTTTTTAAGATTTTTAATTAAATAAAATTTACAATATAAATAAAGAATTTTTTAGATAGTGACCGAACAATGTTTATAAATGAATATTTTAATTAAAGCACATATTTTTATTTGAAAGTAATATACGTTGATTTATAAATAAGAACTTCTATTAAATAACTTCAATAATTTAAATACAAAGAGACTACAAATATAGTATATATCTAAAAGACATTTCATTTTTTTTCTTTTAATTTACATTGTAATCAAACTATATAACTAAATCAAATTCAAAAATATATGAAATTTTTTATTTATGATAAATATTATTTAGTAGGATGTTACATTGTATTTGTAATCATTTATATATATTAAAGGAAGAACCAAAGAGAATGACTTGGCATCATGACAAGGCTCCATTCCTATTTTTCTTTTTTTCTAGATTTTTGATTTTTTTAAATGTCTAAGATTGTAAAGACTATTTTACCCTTATGTATTGATGTTTGTTTCATTGTCAACAAGGATTTTTTTGTAACTTACATGTTTGCAATTCAAGATAACTTACCAATAACCTTTTTGGCTTCCTTTCTCTCTATCTCTCTAATAATTACCTATTAATTACTTTTCAGTTTTGATTAATTTGTTAATTGCTTTTTCCTCCAAGTTAATAGTATATATCTTATGATTTGTGAGTCCTTAAAGTTACCACCATCATAAATACTAAGAGTTATTCTTAACCTCTCCATCTTCTTGTGCCCTCATATATATTCCTTTCTTATTCACCTCTCAAATTCATAATCTCTAATTAGTCTCAATTACTTTCTTTGGTATTTTCTAACTTATACATATTAATTTGTTGTTGACAGTTTATTTTGCTTCTACAGATATTTGTGTAGGTTATTTGAACACAAATCACTCAAATTGTCAATGTATTCAGAGTTGTCAGGTTTCGTTTTGGGATTTTGCGGTTATAAGGTAAGATTATGTTTATGATCACCATTTGGCTTATCATCTAAGATAAGGATGTTATGTACGTAATTTTTAGGATTTATAGCACCGTAATTTCATGTGTGTTTGTTTTGTGGTTTGGATCGCATAATAGTTTTATGTATTTTGTTTTGTGATTTTAATCACAATATGGTTTTATATATGTTTGGTTCGTGATTTTCATCACATTTGTGCAAGTATGTTCGACAATTTGGTGATTCTGGTCGCACTATAATATCGTATTAGGTTGTGATAATTTAAAGTTTTCAAGTTAAATATGTGATGTTGGACTACAAAAATCATGAAAATAAACACTATAAGGTAAAAGTGGTTATTTTACAAATCTAAACATTTAATCTCATATGTTTCCGATTATGTGAACACATTTGGTTTAATTCTTGGTGTACTCTTATTACATATATCAATTACATTTTCTCTTTATATATTCACACAAACAAACAATAATTAGAAAAAGGTAAATTATGATTTTAGTTCATGGGGTTGTTTAAAATTATGATTTTCGTCCACGCGGTTTAGTAATTACCATTTTCGTCTCTATGGTTTGTATTCTGTTGCTATATTCGTCCGTAGGCACTAATTTCTATATTTAAGTACAAGGGACCAAAATATTAAAGAAGTGTAAACCATATGGACCAAAATAACATAAATTATAAATCATATGGACGACAATAACATTAATTTACAAACCATAGGGACGAAACTGAAATTTCTAAACTATAAAGAAGAAAATCGAAATTTTTAACAAACCACAAAGAATAAAGTAGTAATTTACTTTTAAAAGAATTACAAAAGCTCTCTTTTTGGCATTGGATAAAAAACATACAATTATTATTCCTTATCAAGTAGAATAAAGGAAAATTAAATATTTAAATTCAATACCGGATAATTGTTACTTTTACAAAATAAAAAAAGTGTATCAAATTTCTTTGTTATAGAGAAATGATGTAAATTAAAGTTATGAAAAATAAAATAATTTGTATCGAGTTATGATCTTTCAATAATAGATTCATATCCAAATGTCTAATTAATGATACAAACATATTAGCTTTATGCCAATAAAAGGAAAATAATTTATATCCACTAATGATTTTTCAACAATAGATTCGTATTGTTGTAAATATATAGCTCAATATCCAAATGTCGTATAAATGATAATAGGAGATTTTACATTTAAGAATTGTCTTAAGCTTTATGCCAAACACAATGCACCTATATATATTAACAAAACCTTAATACACTCACCTTAATATGGTTTCATCTTAAATAAAAGTGATATCGTATTTCATTAATTGTAACGACTAATTATATTTCATGTTAATTTGATTATATATTTCCAATCAAAAGAAACTTTGTCATCGTGCAACGCGTGATGTCAATCATCAATATAAATATATAAAGGAAGAGCCATTAAAATCAATGAGAACCCTTCATTGGTATTTTTCTATTTCTTAGAATTTGGATTTTTTGTAAAGATTGGTTTTTATGAATGGATAGAGTATTACTGTTGTATAAGTTGTCCATTGATAGAAAATAATAAATTGGAAATGAAAGTATGTATATAAAATGTTGATTAGGATCAAGTATTTATCAAAACATCCGATGGTGAATTATTATAGTTTCTTGATTGTTACACATTTTAAATGACCATATAAACTATAAAGTATAAGATAGTAGTTTAAAAGTTTAACTAAATTTTAATCCAAATAGTTGGTTTTTGTATACATGAGAACATATTTATACAATAGTTACACAATTTGTAATTTATTTTATATAAACTAAATTTTTATGAAATAATCTCAAGTTATTATTCTAATAGTAGGTTAACATCTTAAGAAATCCTTAAGATGATAACATGAGGCAATAAGGTTTAAATATTGATCAATTGGTGAATTGCGATGATTTATTGATTGTTCCACATTAGTGAGAAAGAGTATTTCATGCATTATTAAAAAAAAATTCATTTTATATAAACTAAAGTTATATGAAAATATCTCAAATATATAACAATGTTTTTAGACTAACACAACGAAAGATAGTGACAATCTACATATTTCTAAAGAGTTACTTATGCTACCGCGCAACGCGCGGTTCTGCCACTAGTAATTATGAATAGTTAATACCTCTAATCAATTCAAAACCGTTTCATCTTTTTTATTAAAGTATATAAATGTATATTTATTACAACCAACCAATATATAAAGGGTAGAAGAGAGTGTTTTGACACTTTAGATTTGTTTGATTGATCATATTTGATGTCAATTTGCACAAGCATCTCATCTTTAATTTTAGAATTATTTTTATCCTAAGAATGTCTTATAAGGTATATTTATTCATTATCTGTTTTTTATTTTTAATATTTTGAATTTATAATCATTTCTTATCAGTCTAACATTTCAATGAACTTTGTATCCTATATCACAAGTTTCATCCACTAAAATTATGCATAATTGTAGATAATAGATGTGTTATACACTAAATGTGATCATTGAAGACGGTTCTATACATAACTACATAAGGTATAATCAACATAAAAAACTTTGTAAATGACTTAATAATATATAAAAAAAAAATGCATGAGAATATTGATAAAAATCATAAGGTGTATAAAGAGAATTTTCTATGCATAATTTTTTTATTAAAGTAATCTATTTTTCTATTCTAACTTACAT
Organism: Centaurea solstitialis; assembly: GCA_030169165.1. Taxonomy (NCBI): domain Eukaryota; kingdom Viridiplantae; phylum Streptophyta; class Magnoliopsida; order Asterales; family Asteraceae; genus Centaurea; species Centaurea solstitialis. The sequence continues at coordinate 12,479,973 of CM058041.1, read as the reverse complement.
TTTAACTACAAAAAATTAATATTGAGATAACAATGCTTATTTCATTTTTATTAATCTTGATAATTGTACATAACTACTTGATAATCCCGGGCTTCGCACCGGGTTCATGAACAGTAGTTACCGACACTTTAACATATTTCAGTCAATATACCATATATGACTAAAACGTAAAATGAAATATAGAAAACTAAAAAATATAAAGTGAATAAATATTATAAGTTTAGAGAGCTAATATGTAAGTTTAAAGGTGGGTATAGGATTCGGGTTGGTTGGAGCGTATATATCGTATATAATAAAATAAATACATGAAAAAAACATTTAATATTAGGCTCATTTCGATCTTATAGAAGATACGATTATAATGGCGCAGTTTGTTAACATTAAAACGTATTTTTTTAACATATTTTATATCATATCGACGATACGATTATAATAGCGTAATTTGTTAAAATTAAAACGTATTTTTTAGCATGTTCCAACCACTATACGATATATGAATAAAATGTAAAATGAGATATAGAAAAGTAAATGTATAAAGTGAATAAATATTATAAGTTTAAGGCGTTAATATGTGAATTTGAAAATGGTTATAGTATTCGGGTCGGTTGGAGCTTATATATAGTATATAATAAAATAGATATATCAAAAACTATTCAATATTAGACTAATTTCGATCGTATCGACGATACGAACATAATGACATAATTTGTTAAAACTAAAATGTATTTTTTAACGTCTTTTTGCCAATACACGATATATAACTAAAACGTAAAATGAAATATTGAAAATTAAAAGGTGTAAAGTGAATAAACCTTATGAATTCTAAGTTTAGGGGACTAATATGTACATTTGAAAATGGATATAGGATATGGGTTGGTTCGAAATTGAAACATTTTAGCTAATATACGATATATGACTAAAACGTAAAATGAAATATTGAAAAGTAAAAGATATAAAATGAATAAGTTTTATAAGTTTGAGGGGCTGATTTGTAAATTTCAAAATGCGTGTAGAATTAAAGTTGGTTGGGCGCGTGGGTGGGATGGGATGACAGAGAGGAAAAGGACGGGTTGGATAGAGTCGTGCGGGTCAAAGCGGGTTTGGGTCGGTGCACCTGGTAATTGTATACTATATATAATAACTTACTTTTATTTACAAAAATAACATAATGTTAAATTTTGTATTATCTACCACATATATGTATTCGCTAAGAAATTTAATGTATCATTATAGTAAAAAAAATCGCCTACAATGAGTTTATGTTTATAATATATTAAAAAGATAATAATAATAGTAACCAATTTTTAAATTATCTTTAAGGTGAAGTTTGATCACCGCACAACGTGCGGTAGCAAACACTAGTCTTAATAATAGGCAATGTTTTAAAAACCGTTTTTTTAGTTGAACCGATGTCATGGTGTGATGAGCGGTTGCTAGTTCGAGTGTTTTAACCGGTTCAACCATCGCTTGAACCGGTTTCAAACATATCTATGTATATTTCATTTTTTTGTATACTTGTGTATATATATAAAACAAAAAATTTGATGTCTATAAATTCATACACTAAAATTACACATAACATGTGGCGGATTGGTTATGCTCAGGAGGTTTATAGCGTCCTAACAGAGTTTGAGCCTTCCCGTATGCATGTCTAGAGCCATTTAAGTGGGGTCATGTTTACCCCCAAAATTGTCAGGGATTAATCGAGCTTTGACCCGAACACCCTTCCCCAAAAAAAAGTTTTACATCAATTCAAAAACATTAGGAAAAACCATAACCATAAGCTTTACTGGTCAATCGTTTTTTACTGGTTCGGTTCAACTGGTTGATCCATTTTTTTTAATTTATAAACCTAACTGGTTCACTCTAGGCCATAAATTATCATAAAACCGGTCTTTTTCCAGTTCTCACTTAAACCGACTAGTTCAACTTAATTTTTCAAACATTGATAATTGGATACAATGAAATAATTATTTTTCTCCTAAAACATTTATTAAACCAATATAAATGCAATAAAACTTTATTTTATTTTAAATAATCCCTCCAAAATGCTATTAATTATATAGATACAATTTCTTGTAAGTAAGTTTTTGCTTGATACATTTTTAGTAGGAGAGAGCTACAGCTACTCTTGAAGGTGGCATTTGATTTTCTACAAAAACCATTTCTTCCTTTAATTTTCTTCTTCTAAAGAGGGTGTTTGGGATTGCTTTTGGAACTTCAAAAATGCTTTTAGCTAAAAATGTTTATTGATTTATGGTGGTGGTAATAAGAATTTTTAAAAGGTGTTTTGAATAATCTTTTAAAGGTAAAAGTCAATCAGTCAATAAGTTAAAAAACGTTTAGGTTAAAAAGTGGATTTATGTGAGAAAAAGAAGCCAAAAGTCAAAAGCCAAATCAAAAAACCACATTCTCCATGTTTTTCAAAAATATATTTTCCTCTTATATCAAAAAACATTTTTAAGAAAAGGTTTTTAGATATCCAAAGATTAAGTAAAAACACTTTTAAAACTCTTTATTGACTTATTGGCTTTTTAAAGAAGTCAATAAGTTAATAAACATGTTTGGGTTATGTAAAAACACTTTTAAAACTTCATTTTGAGAAGACATGAAATGGTGTTTTTGAAAAGTAACTTATTGACTTATTAACACAAACCATTCTCAAAAAGTTGATAAGTTAACCCAAACACCACAACTTATTGACTTATTAACACAAACTCTTTTCAAAAAGTTGATAAGCTGACCTAAACATTTTTTTTTAAAAACTTGTTTTTCCATCATCATAAGTCAATAAACACTTTTGACCAAAAACACTTTTGATCATCAAAAAGCAATCCCAAACTCCTGCTTACTGTTTTTTTAAAGCCAATAAGTTAACAAACATTTTTTAAAAACTATCCCAAACAATCTCTAAACCTTTTGCTCGTTAGCCCCTCGTTAGTGAATTAGAGCATCTCCAATGGGTAGCACTATTTTTTACATTAAATATTAAAAATAGTGTAAAAAGTAGTGTAAGATTTAGTGTTACTACTAAATCTTCTCCAATAGGTAACACTATTTTTTACACCAAAAATGTAGTGTAAAAAATAGTGTGAAAAATAGTGTTACACCAAATTTGGTGTTATACTATTCATCACACTAAATTTAGTGTGAAAAGCAGTGACCTCATTGGAGATGTGAATAGTAACATTTACATCAAATTTGATGTTTAGTGTAAGATTTAGTGACCCCATTAGAGATGGTCTTAGATATATAACCTTAAATGAGATTTTAATTAAATCATATATAACCTTAAATGAGATTTTAATTAAATCAATGACTTCTTGATGAGGATAAACCTTTTTTTTTAAATCAATGAAACTAATTAAAAACACTATCAGATCCCTAAACGAGACTTTAATTAAATCAATAACCTTCTCATCCAGCATTTGTTCTTAATTATCAAGATCAAAATCAAATTGGTAAGAGAAGAAGAAGAAGCCTGCACTACAGATATATACAATCAACACCACAATCTCCTACAACTTCAACCGCCATTCTTTCTTTCTTCAGCATAATTTCCTCCAAAACTCGGCCATCGGCATGGTATTACTATTACACACTATTAGTTGCTTCGTTTCCTTCATGATTTTAATACAGAATCCTGATATATGCATTTGTTGTTTATTGTTTATTTATACAACGATTTAATTGGCTCTAAAACCTATTTCATAAACCCTAAATCTGTAACGTGACGTCGTTTTAATAGGGTTTTGATTTCAATATGATGGAATTTTTTTATTTTTTTTTTGGAAGGGTGACCGGTCTAAAGGCCAACTAATCCTTGACAATTTTGGGAAACATGGCCCCACTTAAGGTTGATAAGTTAACTTATGACTGATAAGAAGTTAACTTATGACTGATAAGGTAGCTGGTGAATAAGTTACGTTTGGCAAAAACTAGCTGATAAGGTAGCTTAAGGCAAAAAAATGAATGTTTAAAAGATGATAATATAAAAAGTAGAAGGGTATATTTGGAATAAAAAAAATAAAAAGTTCCATAAGTCACTTAAATGATAGTAGGAGTAGCTTTTCAAAAAGCTAGCTTATAGGTCAGCTTATAATTTAACTTATGGTCCATCCATACATGTACCTGACTTATAAGCTGACTTATAAGTTAACTTATAAGCTACCTTATTTTTACCAAACAATGCCTAAATGTCCTCAGACATTGCGCACGGAAAGGCTCGAACTCGGTTAAGGCGCTATGAACCCCCTGAGCGATAACCAATCCGCCACAGTACTGGAAGACAATATGACTGAATGTTAAATTTAGTCTATTCCAACTTTTTACATTTATTTGTGATTTTTTACATTTTGTGAACTATTGGGGTTCTTACCATTTGTGAAATTATTTGGATTTTAAACTAGATATTTATGCTTTACTGGTTTGTTGGATCTGGATAATAGGAAGTCATGAGCAGGTTATTACTTACATGCTTGTTTGTTTACATTATGAAAGTGTGCTTTATTAAGATTTATGTGTTTTAAGTATGCATTAAAACTCAAGTTAGATTTCCTTAAGTCATCTACTCACTTGATATCATGAAATTTGGTAACATTTTTAATTTATGCCAAAGAAAAATCCAGTATTACCATTTTGAATATTTTTTAGATTATAATTGTAGTTGTTAAAGAAATTTGATGTTGTTTGTTTTTGGTCAGTAAAAACCTTTACTAGAAGATGTTTTTCAGTTTTTGGCATTTATTAGATGGTATATGTCAAGTTGGATATAATAATGTTATTGGAAAAGGAGGGAGTATATGTTATTCTTGTTTTTTTCTTATCTTTCCTGGTGTGGGGCCAATGAAACAGGATTTTTATTTGTTTACAACAGTTGGGTGGAAAGGGGACAACTCATTTTGTATATTATTTGTTTAGTGTTTTGAGGGTTTTCCATTAGAAGAGTAGGGTACCTCATGCATAAAAGTACAACTTTTACATCTTATATACACTGCATATTATGTGAAAGGGACTCCTTTGGATATTGTTTGATTGCTCTTCTTTTCACCCTTTTAAGAAATCATGCTGTAACATCATAATTATGGAATTGTGTTTGATTCTTGAGTAGAGCTTGAAAAATAGAAATGAAAATTACAAAGGGCATCATGATTATCACATTCTCTTCATATTTTTTAGTTTTTTTTTCACATTTTAGTTATGAGACAAGTCTTCATAAATGAAATATGATATCATGTATTGTCTTGGACCACTAATTATTTTCTATTTTTCAATCAAAACTTTTCAACACAAGCCTGGGGTAAAATGGTAATATTACATCATCCAGAAAAAAATTCAGGATGGTTTTCAGAAAATCATGTTCCATATAACTGGCATCGTATGCAGTCTAATAATAGTTCTACTCGAGTAGAGGCCTTTTAGCGGTCTAATATCATTATCCCAAATTTATGTCAATGACAGTTTGGGGGCAAATAGGTAATTTAGACTGAAATTTTTCCCCAAAAATGAATGTGAAACTAATATAAGACATCCCGAAAATTGGAACTTATTACAATTGTCATACGGAGAATATGATTGATCTAACAAGCAACATAATAGGAAATGTGTGTCGATATTTGAAACTCTGCAATATTCAATGAATTTACAATCTCATTGTTATATTTATACTACTTTTCAGGACAAACCTTGTGACATATGCGGTGATATCGGCGTTATTGAGGCAATAGTAACTTGCTGTGAGTGCAAAATCTTTCGCGAACATCTGTAAGAACCGTCTTCTATCTGTTCAATGGCATGTTACTAGAAAACACATTGTATGTTTCGCTAATATGTCCAACATATCACTTCCTTTTCTCAGCTATTGCATGAAGATATTTAGGATAGACCCGCCGTCGTTTTGGTCGTGCGAAGAATGTGATAAAAAATAAGTTGATTTCCCCACGACCAAGCGCTAAAGAACCCTTACCTGAAGCTTCATCTCAAAAAGTCTCTAGCTTAAGTGAAATTAACACGAGAGTCTCCGAAGCCCAAAGGAAAAATGCTTTCTCAAGCCAATTTAACTTCAAGGAGCAAAAGGTTTATATAGGGAGAACAAAACATATTAGTTGTGAAGAAGCTGTCAAGCTTTCAGAGCAGCCTTCAAGAAAAGCTTTTTGTTCTGGACAGGGATCTTCAAAACTTATGCCACCACCACTCGAAAGGCCTCTTGTTAAAACACCCCCACAAGAAAGCGATACCAAGTTTGAGCCACATATGCAACAACTTGTTGTTCATAGATCAACTGGCTTGAAAGGTGAGACTCTTTTATACTATGTTTTAGTCAGTAAATATTAAACATAATCAATCTAGCAATGCATGCATGTATTGTTAGTTTGTCAACATTAATTATGAAATTTATCATTTTTATCGTAAAACATCGAATATCTGGTAGTTTCATTGTCCTAGAGTTCATTAGATAACTCTAAAAATCTGGTTCAGTTTGTAAATTCATATATAAATCTTCATATACGAAGTTTCATATATGAATCTTACTATTACAATTTACAAAGGTTCATATATGAACCTTTACCTAAAAAATGACTATTGTAGTATATATTTTTAAAATTCATATATGAACATTTATATAAGAATTTGAACAAATTTATAGTTAAAAATAGTAAAAGGTCTACTATTTTTCAATTTAAATAGTAGAACAAATTTTACATTTGATATGTTTCAATGCTTACTTAGGTCATGAAGAACAAGAGAAGAGAAAGGATTCGAGAAAAAGGAAGCAGAAGATAGAGATGATTGATGAAACTGTAAAGAGCGATAAAGCTGTTAAGAAAATGAAGAAACAGAGAATACCAAAGCAATCGCAGTTTCCGAATATAAAAGTCCGGACAACACCAAAGCCTCTATATGATGCTATGCAGGGGCTGTCAAAAGAACAAAAAGAGTGTGTTATCAACATGGGTTTTGAAAAGTTGCTTGATATGAAGATGGATGGAATTCCATCAAAAATTGGTTTTTATGTTGTTGATAACTTAGATGTTGAAAAGATGGAGATCAAAGTTGGTCAAACATCACTCAAGATCTCAAATGAGTCTATCAATGAAATGCTTGGATTGCCAATAGGAAAACGAGATCTGACTGAATGCGAATATCTTCCTGATACTAACAAAATATTTCAACATTGGAAATCACAGTTTGGAACTACATCATTTGTAAGGCCATCAAATTTAAAGGATAAGATCATCGATAGCAACGAAGCAGACTTTCACTTCAAGCTAAACTTCATTGCACTTGTTTGCAATACATTAGGAGATTGCAACAGCAGTGGTACATGCAATCTGAGGGTTCTAAACTACATAAAAGAAGATACAGATATTTCAAATATTAATTGGTGTGGTTATATATATGATTGTGTGAGGGACAGTAGGAGCAGATGGTCCAAAGAATCAAGCACTGGTTACTATGCTGGACCAGTTACATATTTGATTGTAAGTAACTAAAACATCATGTTTAAAATATAGATAGAACTCATATTCATATATGAACTAATGTGAAACTCATGTTTTGTACAGCTATTGTATGTAGATACCTTCAGATGCGATTTTGTAAATGGCGACAGAAAAAGGCCTTTGATAAACAGATGGAACTATGAAAGACTGAGAAGAAGACAAGATTTCGAGACAAAACATGGAGGTTTCGGAGTTACAGAGTTACTTGAACCATACCAAGAGATTGAAGAAAATAAGGACTTGAATGTGAAGGTAAAACTTTCATGTTATAAATTTCAATTCATATATGATATATGAATCTGCATTGTGAATTTTTAAATTTTATACACAATGCATAAATGAATTCATCTTTCTACTTGGACTCATATATGAATGTTAATAAATATATGTGTGTATATATGAGTGGTGAGGGAAGTTCATTTAGAAACCAAAAAAAGAGTAAAAACTTACAAACCGATGGTTTTTTGGTTTAAATCAACGAAAACTCTTCGTAAAGTTGTTTATTATGATGCAAATGTTTCATATAATTTATTTTTTGATGAAATTGTTTCGTATTTTGATGTTTTTTATATAAAAATGAAAAGGTTTCATACATTTTTTCATGCTTATGAAACTGTTCTATGTACTTTCTTTAATCCTATGAAACCTTGTTATTTTTACAAAAAAGAACATCAAAAAATGAATTATATGAAACATTTGCATCATATTAAACAACTCTACGAAAAGTTTTCATTGATTTAAGCTATGAAACCATGAGTTTCTACGGTTTTTACTCTTTTTTTGGTTTCTAAATGAACTTGACTCTATGAGTGGTTTATAAAATATATAGATTCATGTATGAATCTATATAATAGATAAATATAATAAAGCATTATTGTAATTCATAATTTTCAATTTGTAGGATTTTGAAGAAAGTAGGAGAAGAAACATAAACAACTTTAAAAGTGAAAAGTTGATAAGCATAGAGGAATTGAATGATGCAACATTCAAGTTGATGAAAGGCTATGTTGAGAGTTTGATGTCCAATACATGTGTATCAGCAAATGTTATTGATACTTGGGCATCAATTCTCAACACAGAAGAGGAGTTGAGAAGCAACGAATCACCTAAGCGTTTATTTTTGCATACAGAGATAATGGTAAAATATTTTGTACCATGTCATATATATATGAAGATCCATATATGAATCTTCAAATATACGAAGATGTATATTAATATGATTAAAATTATTTTTCTTTGATTCATATATGAACTAAAGATTGAATTACTTTTTGCAATTAGCCGGAGGATTTGCGTGGAAAAAAGCACAATGAGATAGAAAGGTTCAGAATCTTCAAATCAAATATTACAAGTGCATTAAGGGAAAATGCAGAGTTGATAAATCTTAGAAAGTTTGATTTGGTAAGAATTAAAATTATTTAGTATAAACTGATTCATATATGAATTTTATTGTATAACAACTATTTACTTCATATATATATATATATATATATAGAGGAAAGTTCAAATGTGAACCACATTTTGGTTGTGAACGTGAGGACAACCGAGAGCGCGACACGTGGCGGCTTTGAGTGTGGTCCCCCTCTTTAATTCAATGCCCTCCCATGAATCGTGCCTAGTCATCCGCCGTGGACTTGACGTGGCGCCTAGTCATCCGCCGTGGACTTGACGTGGCGCCTAGTCATCCGCCACGTGTCGCGCTCTCGGTTGTCCTCACGTTCACAACCAAAAAGTGGTTCACATTTGAACCCACCCCTATATATATATATATATATAAAATGTTAATTTTTTTCACATATGCAAATAGATCTTCTTCCCAATACGGCAATCTGAACATTTTTACGTCATCGTGTACGACTTGAAGAATCCAAAGTTCTTGGTTATTGACAGCATGTCAATTAATGTCTCAATTGAAAGCAAGTATGGAATACTTCCTCATAGGATGGTAAGCACAATGCTTTTTGTACGTTAATAATTCATATATGAACTTATTATAGATATCAAATATATTCATAAAGTATGATATAATTTTTTTATTATGTTCATATACGAATATTAATGCAAAAGATAGACTTTTATTTGTGAACCAATATTTTGGTGTGAACTTGTGAACCATATCTCAACCGTACAAATTCAAAATCGACGGTCAAGATTAATCATGGAAAATTCCTAAAATCATGGGTGGTTAATAAGATAAATCATGGAATTAATCTTAACCATCAAAAATTGAATTGAATGGCTAGGATTAAGTTCACAAGTTCACACCAAAAATAATGGTTCACAAATGAAAATCCCTATATATATATATATATATATATATATACCTTACTTGATAAATATTTATTGTGCAGCATGAATTATTTGTTCAATACTTGCGGTTTGTTAATCATGCACAAGCAGACGTAATTGCACAGTTACGTCCAAAGAGACACATAATGGAATGGTGCTCTATGGAAAACAAAGTTGATTGTGGGATATTTGTAATGAGACATATGGAAGCTTACAATGGAGAAAACATGGAAGCTTGGAATTGTGGATTCGACACAGATTTAAAGAAACAGAAAAATCAAATCAATTGGCTACGAAGCAAGTATGCAGCAAAAATGTTATTGTCGAAGAAGAACATCAACAGACGTACGGTAATTGATGAAATGGATACCTTTGATGCACGAGATGAAATAAATAAGGGGGTGTTTGGTTCGCGGAATGGAATTCGATGGAATTGGAATTCATCAAGGAATTTGACTTTGAAGTAATTGGAATTGGAATTTGACCATACATTTTGGTAGTGTTTGGTTGGACGGAATTGGAATGAAATTGTAAAAGGTAAGGTGAGCAAAAACCAAACCGAACCGAAATAGAAAAAACGAGAAACTAAAACCGAAAAACTGGAAAAAAAAAACCCCGAACCGAGTCGAAAACCGAAATCGGTTCGATATCGTTTTTGGTTTCCATCTCGACCGGAAAAACCAAACGAGCCAAAAACCGAAATCGGCTCGATTTCGGTTTTCATTTACATCTCGACCAGAAAAATTTGAACCGAGCTGAAAACCAAAAACGATTCAATTTCGGTTTTGGTTTCCATCTCGACCAGGAAAAACCGAACGGACATAATCGATTTTCCTAAAGACCGAACCAAACCAAACCAAACCGAACTGAACCGCTTTAAATTATATTAATTTTATTTTATATAATTTGATTATTTGATTATATATATAACTCGTAATCGTGGACGACTCAGCTGGAGTATCTTTTTTGTTTTGTTTACTTTGGCTTCTGGCTTCTGGGCTGCAGTGCAGTAGCTTGTTTATATCTTGTATTTGGTTGCTCTTTGTAGATACGTTTGGTGTCCCTGGGCTTTTGCCCTTTTGGTTTGTTAAAAAATTCATTTGCATTTCAATATAAATTTGATTATTTAATTAAAAAAAACGAAAATTGATATTGAACCGAACCGTAAAAGGATTTGGAACGAGAGAGATAGATCATAGATGAAGATTAGAAAACCATAGATGGAGAAAATGAGAGAGAGAAGAGAAGATTCCAATGAATTCCTTAGGATATCCCATGGAATGATGAAATCCATGGTTGAAGGAATTTGAAGGAATTTGGAGGATTCCTTGGTTAACATTCCGTGAACCAAACACGACCATGGAATTTGGTCAATGGAATTGATCATTCCAATTCCATCGAATTCCGCGAACCAAACGCACCCTAAGGAGTTGGAGGAATTGGCAAAGAAGAGAAAACGTAGTCGAGATAGAAGCGGCATTGTACTAAGCTAAAAAACAGTTAGATATTGCATAAATTTAAATAGTATGTGAATATGCATCTTTTTGGTTGAGAAAACATTTAAGTATATCTTGCAATAATTTTATGATAGCGTGTTCATTTATAAATCTATTATAAAATGAACCTTCATATATCAATTTCATCAGATTATACATGATGATTTATAACTTATATTTTTAAGATATATGAATTTCAACATGAAGATTCATAACTTATGTTCATATGTGAACATGATTAATTAACTAATTTTATTTTGAGGATTATATATGAAGTTTCAAAGATTTAAATATGAACCTATAATTTATATATGAATTTGAACAAATTATTTATGAAGATTCATATCTTTCGAAAGGGTAGAATGGTCCAAGGGAAATGGCTTGAAGGAAACTATTAGTCAAAAAACTGCTTTTGGCATCACGTAAATGGTTTTTGAGTTAATTGGAAGAGTCGTTGAACAAGGTTTTTGGATTGATGGAAGGAGAAGATTCAGGAGCGGGGGTTGAACAAATTATATATGAAGATTCATATATAAATCGTCATATTTATTTTATATATGTGAATCGTCATATATGAACATTCATATATGAATTACAACAAATTATATGTGAAGATTCATATATGAATTTACTATACTTATATATTTTTCATATGTGAAACTTTATATATTAATTATTAAATACATTTCAAATAAAAGAAGAAGATAATATTTTTTTCAAAATTACATTATTTGCACAAGTATATTTATCATAAATTGAAAGCAAACAAAAACTTGATTAAAACAAAGCACGTTCAAATAAGAAAATAACGACCAAAAAGATAACCACTTAAGAACAACAAAACACACCGGTACCCAACACAAAAACAGAAGCAACCAATTAAAATGCAATCAAAAGCAAGGCAGCAACACGATACATCCAATTCTTTAAGAGAAAGCACGTTGTTGCTTAAAAAACATTATTCTTTAAATTCCTTTTTTGTTTTGATGTTTCAAAAGTTTGTTATTTTAGAAAATTTGGTATATAAACTCCTATGAGCTTGTTTGAACTATATTTTTTTCGCCCATGCTCAAATATAGAATCGTATTCATGAAAAAGTATACGTTGACATCATGACATGAGCTTTTTGTTTTTCTTTTTCAAACCAAAGTTTGAGAAGGTTTTTAATATTTTCTCTATAATAATTCTAAAATAGGAAACCATAACTTAGAATCTTAAAAAATTTACGGTCTACTATAATAAATATTTTATCTTTTTGTTTATCAATATTAGTTAAGTTATTATTTTTGTTTTTATACATTAAACAAATAATGACACAAAATAATAATAATTTAATCTTTATTTTCTTAATTTTAGGTAATTTAATAAAGATATTTTACAAATTTTCAAAAATGTATTTTATTAAATACTAGTTTGTGTACTCCCATATAATATGCCATAATGCAAAATTTAACTATATACAAAGAAAACTTTTTTACATGGCTACAAGATTATGATCAAGATTCAGTTATTTTTTTTTGTGGCAATCTGATTTCATAAGAAATATTAGAGATGAAAAAGGCTTAAAATTTAAAAACAAATGCAGAAAAAAAAACATATCTTATGAAATTACATATTATCGTTAATCAATTCCTATCCTTAATGTTTTGAAGAAAACCCATGCTTCGTGTCCCCGGGAGTACTGAGTACACATTCCTATTAAGCAAACATTTATAAGATAATCATTTTTCAACACCGCAATACAATTCAACCAATTCTAAAAAAAAAAGTGAATTACACCATTTTGTGCTTATTAATAGGTCAAAATGGTAAGTTCATTCCTTAATTGAGATTTGTTGCATTTACCATCCTTTAAATATCACTTTATCACACCATTAGTCCTTTCAGCTAAACGACCGTTAAGTGCTAACGAAGGTACGAGGGCAAATTCGTCTTTTTAGTCTTAAAGGACTAACGGTGTAAATTTTTGATTATTTATCATCTTCTCCCATTAAAGCTTCATCTTCTCTCTTATGAAGCTTCATCTGCATCTTTTGAAGATCAAGAACAATCAAATTAATCTTCTAACCACCACCACTTCTTCTATTCAAACAAAAACACACACATAATGTGGGTCACACACACACACACACATACACAAATCTGGGTCACACACTGAAATTGAAAGAGAACACATTTTCAGGTTTGATTTCGGACATTTTTGGTGATGAAATTGAAATTGAAATCGCATTGGATTTTGTCGCCAATTGGAAGGTCGGTTATGGTGGAATTGGATTGAAGGATGAGATTATCGGAATTTAAGGATTGAATTGGATAATGGATTGGATTAGGCTTGATCAGAGAGAATTTAGGGTTTTAATTGGGTGTTCATCATCTACATATTGAAGATGAACAGTCAACAAAAGTCAAAGAAAAAATATATATTACTGGTTCTTTAAGACTAAAAAGACATATTTGCCCTCATGCCTCTATTAGCACTTGATGGTTGTTAGTCCTAAAGGACCAATAACGTGATAAAGTGACATTTAAAGGGTGATAAATGCAATAAATCTCAATTAAGGACTGAAACTTGCCATTTTGACCTACTTGTTTTTTGGACCGCAATGGTATAAAGACAAATCGTGTAATACTGTCTGTAATTCACTCGATTCTAAAACAGTGAAAAAATGTATTGAACTCGAATTTCGAACGATAAATATATTTCCACTAACTTTTACTATTTTTGTGAAAAGAGACAAAACCCTAGAAAAAGTTTATTGAACAATAAAACAACTTGCATAAGGTCATGAGTACCCAACCTTCTGAACCCTCTCTGATTAGTACCCAAACCCTCTCAACCCTCTCATTTAACACACCTCACACATACACACCACAAACACAAAACAACGGTGTGAGCAAACCGCTTGAAGCCGCATGCCGCCCAACCCGCTGACCAATGTATCAGTACCCGATGAACCTATTGAAGCCGACGGGCTTCAACCCGCCCAACACGGTCATGGATACACATGGCCTAATAGTCATACCTACTTTTATAAATTTGACCATCTATTTAAAAAATGTTTTGGAAAGAAACCCAACAGGGGGGATAAAGACGAACCCAATCACAATCATTTAGAAAACATCAATTTTCGCATTTATTTAGTCTATAATAGCTATCTTTAAAATAAATATTTTTTATAGAAATCTTAAAATATAAAGTATTTCTAAAATATTTAAATAAGAAAAAAGAATCATTATTTTAATATGTTCTATTAAGAGTATAACTAATTGTTTAAGAATTTTTTTAAAAATTTATTTCAATAATAAATATAGTGTATATAAGTAATGATAGATTTTCTAAACTATAAAAGCCGTTGGAGATGGAATTTCTTTATAGAGATTTTGACTTTTGATTATCTGTTTTAGTAAAATTATAGAAAAAATGTTGGAGATGGTATTGTATACAACAGTTTATCAAGTAAACGCTAATGTGGTAAGAGTCATTGTCCCCACTTACCAGATAAGACTCTAAGGGGGTGTTTGGGTCGTCGAAATCCGACGGAATGTGAATGAATTGGAATAGTCAATTCCGTTGACCGAATTCCATCAGGTTGTTTAGTTGCCAATGAGATGGAATTCAATTTCATGAATTTCTTCATCCATGGATTTCACCATTTCTTCCAATAAGTGATGGAATTCAATTCCAATCCCTTCAAAATTCTCCAAATGACAAAAATGCCCTCCAGCTACCATTATCGGCCACCACCGCCACCTCCGCCACCCCCACCACCGCCTCTAGCCACCGCCTCTAGCCACCGCCTCTAGCCACCGCCACCACCATCACCATTGCCACCGCTTCTGCCTCCGGCCACCACCCACCACTACTGCCTTCGGCCACCGCTACCTCAGGCCACCACCACTGCCACCGACCACCATTGCCGTTTAACATGAAAGGGTATTTTTGTCATTTTCAACATTCCATTCTAATTCCTTAGCAAACCAAAGAGACAGATTTCAATTCTTTTGACAAATTACATTCCATTCCTATCAACCAAACACTTGGTCAAACCTGATAACATTATATTTCAATTCCGTCCAAATTTCAATTCCTTTGACAGATTTCATTCCTTCAGAAATCATTATACGAACCAAATGCCCCTGAGGTCGTTTACTTAAACATTTACCTGGTAAACGCTTGTCGGTAAAATTGAGCATCATCATCTACCATATCAGACAATATTTTAGTCTCTCAAAATGGTATCGTATGTGACAATTTACCCAACAAGTGCTTACCGAGTAAGATTTTTCAATCTTAATTACCGGGTAAGACTTGGGTTCATGTCATTGCTCTTACCGAGTAAGATTCTAGTTCTTGTCATGTTCATCTCGTAAGATCAAATCACCCGATAAGCATTTACCAAATAAACGTTTAGTAAATGGCCCCTAAGTCCTTTACTTATCTCTTACTGGGTAAGATTGTTGGTCATTACCAGATATATCCAGTTAGATAATATGACTTGGTAAACACTTACCCATGTAAGCATTTGATAAGCAATCCCTTTGTGTTACAAACAATAGAGCATAAATTAATTAGATCAAACCATGTTACAACAAAATCAATTCAAACCTAGAAATATGAATACTTAAGCTCAAGTGGCATAGTTTACTTATATATCCAAACTCTCAAAATTGATTTACTTCAAAATGTTGAACTTAGAAATCGAAAACAATCAACTCCAAACTATTGATCGATATTTATTTTAGACGTCATTTTAAGGTTACCATAGTCGATTTTTAAAAACAGCCTGTTTTAAACTCCAAAATCACTATGCTCCATACTCGAAATCATTCTGCTTCAAACTCGAAACGGATAATCTCTGAATTCTCAAAGAAGTATGCTCTAAAATATCTTGAATATGGCTAGCAATGATAGATTTATCTTCAAAAATTATCAACCAAAAGGGATGTAAAAGCAAGTAAATTAATGCAATTTGGATATACCCATTTTTATAGTCGCAACATTTTCATTTTTATTCCATATCCATTCCTTAACTTAATTTTAAAATCATTTAGAAATACATACTATCGTCGATACGAGCATACAACTAGTTAATGCAATCTCCTAAGTTTTAACCCTTTAAAAAAATTACAATAAAATAAGTATTATACCATCATATATAAACAAATAAATTATACAATATTGCAATTTTTATAGTACTGTAAACGATAAAAAAAAAGTGTTGAGTTTTTGAAATTTTTATTAGAGAAAATAATTATTATACCCAAAATGAGGCCCCAATTCACCTCCTACCCTTTCTCTGCCTCCGTTTGCCCTTCTACCCACCGGCCCGCCAATTTCCGGCCGCCAACCGGCGCCGGCGGTCGCCAAGCGGCCAAAAGCTCCGGCCGGCGAAAAAAAGAATTGGGCCGCCAAAAATCCAATCTCCATTGGCGACCCAATTCACATTGGCGACCCAAATCACCCTCCAAATTGAGTTGAGTCTCCAAGTCATCCTCCAATGGAGACTGGAGTATGCATTAGGTTGAGTCTCCAATCACATTGAGTTGAGTCTCCAAGTCACCCTCCATTGGCGACCGGAAATTGGCGGGCCGGTGGGTATAGGGGAAAACGGAGAGAGAGAAAGGATAGGAGGTGAATTAGGGGAGCTCATTTTGGGTATAATAATAATTTTCTATTTCTATTATTGCTTTCATATGAAGAGTTCTTGAAATCCTGGAAGGACGCTTCAAATTTGTGTAAGAAAAAAATTAAATCACTCTTAAACATAATATATTAGTTAATTGAATGAACCACATCAAAAAAGGTTGTACCTTGTTCTCTTCAATATTTCTAATTTTTAATTTTAAAATTACAGCCATAAATATAGTGAATTCTATCCCTACCCCCTTGACCCTTGTTAGTGTAAGTTTGTAGGGTTTCAATTCAAAACCAATTGGCTATGAGTGGAGTAGCACATGACCCTTATAAGCACATTACAAGTTCACTTTATATCCGATGTGTGACATTGCTCAACAATTAGGAATAGGAGTTGGTGGTGTGAGTGTATATGTGGTAGGTAGAGATGGGACCCAATATTATTACGTGAGTGAGGGAAATGAGAATAGCAATCCTCATAAAATAAAAAATTTAATGTTAAGTTCAAACATTAAAAATACATATAACAAGTTTTACATCAATCATAAAGCATTAAAAAGAATACAACCATAAGTTTTATAGGCCCATCGATTTTTTTACTGGTTCGGTTCAACCAGTTGAACCGGTTTTTTGATAAAACCAACCAGTTCACTCTGAGCAATAAATTGTCATAAAACCGGTCTCTTTCCGTAGTTTTCGGTATAACCGCCCGGTTCAACTTGGTTTCTAAAACATTGATAATAAAGTAGAATGAAGCAATTATTTTTCTACTAACACCTTTCTTAAACCAAAATAAATATAATAAAACTTTATTTTATCTTTAAAGAATCTTTCAAAAATGCTATTAAATATATATAGATACAACTTCTTGTATGTAAAAAGTTCTTATGCAATTATAGCAGGGGGAGAGCTACTGTTGAAGTTGGCCTTTGATTTTCTACAAAATGTCAAAATCCATTGCTTTGATTTTCTTCTTCTACTCCTTTTGCTTTTAGGGCTTCCTGAATCCATCCATTATTTCTTCTTCATAATCAACATCAAAATCAAATTCCTAGAAGAAGAACAAGGCTTCACTGCAGATATACATACACACACACATATATATATAATCAACCGCCATTAATCTTTTCTACAGGACGATTTCTTCCAAATGTCTGCCATTGGAATGGTATTGGACTATTATTAGTTGCTTTTTGTTTTTCTTTTCATGATTTCAATACAGATTCCTGATATGCATTTTGTTCGTTGTTTATTGTTTATTTATACAATGATTTGGCACTAAACCCTATTATTTCATAAACCCTAAATCTGTAACGTGAACGTCGTTTTCTTTGGTTAACAACTGTTTGTTTGCTACTTGCGAGTTTTTTATGTGAATCATGAAAAGGTGTTGGTTAGGTTTATATTTATATCACGGTTTGTCTTTATCGAAGCTCTTGATCTGTGTACATTACGATGAAATCTTAAGTTTATGTAAAATGGAGTTTTGATTTCATGATGATGGAATGTTAAGTTTAGTTAATTCATTAATTTTTTTACATTTTGTGAACTATTAGGCTATGCGTAACACGGGGCTGGGTTGAGCGGCTTCAAACTCGCTGGGTTCAGCGGGTACCGCTATGGAGCCAGCGGGTTTGGCGGGTTGAAGGTGAAAACGAGTTGATGAAACCGATGATAATCAGAGAGGGTTGTGTGTGTGTGTGTGGTGTGTGAGAGGGTTGAGTACTAATCATAGAGGGTTCTAGAGGGTTAATGGGAGGGTTCGAGAAAAGCTGATGTGACAGTTGATGTGGAAGTGTGGTTGAGAGGGTTGGGTTCTGATAGCCTTAGGGCTTTTACCATATATGAAATTAGTTGGATAAAATTAGATATTTCACTGGATCTAGATAATAGGAAGTCATTGGCAAGTTATTAGTTATATATGCTTGTTTGTTTACATTATGAAAGTGTTTTTACTTATTATTAAGATTTATGTGTTCTAGGTAGGTATGCATTAAAACTCAAGTTAGATTTTCTTCATAAGTCATTTACTCACTTGATATCATGAAATTTGGTAACATTTTTAATGTATGCCAAAGAAAAATCTTGTATTACCATTTTGAATATTTTGTAGATTATAATTATCCTTTCAAGTTGTACTCATTGTAGTTGTTGAAGAAATTTGATGTTGTTTGTTTTTGGTCAGTAAAAATGTTTACTAGAAGGTGTTTTTGGCATTTATTAGATAGTATGTGTCAAGTTGGATATAATAATGTTCTTGGAAAAGGAGGGAGTATATATTATTCTTGTTTTTTGCTTATCTTTCCTGGTGTGGGACCAAAGAAACAGGATTTTTATTTGCTTACAACAGTTGGGTGGAAAGGGGACAACTCATTTTTTATATTATTTTGTTTAGTGTTTTGAGGGTTTTCCATCAGAAGAGTAGGGTACCTTGCTGTATAAAAGTACAACTTTTACATCTTAGACTTATACACTGCATATTATGTGAAATGACTCCTTTGGATATTGTTTGATTTGCTCTTCTTTTCACCCTTTTAAGAAATCATGCTGTAACATAATTATGAAATTGTGTTTGATTCTTGATTGAAACTTTGAATAATGGAAAGTGAAAATTACAAAGGACATTTCATGATGATCACATTCTTTTCATATTTGTGGGTTCTTTTTTCACATTTTTGTAATGAGACCAGTCTTCAAGAGTGAAATATGATGACATGTATTGTCTTGGACCACTAATTATTTTCTATTTTTCAATCAGAACTTTTCAACACAAGCCTGGGGGTAAAATGGTAATTTTACATCATTCAGAAAAAAAAAATTCAGATCTGTTTCCAAACAATCATGTTCTAGACAACACAAAAGATTTTGAAGCTGGCAAACAGTCCCTTAACCTTATTAGAAAGCTGAATGAGCAATAATTCCAAGTTGTAGAAGTTACATGCATTATTGTTCCTCCAACAGAAATAAGATATGTTGCGATTTCTTGCACTTTGTGTGTCCAATTGAACCTAAACCTGTAGAAAACTGTTGCTTGCATGTTACTTTTGTCAAATCTTTCAACCAACTATGATGTAGTATTCAAGTTGTAATATAATCTTTTAGATGGACTTTAAACTCCAAAAGAAGATTTTTCAATATGTTAATATATTAATTATGCATTGGCTGTTAGCAAATTTGATCATTTGGTCAAACCCGTCTTATCTTTGGAAGCTTTTCTACAAATATCTAATTGTTGGAGCATTCAGCAGATGCTGAAGTGTTGAAACTTGTTTGAGTATCTTATGGAAGCAATCTAATATAATTGGCATCATATACAGTGTAATAGGTCTATCGAGTACTTGGCTTTTTAGCGGTCTAATATCATTATCGCAAAGTTATGTCAAATAGGTAATTTAGACTGAAAATTTTCTCGAAAACTAAATGCTGCAACTAATATAAGACACTCGAAATTGGAACTTATTACAATTGTCATACGGAATATATGATTGATGTGACAAGCAGCAGAATAGGAAATGTGTGTCAATATTTGGAACTCTGCAATATTCAATGAATTTACAATCTCATTGTTATATTTATTCTACTTTTCAGGACAAACCTTGTGACATATGTGGTGATATCGGTGTTATTGAGGCAATAGTAACTTGCTGTGAGTGCAAAATCTTTCGGGAACATCTGTAAGATCCGTCTTCTATCTGTCAAT
This sequence comes from Centaurea solstitialis, assembly GCA_030169165.1. NCBI lineage: Eukaryota > Viridiplantae > Streptophyta > Magnoliopsida > Asterales > Asteraceae > Centaurea > Centaurea solstitialis. The sequence continues at coordinate 12,459,351 of CM058041.1, read as the reverse complement.
GGCATGTTACTAGAAACACATTGTATGTTTTGCTAATATGTCCAACATGTCATTTTCCTTTTTTAGCTATTGCATGAGGATATTTAGGATAGAGGCGCCACCGTTTTGGTCATGCGAAGAATGTGATAAAAAAAAGTTGATTTCCCCAAGACCAAGCGTTAAAGAACCTTCACCTGAAGCTTCATCTCAAAAAGTCGCTAGCTTAAGTGAAATTAACACCAGAGTTACTGGAGCCCAAAGCAAAAATGCTTTTGCTAGCCGGTTTAACTTCAAGGAGCAAAAGGTTCATACAGGGAGAACAAAATATATTAGTTGTGAAGAAGCTGTCAAGCTTTCTTCGTTTAAAAATCAATCAGAGCAGCCTTCGAGAAAAGCTTTTGTTCTGGACAGGGATCTTCGAAACTTATGCCACCACCACGTGAAAGGCCTCTTATTAAAACACCCCCACAAGAAAAGGGTACCAGGTTTGAGCCACATGTGCAGCAACATGTTGTTCCAAGATCAACTGGCTTGAAAGGTGAGACTCTTTATACTTATGTTTTAGTTAGTAAATATCGAATATAATCGATCTAGCAATGTATGCATGTATTATTAGTTTGTCAACAGTAATTATGAAGTTTATCATTTTTATAGTATAAGAAACGAATGTCTGTAGTTTCATTGTCTTAGAGTTCATCAGATGATAGAGTGTTTATATGGCTTCAACCTGTATTTAAAGATGTGAATCTATGTCTAAGATCAGTAAAATGTGTTTTTGACCTCCATGTGATTTCTTATTTCATGATTTTATGCTTGAAAGTTGAAATGACAAATTACTTAGATTCTAACGACACTCGTATTAAACAATTGATAGTGCTATGTTAACTACTATATGATGCATGGAGACCATGTTGAGCATATATGTGTGTGTGTGTATGTATTTATGTAAGCTGCTAGTTATTGGTTTTTCTTGCTGTCATTTACTTCATGCCGTGGTTGCTAATTAGTTTCTAATAATCCCTTCAGCAGAAAAACCTGTCCCGCCTCTCCGAAATAGAGATGATGCCACACAGTCTATGAAGTCATGTAAAAGAGAGAGAACAGTTACAGAAAGAGAAATGAAGACAGGTATCTATCTTATGCATCATCATTCTCTCTCTTATGAAGTTATCTTGCTCAATGTCATGTACTTTTTGGAATCTTTTCAGCAAAGGGTGAGGTCTTGTCACCCAGAAAAGAAGCAGCCGATACCAAAATGCAAATTGAGGTGCCGAAATCTTCTAAAAGATTCAAAGCAACCGACTCAAAATCAGGTATAAAGATAGGCATGCATCCGTTGTGAAAGCCTTAGGCGTCGTTTTGTTTTTTACGAGGTCTGAAGTGTAAAGTCTGATTTCACGTCTAAAAAGTAAAAGGTGGATGGTAAACCTCTTAAAATTTCAGAGCACGGGTAGAGGTTTTTAAAACTTTTCTTAAAAATAAAACATACCTTTTCTTAAGTCTGCAAACTACTTAGTGTTGTGTTTTGTTTAAAAATAAAACATACCTTTTCAGACTTAAGAGGTTTTAAATTTTAAGTACTTTTTTTAAAAACAAACAGCCCCTTAGTGTTGTGTTTTGTTTAAGAAGACTAGTCACAAATATCATTTATTTGTATGTTGAGATTATTTCTATTCACTGTAGGTAGTAACAATGATGCTAATGCGGAGACGGGGAGTTCTGGTGCTGGAAAACCAAGTGTGATAAGGGACATGCCTGTTTCCGAGAAGAACCGTCCATATGTTCCTGCTTTATATGCTTCTTGGAAGTAAGCAAATTATTAATTCGTGCATGAACCTTAGCAATCACACTATGCAATCAAGTTCTACCTCTATCCAATAGAGGAGTCCACACTTGACTTTTGAATGTCTTGTACTTTCCAGATTTAGAATTAACATGAACTCCTTAGCATTTTAACAGGACGTATTTTTTTATGCGTAAATTACAAATTATGCAACTATTTCATAATTCATAAAAGTCAAGTCGCTTAGGCTAACACCTTTAATCAAGCGCTGTTAAAAGGCCATGTGTTGTCCATTTGACCTGATTTAAGGGTAAACGAGTAAATTATTTCTTCCCCTGAATCTTTATCTAGCTTTATATGTTCATTTTTTTTCTAATGAATTGAAAACACAAATTCATTACAAATCCCATAGCAAATCTGTAAGTCTTTATTCAAATCTCAAATCTTATGGTTGAGTGATTGTTGTCTATTGATGCATATAACCCCAAAAGTTACAAAATTAAAACTAGATTTACCCCCATGTGATGTTTGGATTTGAAAGGCAGAATGTGTTATGCCCATGCCACTTTTTAACATGGATATCAATTGCGAAAAGAAGGGTCTATCATCCATGGACTAAAAGTATGAGTTGAGTAAAACTCCAGGGACCAAATGGAATGTTGCTCTATTTCTATCAAGAGTATACTTTTTATAGTTTATTGGTGATATCGTTCTTAACTGGAAGTTGATTGAGATATGTTTGATGCTATGTTAGAAAACGATAATCATTTACATTGACACTTTTGTTTGCAGTGGGAGCTTTTATCTACCAAAGGGGCATGAAAGTTTCAATGATGTATTTAAGGCTCATCCCCCAGCTAATGTACATAAAAAAGTCTATGCGGCCCTAAAGAAAATGCCTGAAAGTATTCACTTTGAGCTGGTACCCAAGCATGAAGTATGGATGGATATGTTTCCAAACTATTGTCCTGATAATGATGACATTGGCTTGTACTTCTTCCCAAGATTCAAAAACAGGTTTATTTCTCAACCTCAGATCTTTACATAAGTTGATATACCGCAATTATACAACCATATGAGAAACTTAGTCGTTTGTTTTAAAAAAGTTACCTCTTAAAACCTCTTAAGTCTGAAAATTAAGAGGTTTTTAGACTTAATACCGTTTGGTTTATTTTTAAAGAAAAGGCCTGAAATCCTCCTACAGTCCTCTTAAATTTTAAAACGTGCACCATCCACCTCTTATTTTCTAGACGTAAATTTAGACTTCAGGCTCCAGAGCTTTTAAAAAACAACCGACCTCTTATTGTCATGTTATATAAGTTCCTTCCGTTCTTTTATGATAAACCTTCATTTCAAAACATGTTATTTTGTTTATTTTTAGATCTGAGCACTCCAACTCTATAATGGACTTTCTTTGGAGGAAAGATTTGCTGATGAGAAGCTCTGTGGATGGGGTGGACCTGTTGGTGCTTTCATCAAGACTCCTACAACCACATTCTCAAGGTAGGCTAATAAATTCATATGATTAGATATGAAGCAATATTGGGTTTACTTTTTTATATTATATCGAGGGATATATAAATATATGTGACACTACGCTTTCTTTTGTGGGTGTGTTTAGAGTTTGAAGGTGATTATTTTCTTTGGGGAGTTTTTCGTCGCCCAAACATCCTCAAGAAGGCTGTTGAAGAAGGAAAGGTGGCTGAGAAACGACCCTTATTGGAAGCCAAACGTGAACCATATGATGACTGTCCTCCAGGATTTGAGAAAATCCGATAGTGTTGAGTGAGATTAGTCTCTTTGCATTTAAACATCATGTAAAGTTAGCTTAGTTAAAGAAGATATATGCATAGTCTCTTTTGCATTTGATGCAATTTGAAATAGGAAAAAAGGTTTAGTTAGGGAATGGTGGATGCAGGTGGAATTTGTGAATGTGCATGTGTTGTTTATATGGTATCATCATGCATCCATTATTGTGAAATTGTGAAGCTTGTAGTGAGCCTTTTGTGCTCTATAATGAGGAATTTGTGGGTTTGTTTCAAGATTTATGCCACATTTGGTAAGTTGCACATGGTTTCATCAAAGTTTGTGTGTTTTTAACATTCCCTGCACTAGTAGTTTATGAAGATTTACTGTGTTGGTTTGATTTTGGTGAAGACCACAAAATGGTTCATTGCTAGCTATACATGTTATGTTTGTTTTTCATTATTTTTGGAATGAAATAAAAAGAAAATGTAATGTTGCAGTTTGAATTTCACTAACTTGTATAGAAATGTCTAATGCTCAAGATGGTTTTGATGCATCATGTAGGAGTTAACATTGCATCATCAAGTATTTAATATGTGAGTGTCAATAGAATCTAAGGGCCTCTTGGTTTAACATGTTGTTTTAGGGATTTGGATTTTGTGAAAGGATTTAGATTTGGGAGGATTGGAGTATGAAATGGAATTCAATTTCAAATCCAATCTAATCTCGAATGCATTTCAATTTACAAGTATGAAATAATGTACATAAATGATGGTCCATAACTTATTTTGACACTTATTTACATTATTAGATACTCATTAAACCCTTATAAAAACAAGAATCCTAGAACAATAACAGTGCTTTGAGAAGCAATGTAGCCTATTGATAGTTGAACATGTCACAAATGTGGCTTAAACTTAATTAGTCCTTAATTTCTTGTTGGGTGTTTCAATAAGAGCCCTTTCACGTTGTGATGACATAAGTTTTGATGATCCATGTTCATAACAAATAGCGTTTCGAATGGTGGTCTGATTTCTTGACAACCAAAGAAAGCTTGATAGCTTTATCACAACTGATATATTTTGTTTTCCCTGTATGAACTCTTTTCTTCATGAAGTTAAACCGGTTAGCAAAAACATTTTTGTTTCCACCTCCAAAGACCCTAGGGCTAGTATGCATCAAGCTAGAGACTTTTTGCGTGGAAACCTTAGGCAAGCGTTCTTTTAACGCTTGGTCTTGGTGAAATCAACTTATTTTTATCACATTCTTCACACAACCACAACTGTGGCGCCACTATCCTAAATATACTCATACAATAACTGAAAAAGGGAGAGACATGTCGAATATATTAGCAAAACATACGATGTGTCTCTGCGAACATGTCATTGAAAACTAATGGTCCTTCGGCCTAGAGGTATTTGGGTCTTTCATCTCCCCAGAAATTAGGGGTTCAAACCTACCAAAGATGAAAAGGGTGTGTTAGTTCTTTTGTTGCATTTCTCATACAAAAAATATTATATAATTCAACAAAAACATCTAACCGAAAAGATTAAATAATTTGAGAATTGTAGAGTTCTAAGTCTTGACATATCGCTAATTAGTTGTCTACCACATATGTCGTAATATGTTAATCTTAAATCTAACCGGAATGGATTTTTTACAAAGATCTATAAACCCAATTACAGTAACTCGATTTAATTGAACACCAAGTATTCAAAATAATTATTCCACAAGATCCTTTTGTAACGTCTTTGTATTGTAAAATGATAGAGATTTGAGTTCACATCTTATATTCTTATTTAATATTTATAATGCCATTTAAATAATACAGTAAATTCATTTGTAAATTCCATTGAACTCTTAAAACAATTTCATCAAAAAAAAAAATATATGAAACATTTTCATCATATTAAACAACTCTACAAAAGATATCTCATTGATTTAAATAATGAGAGAAGTTCATTTGTAAATCCCATGTGAACTCATGGTTGCATAGGTAAAACAAATGAAAAATCTTTTGTAGAATTCTTTAATATGATGAAAATGTTTCATATACTTCATTTTTTGATGAACTTGTTCATATTTCGGTGTTTTTAATGTATAAATGAAAAGGTTTCATAGGAATAAGAAAAGAAAAAAGTGAAACAATTTCATTTTTACGTAAAAACACCGAAATATGAAACAATTTCATCAAAAATTGAAGTATATGAAAAATTTTCATCGTATTAAACAATTTCATGAACCAATTTTATTTTATTTAATTCATGCAACTATGAATTGATACATTTTATACCCTTTTTTAGATTTACAAATAAACTTCTGATAGTTAATTAGTTAAATTGGGCTAATTTCACTGTTAAAATAATAGTCTGATAAAAGCCCAATATTATAAAAATCAGTAGCCTAACTTTTAAATAATTAGTGTAATAAAAAAAACATTTGATCACAAATACACTTTATAATCTTAAAGCATCTCCAATCTTCTCACCAAAAAAATCACCAAAAACACTAAATTGGTGAACCCATGAACACCAAAAAATAAACTCAACTCCAACCATACTTCAAAAAAGAACACCAAATTGCATTTATAATTAAAATCAAATGATAAAATAATGGATGTTGTGTGGGGCCATATAAAATGGTGTGTGAATTTGGCCCTCCAAATTTGGAGGCCAAACTCCTTCCTCTCTTCTCCAACACCAAATTTTTTTTTTTATGTTTGGAGGTTAATTGGAATTGATATTTGGTGGTTTTGGGTTTTCTAGAGGTCCATTGGAGATGCTCTTAGTATTTTAATGACAACATAGAAAATTTGACATGATTGTAGACAAGATGTTCTTAATACTTTGTATAAGAAAGTATATGTCGACCATATTCGATAAACGAAATCGTCTATAGCTAAAATTTTCATGAAAAATATTTTAGAGAACATGACAATTTTTATTGTTGATCAAAATTGAGTTTAGGGGAAGAATTTTTTATCGACAAAAAGTTTGATCAAGAGTTCATGGAAACTATTACTATAAAAATTATTTTCTATATTTTTGAATTTTACAAGTTGACACAAATTTAGGCCTGTTTGGTTTTTATGGAACTGAGTGACAGAATTCCTCAATATTTGTTTCGCATATTGAATTGCTTGGACTCCACCTAGCAGAAGGGCATCATTGGAATTATATATGTAACAAACCTCAGAATTTGCTTTTAAAATAACAAAAATAACATTTACATCCCAAATTCCCAATTTAAACCAAAAGTCCACACCACCAGCACCACCATTAATTAGAGGGTGTTTGGATGTCTGTTTTAAAAATGCTTATTAAAGGGTGTTTGGTTGTGTTTTAAAAATGCTAAGTGACTTATCGACGTCTCGAAAAGGCATTAGCCAAAAATAATATTGGGATAACTCAAAAGCACTTTTTAAAAGTGCTTTTTGAAAAGCTTGAAAACTTGATTTTTGAAAAGTCACCCATAAATGACTTTTTGATGAGAAAAGTGTTTTTTGAGAATAAATCACACATCACCTATCGTAATGATAAACGGCTCGTCTCGCCGTGACCTTCTCTTGAATTCAAAAAAAACGGGTAGGACCTAATCTATCCCCTTTCGACTTTTCCTCTCTCCTTTAGTTTGTGCTTCCACCCGGGCTTTTCTAACTTAATCAATGAGATTTTGGTTTTTTGGTCATTTTACATGTATAACGTTAATTCAAACACTTTTGTTCTTTTCCACACCATCATAACTCAATAAGCACTCTTGACCAAAAACGCTTTTGAACCTCAAAGCACTCCTAAACACCCTCTTAATATTATCATTCTACCATCCCCGCCGCCAATTAATATCACCATGTAGCTATTTTTTTATCTATTCGCCACTTCATACAAGAGTGTATATTGTTCATTCTATGTTCCTTCATCAGCAATTCAACTCAACCAAACATCCCATTTATAACACCATTATATGGTCCTCTTTTGATTAGAGTACTGTTCATTTCGGGAAAGAACCCCATTTCTATTCACCAAAATCGTGCAAGTCACATGAATAAGCGTAAGATACAAATCTCGGTCCAGAATTTTCTTTCCAACTGCACAATATTGATGCTCAAATTCCTTTTCTACGCCTAATCCTTTTTACGAAAAAAAAAATGCACTTGGTTTGGTAGAACATGTATGACAACAACTCTATAAATCCAGCTTTTATAAAACGGCTGGCCGACCTAACTCTGTTGTTCCAAGGGAGAGTTTTTGTTCTCAATTGATAAGCTAGTGAGTTCTTTATGGGTGGGGGTGGTGTTGAAACGGTCTCTCAGGAATTCAACAGCCATGAATGTAAGAGCTGAAGCTGGAACATACCATATCACTCTTGGGATGCTTCCTCTAAACAGTCCTTTTGGACCCTCAATCAGCCATATTCGACTAAACGCATCAAACCATCCATTGTACCTGAGAAGTAGTCACATCCTAAAACATGTTATCCAACTTTTTTTTACAATTCAAACAATAATATCATTTATCGCCAAATGGAAAAAGAAACCATCTATAAAACTTAGTCAGACATACAGATATATATATATATATATATATACAAAGCTACAAACACACACATGTATTGTATATACATATATATATAATATATATGTAGAGGAAAGTTCAAATGTGAACCACTTTTTGGTTGTGAACGTGAGAACAGCCGAGAGCGCGACACGTGGCGCTGTTGAGTGTGGTCCCTCTCTTTAATTCAATGTCCTCCCATGAATCGCGCCTAGTCATCCGCCGTGGATCTGACGTGGCGCTTAGTCATCCGCCACGTGTCGCGCTCTCGACTGTCCTCACGTTCACAACCAAAAAGTGGTTCACATTTGAACCCACCCCTATGTATGTATGTATATATATAGAGAGAGAGAGAGGAATAATCAATTGTGAACCATTTTTTATGTGTGAACTTGTGGACCATATCTCAGCCGTTCAAATTCAAGATGCATGGTCAAGACTCAAGATTGGTTCCATGATTAATCTTATTAACCGCCGACGATTTCAGAAAACTTCCATGATTAATCTTATTAACCGCCGACGATTTCAGAAAACCTCCATGATTAATCCTGACCGTCAATATAAGATTTGGATGGCTAGGATTAAGTTCACACAAATATATTGGTTCACAATTGATTATCCCTCTATATGTGTGTGTGTGTGTTTGTTTGTGTGTGTGTGTGTGTGTGTAGAGAGAGAGAGAGAGAGATGATAGTCCTTACTAACAAGCTTATATAGGTTACACGAGTAGACGACACATTTTGCTAACCAATAATCTTACCCGGTAAGCACTTACCGCTTTTGTGTTGGTAAATGGCCCCTAAAGGCTAGTGTACAGCAAAATAGGTTACACGAGTAGACGACAATAAAGATAGAAAAAACTAAGAACCCCTTTACCATAAGCGTTTTAAAGTAACATTGTACCTTACAATTGTGCCTTGTACTTGTAATCTTGTCTTGATTACATCCAATGGAGTTGTAAGGTATGCACTAACACCTGCATGTTTTGCATATCGCATGAATTAGTCCTTGAAAACCGTACAAGCTCAGCAACAGTAAATCCACCACACATTGGGTACTAAACGAAAAACATACCCCCAGCTATTCCTCCCAATACAAGCCCCTCAAAAGAACTATTGACATGGAAACTTGAATTAGGGAACCACTTTTTCTTCCCATATTCTGTTAATTCTTTCAATGCCTCATAAAATGTAACCTGCATATGTAAATACATACTAGCTCAAAAAAAACAAGCCAATAATGAACACAAAGGTAGTGCACTTCCAGTCAGAACCAGAATTATGACCATACAATCAACAATCTATCAGTAATCTATCAGTCCGGATTTAACTAAAGCTTTATAATGGTGTTGTAAATTGTATGGTGTATGTTTTAATTGCCTGCTATTAAATAAATACAATACAATAAACGAAGACAATACAAGATGAAATGAGACAAACTCGACGATTACCATTAAACCAGCAAATGGAACATCCCTTACAAGTGTAGACCAATAGCTGCCAATAAAACAAGGGAGACAAAATAATCAATAATACTGCAACCTCCAAAGAAGGAAATTCTATCTGTAATCTTTATCAAGTCAGTTGAAGAAGGAAAGACAGAAGTGGGTAACTGAGGACTCCCTATCAAACCTCATAGCTCTACCACCTATTAAACAAAAAGAAACATAGCTTGCGGATTTGATGCCAAATTTGCTACTAATAGAAAAGAAGTTTATCATTTGGCATTAGCACAGAAAATAGAAAACAAAAAATTAGGCGAGAATTGGTAATAGAAGTATACCCTGCATATAGTCCCTTTGGTCCTTGATCTTTCACAATTGAACAGCCGGCTTGAAACATCCCTGAATAATAACCATACATACTAGCATTGGAGTTCGAGCGTGCAGCGTCTTTCAAGACAACTGAGTTCCAGTATTTCCTTGTTCCTTGAACCTGCATACGTTGCTTAATCACCTCGCATGGGACATATATAAAAGAGCCAAGCGTATCTCCTGTTATGGAGATGAACAAAACAAAATCATGTTTAATTTATCAATAATGGCTTGAAAGTAAAAGCTTATGAGAATTTATCAATGTATTGGCCAGCTAGAGGCCTAGCATGTTGGATGGAAACAAATGCATTAAATAGCTAAGAAATTTAAATGCTAAACAATGAGAACTTGCATGGAAAAACTTTGGAATGACCTAATCAGGCAGGAATTAGGAGAGGATGCACTTAATTGTTCACTTGAGCCCAAGAAAGCAAAGCATGTTTTGTGGATGATGGTGGTTGGGGGAGAAATTACGTTGCATCCCCTATGATATAGAATGAGATATTGATTATATTTGCAATCCATAAATAACATAAGAAAGTAAGAAACTGGATACAAAGAGTGAATTCGGGAAAGGTTAGTAAATAGTTTTTCCCATCTCTCAATAAAATATACGGGAAGTGGTAAAATCAGGCATATATCAATATATATATATATAGAGTGATCACAGCTAACACGTTCCAAACGAGTGGTTTATGGGTGCTCCGAATAGAAGAATGATGATCCTGTATGTTTTAACTTTTTTTACTAGTTCAAATCAGACCTACATCTCTCTTAAAGATAACATTTAAATAAACAAATTCAACCATTCATGCAAAATCATAGCAACTTGATAGTTGCTTTCAGTAATTCAGTATGTTGGCTTTTCCTTTTTGTTCTTAAAAAGACACATGAAACTTGCCAATCTGACATTTATATCAAGCACCTATCCAACTTCCATCTCCATGAATGAAGGTACTACTTTACAAAAGCTTAGGATTTTTACTCTTGCAACATAGACAAATAAGGCAGTGTCGTATGGATTAAATTCCAGATTATGTGTAATCTAATACTGAAAACACAACTATCACAAAATGCCCAGCCTTTAGTGAAATGGTGCACGTGAGATTAACAACCTTTGCAGAATATTAAAAAAAAATACCATCTGTAGAATAGGAACAAAAACAAGAAAGAGAGTCACTTGCCTAAAGCACCAGCAATGAAATGGGCCCAGTGACCTCCAAGATTTGGATGTTTTTCTTCAATCCACTTTTTGGTTGATTCTATGACACCAAAGTAAGTCGCTCCAGTTGCAAGAGATCCAGTTACCCCAGGTACAACTCCTCTATAGAAACCTAGCAGTGGGGCAGATGAGGGAAAGTTTAGCAAAAAGAATGATAGATGTTTCAAGAGGCTAATAGTACAAACACTTATTATCTCACTATAAGTACAAGCCGAGTCAAATGAATACATATGCTGATATGTATATCATTCATGCAAATGGTAATATAATGAGAAGAAGAAAAAAATCACCTCTCAAACCATCAGCACCCCAGACAGCTCTGACCATCTGTACTATACTCTTTTGCTTCTGGTCATAGGAAAACAATGCACCAACATGACTAAGTTATGAAGTATCAACGACCAAGAAAATGAGCCCAACTTAAAAGAACATGTTACATGACTGTCAATATAAAGCATAGGTATTGAAGCCGCCCAACTTTATCTTTCTGATTCCGCAGTGTTTGAATTTGATTGTAAGCAAACCATATCAGACCTGGCTTTGAGTAAAAATGGCTTGACTTTGGATCCGAGTTTTTACTGTATCAATCGGGTGCATCATCCCTTCCCCAAAGCCACCAGCAATGGCACCCCATAGGAACTCTCTCCAAACTGGAATGAATACCACACACAACGGTCGGCCGTCAGCACATTACACATGTGAACTCTGCTTTTTTTCTATAATTTATTCTGAATTTCAATCTTTAAACCACTTATGGTGAAAGAAATTGGATATAAAACAATTGTTCATTTCCAAAAAGTGTATGACAAAATATATATAATTACTCCCTTCATTCAATAATAAGTGTCCTAATTGGCTAATTCAACATTGATGTGGACCATTTTTAAACTACAAAATCGATAGTAGTTCATTTCATTTAGTCTGTCTCTGTGATAAGGACGATACCTACTATTGTACAGAAGTTCAAATTAATTTCGGACTACGGAAGTACTAGATTTTCACATTCGAAAGAATTAACTAAAGTTGCTTTTCTAACCTATAAATGTATACGAGATCCTACACATTTCTATTAAAACAAGAGCTCATTTCGTTATTCCAAACGGATTCTAATTCTCCACAGTTCAATCTCCAAGTTCAAGATGCAATTACTACACTCAATGCACTATTAGTATTAACAATCTACGGCTACATAAGTTCTTCGTTACTCGCATAGTTCTCGATCAACATCATTTCGAATTGAAAAAACACAGCATGAATCATGATCATAAAGCAGCAGAATACAAGTTTCAATTCAAATCAGCACATTGAAATAGAAAATAATACAACATAGCTAACAATTTCAATCTAAAATCATCAAACATCAAATTTCTATGAATCAATTCATCCTTAAACCTAATTTACAATGCAATCACAATCAATTCAAGAGAAATGCGTTAGTAATCAAAGAGCAAAAGATGAAAAAACTTGCCGAAGAACTGATTGTGTGTGGAGTTTGTTAAGACGAGTGTAGCTGACGATTTCGTTCCATGAATTCCTTCGGAAGCTGCACTGCTGCTGTTGGCGACCGCCATGAAAGCTCGAGAGATTTGGTCCTGGTGTGGATTTTTAGGTTTTAGAGCGTTTTCAGGCACAGAGATCGACGTCGGTTGGCCTGGAAATTTCACGAGACCAAAAACTCACAAATGTATCTCCTCCCCAAAAATAAATACGTCTTTTCGCCAAAGATATTTTTTTGCAAAAATTCTAAAATAACGTATTTTATAAAATATAAATAACAGATTTTAGTACCTATGGTTATATAACTTTGAGGGTAAATTATTGGATTTGTATAAATATTACCAAGAAAATTATTTTTTGTACTCAATATCATATGAACTTTTTTTTACATATAATACCATTATGAGTTTATGACCGGGTATAGTTTCATAAACCACCGGTAAAACACCACCACCTTCAAACCATCACCACCACACCCACCACCATACCCATCAACATCATCATTATTCCACCCTACCATCTCCGATCACCATCACCACCCTCCAATCACAATCTCCGTTTGTCCGCAAATTTTCGGCAACATCACCACCTCCGATCACCATCTCCCGCTTATAATACACACACGCACACCGATCGCCATCAACGTTACGAGATCTGGTGAAATTCAAACCAAATCGAGATTAAATCGAGACCAAACGATGATGGCTGTTGGTGGTGGTGCTGATGAAATTGAGCTATGTAGTAGTGGTGATGGCGTGGATGGGCGGTCGCCGGCGATGCGAAGAGGTTGTAGGTGGCGGTCACCGGCGATGGGGGTTACGACATTCACAGGGGTGGTGTTTTGGTGGGGTAGTTTGGTGGTGGGTGTAGTGGTGGTGTTTTGGTTGTGGGTGGTGCTTGTAGTGGTGGTGATGGTTTAAAGGTGGTGGTTTTAGTGGGTGTGGTGGTGATGGTTTGAAGGTGGTCGTGGTGGTTTACCCGGTGGTTTTACGGGCTATACATGGTCATAAGGTATTATGTGTACAGTCAAAAAGAGTTCAATGGTATTTCATGGTAACATATTTGTACAAATTTGATTGTTAGTTACCCTCACAAGTTATAAACCCTAAAATTATGGATTCCCCCCCCCCCCCAACACACACACACACACACACACACACACAAATTAACCGAAACTATTATCATTGTGTTTACTTTTATTACGAGTCGAGTCACTCGTCCTAACTCCATTAGCTAAGAGGTTGTTTGATTACCTTTTAAACGGTTTCATTGAGAGACAACCTCTAAATCGTTAAAAAGATAAATTATGTTTAGCATAAAAGAAAACTGTCTCTTGATGGTTTTAAAACCATTTTGAACGTTTTTTTTTAACAATCAAGATATTTACGAAAACCAGATATTTATTGAGATTGATTTACATAGCTTGTATTAATTAATGGTTTGTATTTGAAACTATATATATAGACCAAAGTTTGACTGCGACTCATATTTCATTGCAAACGTGAAGACAATCGAGAGCGAACAGGTGTCACATTCGGTGTGAATAATGTATATACTCACCTTGAATGTTATATTATTCATCTTGAACAAAACATGAACATTAACATTTATTATTGAGAGGGAACAAAAAAAAAAAGATATACGCCACCCTCTGGGCCCCCCACCGCACCGGTTCTACGATCAATTCACAATTGCGAACCACCGAACCAGAAAGTTAGGTGCTATCATATAGTTTTGTATCCGCTAAGTTCCCAAACCCATTGGAAAATGTGTGGTGCGCATGGATTGAACAGCTGAACCCCGGGACCTCCGTCATAGGGGACATGTGTCGTGCTCTCATTGTCCATGACGTTCGTAATGAAATATGAGTTTTCATTTGAACCCACCCTTACATATAGTCATGTGTTCAAATGAAAAAAAAACATTAAATATATAAAAAAAATAGAGAAACAATCTTAGTCATTCCAATAAAAAATTAGCGCTCAAGACTTTGAAACACTAGTTATGCAACACTAGATAACTCGATCACATAGTAACATTTACGCTAAAAACAAATAGGTAATTGCGTAACAATTACATCAAAATAGGCGACAAATATGTGCATACATGAAAGAGTTTGAGTTCCGGTGGAGACCAAATTGTTTTTGTGAGACCGGTGATACCAACACTTTTTACATGAAACCTTACAAGAAAACATTGTGAAGGTTAAACAAAAATTCGATCATTAAGCGTTAAAACATACTAAAAAACACTATCGATGAAAAAAATCAATAAAAAGGTTTAAAAAAAACAAAACCTTCATAGCTCAAAAAATTGTGAAGCTAACAAATAAATAAATCGAAGCTTCAAAGCAAAAATGTTGTAAAGATAAAAAAAACTTTTACATAAAAAAACACCGTGAATGTAACATTTACAGTATTTTTACGATGAATACTCGATTTTTTTAAACCTTCACAGTGTTATGCTGTGAAGTTTTATATAAAAATTGTTGGTATCCACCGGTCTCAACGGAAACAGTTTGGTCTCACCTGATCATAAGTCTACAAGTATTTATATATAAATTGGTTTTAACTGATTCACCTATCAACTACTTATAAATGATTCACATATGAAATCGTTTACTCTCGTATAGCATTATAAGTTTTAGATCAAAATCCAGGTATTGCTCAAGATCGCTTTATGGATTCGATACATATTCAAAGAATGTGATATTCATATATGATCAAGAAAGAAACGTGAATAAAACGATAATAGGATTTCTAATAAAACCAGAGCTGGTTTGCAATAATACAATCGATGATAGAATCGTGAAATATGATCGAGAAAAAAATCGAAAAAGATCATGATAGGATTGAAAATCCTTACATTGCTTTAATTATGTCGATGATATAACTACCAAAGTCTCATTGTCATAACAACTTTACAAAATATCTTGTTGCTAGAGAGATTAAACGATCAAATTGGTCCAAGAAATCGTAAAATCCCATAATTAAACTAAACAATTAAGTTACATCAATGTATCAATTCAGTCCTAAGTTGGACATGCAATTAATTATTTAACAAAATTAGAAATAATTCAATATTTTTACAATTGATCATTGTTTCAAAATCACAAATTTGGATGTGTATTATATTCAAGAGTGTCTATTATATTCATATCATTGACATATAAAGCTACCATTGAAAATATGGAGCTTGTTTATATATATATATATAGAGAAAGGTTCAAATGAGAAGTGTTAAAAAAATACTAAGTAGAGAAGTGATCTCCACCACTCATCCGGTCAATAAAGGTGGCTTTGACCAATTACGATGGACGTGATCACGGGGGATTGATGCAATTCATGGGAGGGTAGAGATTATTAAAGGAGGGGACCCGGTCAAAGCCGCCTTTATTGACTGGATGAGTGATGAAGATCACTTCTTTACTTCTCATTTTTCTAGCACTTCTCATTTGAACCTAATACTAATATATATATATATAATAAAATAGGAAAATTCAAATATGAACCATTTTTTCATTGTTTTTTCTTCGATCCGGAATTCCCAACAACCGAGAGCGTGCCACGTGGCAATCTGAACGCGCTCGACTAAACTTTATCCATACTGAATAAAAGTATTACACACTGAATGAAAATGTAGTATGAATAAAAGCTTAGTCGCACTATGACGCGAGTGACTTAGCGCACGGGTTAGCTTTATTCAGAGCTAAGCCGTGGGGTTTATGCAGACTGAATAAAGCTAACCCGCACTAGTCAGATTGCCACGTTGGCGTGCTCTCGGCTGTCATCACGTTCACAAGGAAAAAGTGGTATATATATATATATAATATATATAAAGAGAGAGAGAGAGAGAGAGGAAAGTTCAAATGTGAACCACTTTTTGGTTGTGAACGTGAGGACATCCGAGAGCGCGACACATGGTGACTTTGAGTGTGGTCCCCCCTTGAATTCAATGCCCTCCCATGAATCGCGCCTAATAACCCACCGTGGATCTGGTGTGGCGCCTAGTCCTGCCGCCACATGTCGCGCTCTCATCGACTGTCCTCACGTTCACCACCACTTTTTGTTCATAATTTGAACCCACCCCTATATATAATAGAGAGAGAGGAAAGTTCAAATGTGAACCACTTTTTGGTTGTGAACGTGAGGACAACCGAGAGCGCGACATGTGACGGCTTTGAGTGTGGTCCACCTCTTTAATTCAATGCCTTCCCATGAATCGCGCCTAGTCATCCGCCGTGGACTTGACGTGGCGCCTAGTCATCCGCCACGTGTCCGCTCCTCGGTTGTCCTCACGTTCACAACCAAAAAGTGGTTCACATTTGAACCCACCCCTATATATATAATATATAATATATATGAGAGGGGGTTCAAATGTGAACTCAATTTTGGTTGTAAACATGTGGACAAATCTTAGTCACCCATCTGGTCAATAAATGTGGTTTTGACCGGTCCCCTCTTTAATAATATCCACCCTCCCATGAATCGCGTCAATCCTCCGTGATCGCATCCACCGTAACCGAAGATGTGTGGCTGATATTCTTCCTCACGTTCACAACCAAAATTGAGTTCACGTTTGAACCTAAGGTGGCGTTTGGTTCGCTGGAATCCAGCGGAATTTGAAGGAATTGGAATGGTCAATTCCATTGACTAAATTCCATTCCTGCGTTTGGTTCATCTTTTGAATTTTCAGAAGGAATTCAAATTCCACAAATGATGGAATGTAGATTCCTTAGGTTTTAGCAAGGAATTTCAATTCCTTCCTACCGTTTTTTAAGATGGTGTTTTAGTAAGGCATGGCACCACCTTTAACCGCCACCTACCCCCGCCACCATCGTTACCGCCACTGGCCACCCGCCACCACTACCCCACCATCGTTCCGCCACCAAGCAACCACCACCGTTACCGCCCCCAGACCAGCAGCCACCGTTACCGCCATCCGCCACCCCGCCGTTACCCGCCACCCCCGCCCCACCCGCCACCCCCACCGCCGTTACCCCAGCCACCCGCCACCGCCGTTACCGCCACCCCCCGCCCCGCCGTTACCCTGCCACCCCCGCCACCGCCGTTACCCGCCACCCCGCCACCCGCCGTTACCCGCCACCCGCCAACCCCGCCGTTACCACCCGCCACCCCGCGCCGTTACCCCCCCCCCCCCACCGCCCACCGTTACCGCCACTGCCCGACCCGCCCACCATCGTTACCCCGCCACTCCACACGCCACCCACCCCCGCCACCATCGTTACCGCCACCCGCCACCACCACCGTTACCCGCCACCCCGCCCCCCCACCATCGTTACCCATGCCACCCAGCAGCCACCACCGTTACCCCGCCGCCACCCGCCACCACCCGCCGTACCCGGCCACCCGCCACCGCCGCCCCGTTACCGCCACCACCGTTACTCGCCACTACCACCCGCCACCATCGTTACCCGAGCCCACCGCCACCCGCCACCATCGTTACCCCCACCAGCCACTGCCCACCCGCCACCATCGTTACCGCCACCCCCGCCCCGCCACCACCGTTACCCCGCCACCGCCACCCGCCACCATCGTTACCCCAGCCACCCGCCGCCACCACCGTTACCGCCACCGCCACCACCGCACCCGCCACCACCGTTACTGCCATCCGCCACCCGCCACCACCACCGTTACCCGCCACCACGCCACCCCCACCACCGTTACTGCCATCCGTCACCCCCCGCCACCCGCTGTTACCGCCGTCGCCCCACCGCCGTTACCGCCACCCGCCACCGTCGTTACCGCCCATCCGCCACCCCGCCACACCCCACCACCCGCCGTTACCCCCGCCACCACCGTTACCCCGCCATCCGCCACCACCGTTACTGCCACCCCCGCCACCCACCACCCACCGTCGCCGTCTCCACCACCTCCTCCATCCCTCACCAATACCATATATTCAATGAACTAAACATACATATTCAATTTTTTTTGACAAATTCCAATTCCAATTCCTCTCAACCAAACGCATGGTCAAAGATTGTTAAATTCCATTACAATTCCTTCAGATTCCAATTCCTTTGACAGATTCCAATTCCAACATATTCCATTCTGCGAACCAAACGCCACCTAACTTTATATATATGTGTGTGTATGTATGTATATATATGTATAGATGAAATTTCAAATGTGAACCACTTTTTTATTGTGAACGTGAGGACAACCGAATGCGCGCCATGTGGCAATTTGAAAAACATGTGACTAAATTATTATGCATACTACATAGAGCTTTCATTCAGATTGAATAAGTTTTATGCGGTGTGCATAAAGCTTAATCGCACTCTGACGCGGGCGACTTGGCGCGCGAGTTAGCCGTATTCAGTTTGCATAATAGCTTTATGCAGTATGAATAAAGCTTGAATGAAGCTAACCCGTGAGCTTATGCAATTGAAAAAAGCTAAACCGCGTAAGTCAGATTGCCACGTGGCACGTTCTTAGCCGTCCTCACGATCACAATGAAAAAATGGTTCACATTTGAACCCACCCCTATGTGTGTATATAAATATAGGATTGCAAACACTTATAAAAAATGGAGATACATAATCAAATTTCTAAAACAAGAAATATACACCAAAATTCTCAAAATCAAACCCTAAATCTAAACCACCAAAATTAAACCCAAAATCTACACCCAAAATACCCATTTACGAGTAACGATTAAAACCCGTAAAAAGATAAGAATCCAATCATTTAAACAAATCAATCATATGGTTTAAAAATAGAATAAATCATATTGTTTATGAATCCAACAAAGAGAAAACGATATTGTTTATGAATGAAAGGTACAGATATTTTTTTTGAACAACAATAAACTACGCACACAGTACCAACACAAAACCGACGAGGTATCCAGATCCATACGGGAACCCGACTAATCCTTAGCGACCATGGACCGACTTGAAAGCCGACCCATGGTTAGGGTATCGCGCCTATTCGCCGCATACTCCACCCCATGAATCGAACCAGGTAGACAGAGATATTATCCACTGTTTCCTTTCAAAAATATATTTACCACTAGCTACTAATGTTTTGATTAGAAGGTGTGGACATTGTTTAAAACATGGATCGACGATTTACTTAGAGGGGAAAGAGAAGGATAGGGAAAGGAAAAAAGGACTCAACGAAGGCGATAGGGAAAGGAAAAAAGGACTCAACAAATGATAAAAAGAGAGATACGATTGACTATTTATAGTAACTAAACTACAAATTTGGTTCATCTGGTTTGATGTTAATAGCATTTTTGGCCCCTGTAGTTTAAAAGTACAAGCTGTGATTGTGGTTTATAAAATTGACCAATATTTAGTTCTTGTCCATTAACAGCTTTAATTAGATGAGGAGAAATTTTAGTTTTTTTCTTTTTTCTTTTTTTATCTTTTTAGCAATTCTTATGTCCTTAACCTGGTTATGAAAAAAAAGGACCAAAATTGTAGTACACTATTTTATAATTGATTTTTTCTATTTATTTATTATATTTTGCCTTTTTTCATTAATTTGGTTGTATCTCCTCCTGCTATTGCCATTGTCCACCACCAAATTGAAATAAGAGTAAACTACAATTTTGGTCCTTGTGATTTATCGAATTTTTTGAAAGTTGTACCTAAGGTTTCATAATTCAGAAAATTGGTGCATGTGTTTGCATTTTTTTTTGAAAGTGGTCCTTGGCCACTAACCCCGTCTATTACATCATTAAGCCAGGGGTATTTTTGTTCAACCATGTCTTTGTCCCCTTTTTTGCAATTGTTTTTTGTTTTTTATTATTTTTGTATAAATGTAATCAAAACTTTAGGTACTAACATGTAATTAACTATTTAGACATATACATACATATGTATATCACCATACATAAACAAAAGGGACCATCTTCCCAAATGAACATCGACCAAGCTCCGACCAAACTCCGACCAAACAGTCCCACTGAGTTTACATCCCATTTACACCCCCCATATATAATATATATATATATATGTATATATAACCGAGAGTTTACACCAAATGGGTTAAATACCAAAGGGGTTAACGATCAAAATCATGGAGAGATTTGTTGTAGTTTCACTTGAAGATAGTCGGATCAAAAACAAATAGTGTTTGGGTTCACTGGAGAAGACGATAGGGTGTTGCCGATGATCAGGTGTTCAACAAAGTAAGAAGACGATGTGGGTTCTCTATCCTTATACCCTTTTTTTCGGCAATTTCGAGTCGCACCACCTTGCCATTTTTTTCCGGCGATTAATGTTCCCCCACCCCGCCATATATACATACATACACATATATACACACACACCTAAGAAGTATGTAAACAAAGATGATTTCCAAACGAACAAATTCGCCGCCGGCCAAAATGTCGTCAATCTACCAGTGAAATTGGTTGGGACGATGGTCCCTGTGACACTAAAAACCATCTTTTAATAGGTCATAAGTGCATAAAAAATAGTTAATATGGCAAATGTCCAAAAAAACTTGTAAAAATGCCTAAAAACATTTTAAAAACCTAGCGTAACACTTTAAAAAAAGTTTTTTTGGTTAACTCTTATGTATTTATGTCCTATGAAGCATATAGTACTTTAATATGAGATTTAGAAATTTTTATATTTCCTATAAAACCAGTTTGGTATTAAATATATGAAGAATTTTTTAAAAACAAATAGTTTTAGAATTTTAGTATTAAATAAAATAACTTGGAGAAACAAATAGTCATTTCTATAAATTTAAACAACCAATTAATTTTTTTTTAATATTTCTCTTTGTCATTTAATTAATTAAAACATGTTTCGGCCTTTATTAATGCAATATGAATTTCTTTTTAGGATCTTATTGGATGCTAAAAAAAATTTGTTATTTTTACTTACAATATTTTTGTTACTACTGTATAATATATATACTAAAATTTTGGGGCCCTTAATTCTTATGGGTCCTGGGCGTACGTCCGCCCCCCTCCCCCAGCACGGCCCTGTGTATGTAATATTGTACTTATTTCCCTGTTAAAATAGTACACGCAATAACATGTTTTTTAAAAAGTATAATACATACAATAATATATTTTTAAAATTATAGTACATGTAATAACACTTTTTTTGAAAATATAGTTTCATACAATAGCATAATTTTGAAGTTAGATACACACAATAAAAATAAAGGTAAAGTTGGATACATTTTAGTGAAGATAGTACTTTTAAATAAGTAATCCCAAAATATATACATCTTCTTCCCCAAGAAATTTTTTTTGCAATTTTAAAATAACGTATTTTATATATAATAAACAATAAAAATTAAATTATAGATATAGTCCTTATGGTTATTTGAACATTATCGATTCGGTCCCAAACAAAATAATTACAACTATAACCATGGTAGTTTCGCTTTTTGTTACAAACGACTTCACTAGCTAATTCTTTTAATGATTAACATTTTAGATTTGGAAAAAAAATCAAGATATTTTACGAAACGAGATATTTATTATTAGACTAGATGCAAGATTGAGATTGATTTACATAGTTTGTTCTAATTAATGGTTTGTATTTGAAACTATATGTATTGACGAAACGTCGACTATGAACTCATCTTTCTTTGCAAATGTGAGGACAACCGATAGTGCAACACTGTCACTTTAGTCTAAAAATACATCATAATTCAAGGTGAATGTCCATGTATTATTTTTTTTGTAAAGATTCATATAGGCTTTACCTAAATTACATCATGGACAATTTGGTAATTAAATTATAAGTCGTAAGACACGCCTAGCCACAGTTGTTGCGTACGCATGGAATTGAACCTTTGGCAGATGGGATATTCCACCACATCCCCCAGACCCTCAACCATTACCCCACAACCTTTGTGTCCATGTATTAATCATGATGAATAATATAAGCATTCAATTTTCATAATATAGTAGTCAAAATAAATAATGTAATTTATTCACATTGAATGTTTTTTAATTTTTCATCTTGATTATTATATAATATTAACGTTTTTTTATTCAAGCAGGATGTGGACACATGACGCGCTCCTCAGCTATCCCTATGTTCGCAATAAAAAATTGAGTTTCATTTGAAGCTCCCTTATATAAAGTCAGGGTTCAAATGAAATGGCACTAAATATATGAAGATAGAGAAATAATCTTAGCTATTGCCATAAAAAACTACAAACTCAAGATTTTGAAAGGCTAATTGTGCAACACCAGATAATTTGGTCGCATAGTAATGTTTAAGCTAAAAATAAAGAGGTAGTTATGTAACCTTTTCAATTACAACATAAAGGCGACAAAGATGTGCATACATGAATTCATATATGAACTGTTTAAACTGATTCACATATAACCTATTTATCTATTCATATATGAAATTGTATATTCATGTATAGAACTATATGTTGTAGATCAAATTCAACATCTTGCTCTAAAATTGCTTTCTGGATTTGGATTTATATTCAAAGAACGCGATACTCGTATATAAGAAGGATAGACGAGAAGCGTGGTTGAATGTGGAAGGGGCACGGATAGGTGGTGTAACACCCTAAATTTTAAGGAGATATAATTATATAAAATAAAGCTATAATTATTTAATTTGGGTGAATTATATTGAAGGGTTTGAAAATAATTCAAATGAAAGTGAAGGGTTAAAAGTGAAATAAGGAGAAAGAGTAAGGGTATTGAAGTGAAACTTTAGGACTTTTTTGCCAAGTCTCTAAAGTTTTTAAAAATTGAATGTGACGTGCAAGGTGGTTTTTTACGAAATCGGGCGGCAATAGTTTTTTGCTACTAATTTTGGTTATATGTGATAGAAAGCTTTGATCAAATTACCATTTATATAGTTTTCCTTCATTTCTCTCTCGAGAAGACCCAATTTTGTCCCTGTGCAAACGATCGAGATTTAAAGAGAATTGAAAGAGATTACTAGTGGGAATTAGCGGCCTACGACGGTGATAAGCGAGTATCGACGGAAGTTTATCGCGAGACATCGGAAAGGTAAAAATCCCGCCCTCGCTAATGTTACATATGTTGTCTCGTTCGTTATGTTACGTTTGAAAGAAAAGGAAGTTAGCGTCAAACTGCCACCACCGACAACGATAGTGGCGGCGTGCTTCGGTGGCAGACGGCCCCACCCTTGGCATGGGTGTTTGCGTAAGGGATGTCGGCCACGGTAGTGGTGGCCGATGGTGGGTTTTTAGTGGGCAGCCGGCAGCGACCGGTGGTTGCGGTCACGGCGAGGCGGCCACATGGTTAAATCACGGTATTGGGCCTAGTTTTTGATATTTTGGCCGAGATTATGTGTACGGAAAGAGAAAGATACGAAGGTGTATTTCTAATTGTGTGGAGTTTGGGTGTATTTTAAATACACTAGCATATATATATATATATAATGTGTGTGTGTGTTTATATATATGAAGCCAAGTTCTAAATTGTTGTTGGATGAGTGAGGTGCATGGCAGAAAGTAAAAAGGAAAAGAAAGAGAAAGATGAATCTCTATATATGTATGTGAAGTTGTCATGCGTATTATATGTATATTCTTTATACATAGTTGGATAACTAGCTAATTTTGAAAATTACTAGTTGTGAGCTATTTGGAGATTTCTTTAATTAATTAAGTCATGGCCATATATGATAATACATGGTTATGAAATGGTTGGTTTTTATTGTTGGGATAAGGACGTATGAATATGGTTGAGAAGCAAATGTTGGTGAGGAATTAACCTTAAAAGAGATCACTATTAGTTAATTGTTCGGCGAATTATTTAAATTAATGGAGTTATCGTCGTAAACGAAATAAATGTTCAACGAACATTTTGTTAGAGAAAGCTGGATGGTTTATTTATATGTAATAGTATATATAAATAAATAGAGACGTTTTAGAACGTTGTCGAGCCGAGTCTCGAACGGTTGACCGAGGTTGACCATAGTTGACTTTTGTTGACTTTTTGGTAGAATCAAGTTATTGATGGTAGATATTATGTGAATCATGTAGGTCTGTAAACGAGGATCAGCTTGGACTTGTACACGCGTTCAAGTGAGTTTTCATGAGATTTTCTCTGAGATGTATATTTATGCGTAGATACAATTATTTGGAGTATTATTGGTTGGAGTTTACATATGTAATTAATTGGTGGCCTATTATATTCATGTTTACGGGTGATGTTTACATGATTATATATATGTTGAATATTTGTTATGCATGGTGAAATTATCTACGTACATGTTACGAGGAGTTTAATGTTTACATTTATTTTCAAAGGAGAATTACATGCTAAATGGTTTAGTTGGTGCTAATATTAATAGCATGTGGTTAATAAAAATTATTTGGAGATGTTGTATGTGGCCCGTCAGGGTGTCGATATGTGGGTAAGGACTGAGCTTGATACGTCACATTAAGAGGTGGCACCCCCAGTAATGGGTGCCGGACGGGTGTGAGCCGTGCAACCCATGGAATTGCCAGTGACGGAGTAGTCCTAACCGGTGAGTCACAATCAGGAGCGTTGTTCATTTTATTTGTTTAGTACTATCATGTGTATTTATTTAATGATAAATGCATGAACGACAAGAAATGTTTACATGTGACACTATTCATGAACTCACTTAGCTTCTAGCTAACTTTTTATATGCATCTCAGGAGCTGGTGGTTCAGGTTGGACAAAGGGAAGGGCAAAGCGTAGGATGTTCTTATTTACTTATCTTTGTTATGCATGTTTTAGCTGAACTAATATTTGGTGTAATTTAAGACTTATGTAACTGATCTGGTATGGGACAGACTCAGGTAGGAGAATTTATTTCCTTTAAGTTAAGACTTTCCGCTGTGTTGACGTTTTTAATTGTATCTTGAGGTGTCTTTTTACGCTTATAGTCGTAATAGACTTTGAATGATGTGACACTACCAAAAGGTGAAAATTTGGGGTGTTACATGTGGGGGTTTTGGATTTTATGTTTGAGGTTTCTTTTGAAGGGATTTGCAAGGTTGTATAAAAAAGCATCAAATTTTGTACAACAAAAAAGATATCTAAGAAAACTAGAAAAAGCATAAAAAGATGATGAAATATATTAGTATTAGAAAAAAGAATACCAAATTCCCCTTAATTTAATCGGAACAAAGTTTACAGAGTTAGGAAACAATCCGTAACGAATGTAAAATCATAACATGATATTTGCAATTATTTCGTTTGAGAGCCCAATTCAATCTTCCATATAGATGGAATAAATTTGTAATTTATTCAAAATATGCCATTATGACTTTTATTTTATCAGTTCCTCATCGAAAAACATAGAAGTGAACGAGTTTTGGGGCTTAGGCTAAGTTTGACGTAGTTGAAAAGTTAGTTTTGATTGATAACCTATTTCATAAACAAATTATATATAACAAAAACTAAATTAATAGTATATCTTATGATGAAAAGGAACATCTTAAGTTAATAAATAATTACAAATATTTTATAATATAATTAAGACAATTATTTAATAACGTTAGTTAAATAAATCTTAATAATATAATATGTTTATAAAAACAAAATAGTAAAAAATTTATTTAAATAAATCTTATTATAATTTGTTTTTTGATAACTTAAACATATTAAATAATAATTGAAATAATTATAATTATAATTAATATAAATATATAATTAATTTTAGATAATAATTTATAATTTAATTTAATTATAAATTAGTATTTAATTATAAATTATTTTAAATAACTTAGATAATTAATTTTATACAATATTCGTTTTCAAATAATAATAGTTAGTATTAATAAGAGCTATAATTGAAAAAAATAAAAAGAACTCTTTAAAACTCTATTTTAAATGATGTTTCAAGAAATTTACTTATATCTATTTAAATATACACTATAAAATTAAACTAATTTATAAATTAACTTACTTTTAAGAAAAAACATACTTAGAAAGAGTCATTTAGGGTGAAGTACTCCCTTAAATGAAATAATTATAGAAAGTGTAATTTAATTTATTCATCCATATAGTTATTAAAATTAAAAACCTTAACATTTAGCAATTTTTTTTTCACTATTCATAAGGAATAGTGAAAAAAAGTTGCAATAAACAATAAAAACAACAAATAAATATATTTAAAGATATATATTTCTTAAACGTGCCATCCACAAATCCACATATATTTATTTTTAATTATTATAAAATTTATAATTTTTTTTTCTTTATAATTATGTACTTATTTATTTTATATCTTTTTGTTTTCAATATTTCATTTACATTTTTTTTATATTAATACATATAATTGTTTTTTTTAACTAAAATACATTAAAGAAATACGTTTTATTTTTAACAAGTTTTATCATTATAATCGCATCTTCGACACCTTTCAAATGAGTCCAATATTGAGTAGTTTTTAATTTAATTTTGATTTTTTATTAACATATAATACGTAAAAATATTTTAAATATTTACAATTCATGCCATTATATGGTCTTTTAGAAATGTTTAAAGACTTAATTGTTAAAAAAACGCGTCTTAATTCCGAAGACTTGATCGTTATTTATTTCAAAGAATTAATTGTTATTTTATTTCAAAGATTTAATCCTAATTTTAATCGGTATAGTTAACTAGAGATATTTGACCACACCAAAAGCTACATTAACCCGATTTCAATTTTTTATTTTTTAATGAGATTTTCTTTTCTAAGTTAATCGCCGCTTGAGTCATAGTTGTCTTATCAATTTATGTTACATTTCAACTGTTTTTTATTGATTTATATCGTTATGTATATTGTTATAACCCCCATCTCCCTGCAACGCGGATCAACAACCTCGCTCTTAAACAATTATAAAGTATTTTCTCTTAGTTCCAACATGCTTTTCAAGAGTTAAAGTTATTTCTTCTCTCTTGTTTTTAACATTTAGCAAATGTGTATCCTTATTCATAAGCTACAGTGGATACACATGACTTTTTTCTATATTTAATATATTATGAAATTTACATTTAGGTCCTTATAGTTACATAGTTATTCATTTTATATCTTTTAGTTTCTATATTTCATTTTACGTTTTCATTATATTAATATGTATAATCGTATGTTGAGTAAAATATATTTAAAAAATATGTTATAATGTTAACAAATTACATCATTATAATCGTCTCTTGGACACCTTCGAAATGAGCCAAATATTAAATATTTTTTTATATAATATATATACTGTGTAAAAATATTTTAAATATTTTATAATTCATATCATTATATACTCTTTCAAAAAATTCTAAATACATAATTGTTAAAAGAACGAGTGTTAATTTCGAAGACTAGATTGTTATTTATTTCAAATACTTATCGTTATTTTATTTCGAATACTTAATCTTAATTTTAATCGGTATAGTTAACCAGAGAAATTGATCACACCAAAAGCTATATCAACTCGATTTCATTTTAAATTTTCTATGAGATTTTTTTTTAGGTTAATCGCTGATTAAGCCATGGTTGTACTATAAATTTATGTTACATTTCAATTGTTATTTTATTTATTTTTGTCATTATATTTTTAGAACCTCCATCTAAACCCCCAATGTAGTGACAAAAAACCTCACTGATAAACAAATTAAAACCTAGTCATGCTATGAAAACATCAGGGGTATTTTTTTTTATCCTTTTTATACAACTTTAATTAACATATTATCCCCTTTATACTCTTTTTTGTAAAATATACCCACATTTCGCCTATGAGTTCGCCTATGAGTTCGCCTTCCAATCAGAAGTCGCCACGTGGCGCTATCTATTAAAAAAAAGAAATATGTCCGACAACTTCTGACGCAAACCACCAGGAGCCGACACGTGGAGTTCTCCGATCCCACGGAGTTCGCCGGCGATTCTCCTAGGAGTTCTCCGGGTGGATTTCGAGGCAATTAGACTATATAACTTTTATATTTTTTAAAATTATAAATTAATTAAAAAATTCTTATATATATATATATATAATTATAAAAATTATAAATTAATTAATACAAAAATATAATTATAAATTAATTAATACAAAATTTAAGATGTTTTAAAAATTAAATAATAATAGCTTTATTATTTAGATTTCAAATTGAGAAAAACCACTACACTTTTATCTATATCCAACCCTATCCATTAAAAATAGTAGGTAACGAAATGGTTGACATTCAGACTGGTTTAGAAAAAAAAAATTATCCATCTCAAAAAACATTTATCTATATCTTACCCCCACCATCACAAAGAAAAAGATGTCTGAGTCTTGTGTAAAATGTTGACATTCAGACAAATCTTGCATTCATTAGTTTGCTTTTTCAGTATGTTTTTTCACACGTAATAAAAACCATACTACATTATTGTGCTGAAATACAAGAAAACATTACCTGAAAGGTAAAGACTTACATTAAACATTCTCAAGATCACATAAGTAAAGACATAAAAGTTAAAGACATGAAAGTTAAAAACATCTAACTAAGATCCCAAATACCGGTTTAATGGGAAACCCCCTATTTATAACCGATTTGTCTGAAATGTAATGGATGCCGCTCAATCCACAACATAAAACTTAAAAAAATGACAAAGGATTTCAACATTTCAACATTAAAGATAAAGGATTTCATTGAAAGCATGATAACATAGTTGAGATGCACATTTTAGGGAAACAACAACAGATACAGTGCATCTACACTAACCATTAGAGGTTAAAACAACCTACCCTAGTTGTCTTCTGGATAGATCTCTTTCAACTCCTGAATAAACCGAACCTCTATCAAAGATGAATTCCTCAATGTCCGGGATAAAAGCTCTGATCTCTTCTGCCTTTGCTTCATCTCTCGATTTTCTTTATTCAACTCTCGTATAGAATTTTTTCCTTTCGGCGATGGACACCTCTAAGGTTTTCAGTTCTTGATGCTTAGTTTACAATTCTTGATTTGCACCCTGAATGGCCACTTCAGTCTTCGAAATCGTATCTCGAATTTTTTGGGGCATGACCTGAGAACCTAGAGGGGGTATGTAGAAGAGGATGGACGGGAAGTTCCAGCCATTTTAAGTTTAACTTGAAGTGATTAACAAAGAAAATTACAAGTTTTGAGGAAAGGTATAAGATATTGTAAGTTGTGAAGTTTAACTTCATGAGCGACCATATTTATAGGGTAGCTGAGGCACGTCAATCGGAGAAATGATGGAGACGATTTAGGAGGTGACTACACACAACAGGGAATCCTACTCAAGATTTGTTGTCATAAGTTCTCTGATGGAGACAGGTCACGGCGTGACAACACAATGCAGAGGAATCCTACACAAGAGATGTCGTCATAAGTTCTCTGATGTAGACGGGTCACGAGGTGACAACACACTGCAGGGGAATCCTACTCAAAATCTTTTTGTCATAAGTTCTCTGATGGAGAGGGGTCACAAGGTGACAACACACTGCAGGGGACTCCTACTCAAGATCTGTTGTCATAAGTTCTCTGATTGAGACGGGTCACGAGGTACAATATACTGCAGAGGAATCATGTTAGCAGATTTGTTTGAAATTTTCTATAAAAATTCAGAAATTTAAAATTCGTATGTCTATAAAACTCAACGTCTACGACGTTTCAAAAGCACCCCAAATAAACACACAAGTTTCAAATTGTTATCTGATGGCAACCAATGAGCACCGCATATGGACCTTTCGGAGTATTCCTTATCAGCTTGACTCTTGGATTCACAAATTTTATGGTTTGGGTGTATAATTTTCTTGTTTTTTAGTTGTGTTATATTTTGTATAAGGCTAATCTTCTATTTATTCATGTACAGCTGACTATCTAGATTTCTTCTCCATGAAATTACACTACGACGACTAACTTTACTGAACCACCGACAAGGGAATACCTTCATGGAATAGAAGTTTTGTTGACACTTTAGAAAGAGAAGCTCTCGACATGGAACATCTTCACATAATCATGAAAGAGCTAGGATACGATGAACCGAATTATTATAAGTTATTCTTTAAAAAACCGGATGAAGATTTGTGCACTGGGTTACAAGCATTGTCTACTGATGATGATGTAATGATGATGCGTAGGTATAATCGACGGTCATACCCTCATTGAAGTGTACTGCGAGAAGCTGGAGCTTCACACTTCTAAATGCGTGTCACCAGAGCATATTCGAACCCGAATGGGGTTATGTAAGAACAAGGATCATGTAGTCGTAGGTTGTCATTTAAATGATCGCGTAGTCTTAGCTTATGAGTATATTGTACTTTTATTTTCCCGTAATCTATTAAGCATTTCAAAAAATAACCTAACTGAAGTCGATTTTTTAATAAATTTAAAGCTCTAGTTTGTTTGCTTTAATATAGTAACAAAGTATGATGAAAAAAATACCCAAATGATTCAATTATAATACCCATTAAAACTTACACGTAGTAAGACACAATACAAGATAGTTAAACATTACCAAAATTACATAAATAGGGAGATAAAAGTTAAAGACATGAAACGAGCAAAACATCTAAACCAAACAACAAATTGGCGCTTACAAACTTTAATCGCCTAAATTGTAAGTACCGAATACATCCTCCTGCTGGTTTTCATTCTCAATATGTGGTACGACTCTGAGATCTGTTACGTCTACTTGACGATCCAGGCAAAGAGCTAGGTGCTCGGCATAGGTTCTAGACATTTGTTTCTGAAATGCCCTCTCTGAGTACATCGACTGCAACGTTTCACTATCGGTTCCTCGTCTCTTGACGGGATACGATCGCGGTCGCGTGGTCTTCCAGAGTTTCTGTGTTCCTTGCAAGGAGAGGAAGACCGTTATCCGTTCTGGTGGCAACTCGTACTCCGACGGGGATGGAAGAGGGTTCACCTGGTATCCCCATGTCCTTCGATAAGCATCTGACGTAAAGCAGCTAGATGCCCACTGGTAGCAGTCTGTATGGTTCAAACTCCGGACATCTGCTATAAGGTGACCACACATGATGCCAGAAATTTGCCACTGCATGCATGTACACGTCCGTTCCCCGCAAATGGACTTTTTCAGTCTTGTAGCCCTCATGCACTTCAAAACTCTATTTTCTGAAATGCCATACACCCTCCAATTCGCACTCTTTACGGATCCTCTCTCAATTTTGGCCTGCACCCATAGAGTGAGTGGATGTTGTTCTTTCCCTATAAAACAAAATATGGTTACTCTGCATTTGTATTGAAATATGTGAAATGGTAAATATAAATTCCAAAAACACTGTGTTTGAATAATATTATACCTGCAATAATTCCACGCTTAAAATACCAATCTTGTAATGTTGAACGATAATATTCGACCAACATGGTAATGGGAAGGTAATGTGCAAATCGAGTTATCGAGTTAATGGACTCGGCACTGTTGGAAGTCATCGAGCTATATCGCAATCCAGGAAATAGTGATCTAGCCCATCTTGGATAACCAACTTCTGCAAGATATTCAGCCGCATCTGGTAGACTATGTCTCATCAAATCCATAGTGGCCTGAAAGTCTGACACTTTGTAAGCTTTGCATGCCTCCCAGAACATCCATTTCCGCGCTTTAATCTCTCTTTGAGGTCAAACTCTCATTTGTGACCTCAACGTCACAGCTATCTTCTCCTTCTTCTCTTACAAAAAAAAAACATTAACTAATACCAGTAGAAAGTTTTTATTGTAAAATGATATTTGTAAAATATTACATGTGAAATAATATATATATATGGATATTACATGTGTGCATATATATATATATATAACGTGTATGTGGGAAGTCTTGTGATATATTAACAAATTAGTGAAAGTAATGATTTAAAGATAAAAATAAAAATATGTAGATGTATTTATACCTACATTATTTATGATATATTAACAAATTAGTGAAAGTAATGATTTAATGATAAAAATATGTTTGACTTCTATTAACACTATAATTTAATATATTTGTCGTTTTTTCTAACATTTTATAAACAAAAGCCGTAATATCCATATTTTTCATCCACCGATAAACATTACAAATCGTCACCTCAAAATCTTACGAGACTAAAGTAAAGAGATACCATCGTTTGTTAAAAGAATAATTGAAAATTTAATTAAGAATATAAGATAATAATTGAAAAAATAATTAAAAGATCTCCAACGTTTGTTAAAATAAAAAGTTATTTTATAATCTATAATATAACATTTTAAATAACTCATAAACCTAACTAGTTTATAATTAGCTTATAATGAGCAAATACTATAGAACATAAATGAGGTGGACCCTTGTTTTCAATAGTATTGTCAAAAGGATTATAAAGAATGAGCAAAATCACCACATAACAAATATGATATTGATTCTTGAATCATTTACAAAATATATTTAAAAGGTGATTCTTTATACATTAACGAAAATTAGCACATGCCATATATATACATACATATATATATATATAATTAGGTAGATATAGATGTAAAAAAGTTAATGTACCGTCATTATGTCAAAATGTACTTCACGAGATGAAACGGCGGCAATGGACGTAGGTCATGGACGACGACAGTAAAAAGGGGTGGACGATGTCGGTGGCCGGCGGAAGTGCTCAAAGAGTTTATGTATAGATGTGTTAATTGGTGGTGGCCTAATGGTCCCCCCACCCCTCCTTTTATAGTCAAGATTCGATTGTAGTATTGGGTATAAAAAATATCTGTATTGGGTAGAAAGTTGTCTGTCTAATCAAATAGTAAAAAGTTGTCTAGTCTAATCAAATAGTAAAAAGTTGTCTAGTCTAATCAAATAGTAAAAAGTTGTCTGGTCTAATCAAATAATTAAACCTGACTTACTTTATATATATATATATAGACTTAGGATCAGGTGAGAGCAAATTGTTTCTGTGAGACCGCGTGAGTCCAATACCTAATGTATAAAACTTCACAAAAAAAACACCGTCTAGGTAAATAAAACTCCAAAACAAGGTAAAAAACGCCGTCACGGAAACAGTTTGTTCTCACCGGAACTTAACCCTATATATATAAGATTTTATAAAGAATAACTTATAATTTTTAAAAATATAACAGTTTGTTCTCACTTGTGAACGTTTCGCATTTTTTATCTTTTTTTTATTTATTTTCGACATTGTTTTTTAGTATATTTTACGATAAATATTAAAATTTATACAAATAAAATCTTTTTATATGTTTTTAGTATAAAATTTTTTCTTCAAATAAATTTTTTCTTATTATAAAAAAAATTCTTATAAATTTTAAAAATATATAATACGATTTTTTTATAAAAGGTTATAATTTTATTAATTATATATATATATATAAAAGATTTTGTTTAATTAATATAAAATTTTTAAAAATATAAAAAGTGGTCATGTCACATCGCATCGATTTGCGGACGGAGAACTGTCAGGCGAACTTACAGGCGAACTCTGTGGGACCGGAGAACTACACGTGTCGGCTCCCCATAGTTTGTGTCATAAATTGTCGGACATATTTCTTTTTTTTAATAGATAGCGCCACGTGGCGACTTCTGATTGGAAGGCGAACTCATAGGCGAACTCATAAGCGAACTGTGCGTATATTTTACAAAAAAGAGTATAAAGGGGATAGTATGTTAATTAAAGTTGTATAAAAAAGATAAAAAAATACCCCAACATCAGGTGGGGAACAATGTGATACAAGCGAAGAAAAAGTCAAAAAAGTCAAAAAAAAAACACATGCCCGGGGATGCTAATGATAAATTGGGGCGGAGACACCCTTTTGATAAAGGGGGTCAAGTGACCCACATAAATCCCCTAAATAATCAATTTTATATAATAGGTTTTAGAGTTAATTACATTTTTGGTCCCTGTGGTTTGGTGATTTTAATACTCTAGGTCCATTTTCAAAATAGTTATGGATTTGACACCTTTGATTTACATTTTATAACGCTCTGGGTCCATAATATCTAACTCCGTTAAATGTTTCTGTTAAATGTATCTGCTAAAGGGGTATTTTAATCATTATACACTTTTTTTAATTAAAAATAAGAGGGATATATGTGTGTGTGTGTGTATATATATATATATCTGTATGTGTATATATATATATATATATATTTGTTTTTTGTGTGCGCCCAACAGCCAACGACACATACGCCGGTGACCCACACACCGGCGACCACCGACACAGTCTTCACCACAACCGCCCACCGTCTTCCCCCCCCCCTCTGGCGACACAGATCCGGCCACAAATCCGGCCATCCGTCCGTCGATGTCACCACCATCTTCACCACAACCACCCATTTTTAGGTGGGAAAGTGGTTTTTGAGATTTTTAGGGATCTGAAAAAAATCACCAAACTCATAAAACAAAAACAACCAGATCCCTAAATTCAGATCTGGAAAAAGGTAAAGATGAAAACCAATGTTTTTTATAATGATAATAGTTTCTTGAGTGAATATGAAAATCGGATCTTGAAGTTTGGTTTTCAACTTTAGCAGATCTTGTTTTTGAAGTCAAGTTCTCGAAGATTTGGGTTCGATTTTTTGCATATTTGTTTTCGATTTTGCAGGTTGGTTTTCTTATAGATCTGGATGGTGTGGTGAATGTGGTGGCGGTGGGTGGCAGAAGTGGGTGGTGGTGACGGTGGCGGTGGGTGGGTGGTGGTGATGGTGAAGGTGGGGTGGATGGTGGTGATGGTGACGGTGGGGTGGATGGTGGTGGGTGGGTGGTAGTGATGGTGACGGTGGGGTGGATGGTGGTGGTGATGGTGACGGTGGGGTGGATGGTGGTGGTGATGGTGGCAGTGGGTGGGTTGGTGGTGGTGACGGTGACGATGGCTGGGTGGTGGTGATGGTGACGATGTGGTGGATGGTGGTGGTGATGGTGGCAGGAGTGGTGGTGGTGTTGAAAAAGTTGGTGTTGAGTTGAAGAAGAAGTTAAATATTAATTTTTTATTAATATAGATAATGGTGTAAATTACATTTTTGGTCCTTGTAATTTTAATTAAAATTAGAAATATAAATGAAATGACCAACATACCCCTGTACATAACCTATTTAACAGAAAATTTTAACGGAGCTAGAAATCTTGGACCCAGAGCGTTATAAAATGTAAACCACAGGTGCCAAATCCATAATTATTTTCAAAATGGATTCAGAGTGTTAAAATCACCAAACCACAGGGACCAAAAATGTAATTAACTCTAGGTTTTATTACTTATGAACATATTTTGTAGTTTTGATTCTTAAAATTTTCACTTAGACACCATCAATTTTAGTACAATTTCAATTAAAGTTCATGGTCTATAGTTATAACTCAATAGAGTAAATTACATATTTGTCCTTGTGGTTTGCATTTAATTGCATTATTGGTCCCTGTTTAAAAATAATTATAGTTTTGGTCCCTGTAGTTTACATTAGATTGCACTATTGATCCCCAAACCCTAACTCCATGTGTAATCAATTTGTTAGGGACCAATATTGCAATATAGTGTAAATCATAGGGATCAATAGAGAAATATATATAAATCATAGGGACCAATAGTACAATATAATATAAACCATAGAAACCATTCCCATAATTATTTTAAACTACGAACCAATAGTGCAATATGTGTAAACCACAGGGACCAAATATGTAATTCACTCAACTCAATAATTAATCTTCAAGCACATGCAAACCTTTTGGTTAATTTACATATACAGTAAAAGAAGTCTTTAAAAAATGTTATTAGCATAAATAAATTTGTTATTTTATTTAATTTTAATGCTATTTTATGTATAATTGTTTATATATATTTATTTACAACATATTAAACATTATAAACTAATGTTCCGTTAAGAAGTTGAATTAAAAGTGATCTACGGTTCAAATCTATTTGTTATGTTTCTATGTTAACTTAACTTTCACACGATTGATGAGCATTTGTCTTTTATAAACTATTAGACAAAAATATAAGGGGCGTTTGGTTCATTTCAGGAAATGGGAATGAAAATGAAAATGGGAATGTAGACGAATGGGAATAGGAATGAGGATTGCATTGATGTTGTTTCGTTAACCCAATATAATCAATGAAAAATTGCTTCATTTTGAAAAAATATGTTTTTTCAACTTGAAAATACAAAAGATGTTTAATTTAACATTCATAAATGGAACAATGCATGGAAATAAAAAATTAACATTCTCAGCGGTGGTGACGTAGGTGTGTTAACTGCAGTAGTTGTCCAGATAATCGCGTCGAGAGGAGCTGCACTAGAAGGAGGGGTAATTGATGGTGGTCTCGTTTGAAAATTATTTTTCATCCTTGTATTTTTAAAACTAATGTTTTCGTCGTTGTAGTTTATAATTTGTTACATTTTCATTCACGATGGTTGTTTTATCATTATTACTTTTTAACAATTGTTGGTTAAGGGTTGTTTTATCATTATTATTTTTTTGGTGGTATATGTATCAAATAAATTGTAGGGTAAATGTAACACCCCAAAACCGCAACGGAAACGGGATCTCTAAACGACAAAATCAAATACTAATAACTCTTAAAGTTAATCCCAAACATATAAATAACTTAACGTAAAAAGATAAAATGTCAGTCTAAAACAACTGAAATTCTAAAATAAAATCATCTAGTTCATGCTATTATACTTCAAATATATAAAGTCCTCAAAAGCCGATAATCCTCTCTCACAAGCCCCCTTATTGACCCTTAGCTAGATACCTGCCGGAAGAAAAACACAGCGTGAGCCAATTGCCCAGTACGGATTTTGATTACAACATGAACAAATGTGAAGGTAACTTAAAGATCAAATTCAAATGAGGAGAAGATAAAGTTTCAAATTTCCTCCAAACCAAAACCACCACCAATCTCCGGAATAATCAAAAGAAATTAAGGCTGAAGCAACAAATGGTTAGTTTACACATAAATAACGAGCTTCATACACAGAGCTAAATCATATCATATCACAGGATATCCAAACAAACATAATACACTTGGATTTGCAACTCCAAGTGTATCCAAAATTGGGGAATGTATGGCACTACATCGCACACCGATCAAAAGCTCCCAAAAATCCTAGGGTCGACCCATACGCCTCCTAAATAAACCACCCGTCAATCCACATACAATATCGAAAGGAGACGTCGTGGACTAATCACACCGCCACGGATAGTGTCATGCCACTGGCGCCACAATGACATGCTTGTAGTACCCCTACAGGTGGTTAGCTCGGTTTTCCTGTCCAACAACAAAAGGGTTCTATATTTGCACGTGTGAATATAAAACCACCTCAACACCAAGTATATTCACCGTGCATCAAGATCTTATAAATCGAAAGGTCAAAGACCTAATTCATCACATAATCATAAGCCATCAAGGTAAATTGAAACGAAGGTCTCAAATATCAAGGTTTATGAACAACAACGAATTTATCACGATAATCACAATTTCCAACAAACGAATGAGACCATTAAGTCAAAATCAATGTCGTAAGATAACCAAAATAGTCGAATAGAGTAGCGCTGAAAGAAGTACGGAGATCCGTACCTGACGCAACCTCGACAAGCGCGCTAAAAATACTCGAAGTCTACTAAAGCCTTCTCCAACGCCTATAATTCCAAAATTAAAATAAATTACCACTAAACGATATACCTCTAATCCTTAATGCTAAAATATAACTTAATGATCCTTTTGTCGGCAAAACAAAATACTAACATCCCGAACCACTTATAAAATAATTTAGGTAAAAATTTCTAGGTAATGAGTATCATTTTCGACCAAAATATAACTATTGCTTGAAAACATCAAAAATAAATAAATATGGATTTAGACTAAATTAAGGTAGAAATTAATAAGATATTGGTTTAAAACGTAAAACATTCAATTGGGATTATTTGGGACCATCATTGTAAAAAGTTTTTGGAATAGGGGACTAGGTTGTTAAAACTGAAAATCCTTTAAATTTGAATCTGAAAAATGATTTAATGTTAGGGCTGAACTATATTTATTAAAACCGTAGGGATTAAAGTTGTTATAAACTGAATTCTTTGGGATACGTGTGTTTTAAAAAAACATAGGGACAAATCTTGTGAATCCCTATAAGATAGGGGAGCATAAGGAAAATAAAGGTGTTGGTCATCTTCTGCATCACGATTGCAGATTTACATCTAAAAAAACTACATACATAAACATAAATATATATATATATATATATATTACGAAAACTAAACAAAACAACATGATTTTTAAGGTCTTTTTATGTAGAACTGATCGAAAGATTGTTTTAAACTAAAAGCTATTTCTTTCATACATTTAACCAAAATAAACAGCCTGTCGATCTGATAAAGTAAGGTCGAAACCTCCAAAAACGGTGGCCGAACAACACCTTTGGAGTATTTTAGAACTCGATTACGTCTCATTCGAAAACCCAAAAATCATCCATAACAAGTAGAACGAGATAAATTACTAGATTGGTTTAGAAAATTACCTTAAATTGCCAACCAAAAATTAAACCCGAAAACGATTGCACTTCGGTCTTACTATAAGTTCTTGAAGAATTCAAAAATAAATTACTCTAAGGGTTTGATTGAAACCACTGTGCTTATATAAAATAAACTAGTTTAGGGATAACTATGATGATAACCAATTTTTACCAAATTCCACGGTTTCCAAGGCTTATTCAAAAAAACCTCTATAGTCCTTATCTAATAATTTTTCCCTTAGCTACAAATTATCCGGCAAATCGTAGACATAGTCAAATCCACACTTAATAATTAAACTTAATTTCCACCTGTCTAACTATATTATTAAACTAATAAAATTAAGATTATTACAGTAAAAATTAAGATTTGAGTGAATGTAACGCCCGGTTTCCCAAATTATGTAATTAACGGGCTTTTGTTACGGTTAAGTCGAATTTATGTTTAGTTTTGTGTAATTTCAGGACTAGAGGGACTAGTATGTAAATTTTGGAAGTGGAAGGAGGATAGTGGCAGATATATAAAGGGGAAAGTCCTCAATTCATCTTTTTTTTTATAACTGATCGAATTCAAAGAAGAGAGGAAGAGGGCTTTTGGCGATTTGGAGGAATTGGAAGCAAAAGAGGTGGATTTTGAAGGGTGTCGTTGAATAATTGACTTGGCGATTGTGTATATCGCATAAGGTATGAACTTTTCTTCACATTTTGCTACGAATGGGTTAAGTTGGGAGTTAGGGTTAGATGTTTGTGTTGATAATCGTATAAACACCCAATTAGGTGATTAGGAGCAGCAATTTTGTGTTGTTGTTAGGTATCGAATAAATGTGATGTATAAGCATGTATTTAGTTAAAAATCGTTGGAATTGGAGTTTGGGGATGAAAACCTCGACTTTTGCTCGTAACCCGCAAGGAGGACCATCTGCGGGTATCGGCGGGTTACCCGCGGGTAGCAACCTGCCGACAAGCCACCGATTCGTCTGCATGGTTTTTGCACTTTTTGCAAACGGCTTCGTTTGAAGTTTTCTTGTTTATACTCCCCTAAGGGATGATAAAAAAAGGATGGTTGGCGAAGTTTGGTAGAATGGACTAACCTAGCTAAGTCATTTCGGTAAAAGGGGTCGGGTTAGACTTTTGAACCTATGTTGGGTTATGTGTTGATATGTTGTGTATGTCAATGTCTTAAAGCCGGTTGAACCGGTCCAGTCGAACCGGGAACCGGTGAAAGGACCGGTTCAATTATGACCGGTTTTATGGTGTTTTAAGAACCGGATTGAACCGGCCGGTTTAGTGGTTGAACCGGTAGATCGAAACGATTGATCCAGTTTTAAAAAATATTACGTGTGAAACTTGTTATTATTATTTTAATATTTTTTGATTGATGTAAAACTTATTGTAATGTATATTTTTAATGTTTTTTAACTTGTAGATATCAAATTGTTGTTTTTATAAATATATAAATGTAAGAAAATGGAAAAAACATACAAATGCTTGGAAGCGGTTGAACCGGTAGTCGAACCGGTCGAACCGTGAACCGATCATCACACCGGTTTAACTAAAAACCCTGTTTTTATAACATTGGTGTATGTGAATGGTATAGGTGATTTGTCTTGAACATTTTGCATGCATAAAGGTGTGTGATACCAGTCTTCTAACATGTGAGTACTCTATCTGTACCTTATATGATTATGTATGTGTAATTATTATGCATGTGTGGTTATATGTGAAGCTATTATGTGAATGGATATGATAGTACCTATGATGGTAGTAATACCTCTACGGAAGAGATAACGGATTAAAAGGCCTGGTACCAGTGTCATTTGTTCCTTGATGGTACTGAGCAGTAAGAAAAAGGGTTAAGTTATGTGATTTTGTAATTGCTATGTATTGATGATTATGGATGCATGAGAACCAAAAATAAAAGTTTCGCCATCCATCAATATTCCAAATCAAAATACACCATATATGACCATCAAAGAAGAACACGTTCCAAACGAACAATTAAACTCTCATCATATTACAGCTTGGCATTCTCTAAACTCGAAAACCCCATTTATGGGTAATGATTAAAACCCATAAGGAGATAAGAATCCAAGGATGTAAATGAGTCGAGTTACTTGTGAGCTATTAGACCTCGGATTGTTTAAAGCTCTACACGAGCCAATCCTTAAAGAGCTCGAGCCTAGATTAAAGCTCGTTTAATAAACGAGTTGAACTCAAACTCCAAAGAGTGGGCTTAATTAACCGTACGGGCCTTGTTGGTCCTCTATTGATGGCCAATAATATAAATTGTATTGTAGAAAGGGGGGTTGAATACAATCAACACTGTTTCTTCCACTTAATTCAGTCCACGATTCCTATGGAGCCTTTGTGTGAACTGAAGTAGATTGTTTGTTGAAATGGATCAAGACTTTGTCAAGATCCAAACAATCTTTTTAAGTATTTAGACACACAGCCTTTGTTTATGCACAAAGCAAGAATTAGAACAGATAGAAAGAATTAGAAGATAGAAAGAAGAAAGGATTGGGGTATAGAAGATGGACCAAAGGTTCGTGTTTGAAGAACACACTATGTTCATATTTATACCCCATGCATTAAATGCATGCCATCCCCAACTTTACACGTGTCAGGTAAAGATTGGGTTTGGTGTACTATTGTACCATAAAATAATGCCCATGCTTGGTAGGGTCAT
Source organism: Centaurea solstitialis (assembly GCA_030169165.1). Taxonomy (NCBI): domain Eukaryota; kingdom Viridiplantae; phylum Streptophyta; class Magnoliopsida; order Asterales; family Asteraceae; genus Centaurea; species Centaurea solstitialis. The sequence goes on along the minus strand of CM058041.1, from coordinate 12,417,686 downwards.
GGCCTATGGTAAACAGTTGCCTTATGGGTGACAAGTAAAGAGGGAACAGTAAAGAGACATCCCTTTTGTACTATTGTCAGAAAGGCAAATCAAATCCTTTTGTGCATATAGAACAAGAAGACAAATATAGTATTCTTAAAGTACAAGTCACTGATCAGGCCTTAGAATCGCTGATCTTTGGGAAGGATCAGGGAGGCACTGTGACTTGTTCTTTATCGAACGTCATGTAAGAGTAGTCAGCTAGCTGTCACTGATTTCAACTTCAGATCATTAGCATCGCTGACTCTATCATCAGCTTGCATCAATAGATGGTGCTGATGGTTTTCCTAGAGACATGACTATTTGTCTTCAGAGAACACTTAGCAGTTATCAGCTATCGTTGTCACTGAAAGGAGTCAGTGACAAGCTGTCGCTGATATCATTTATGAACCATGCTCAGCAGTATGAACCTTCAGCGAACAGACTCGCTGTAGTTTCCTAAGCATCTGTATTTTGCTAAGTATTCTAAGATATCAGATAAATGATCATTGATATTTCATTAAGTCTTAGGAAGACTGGATCAACAATCTCCCCCTAAATATCAATGATAAGACAACAGAGAGGTTGTCTTGATTCTAGTAACTTAAAAGAATTTCTAAGTCTAGATTCAACAATTAGGAAATAAAACAGGTGAAAGGTACTTGTATTATCTAACTGTTAGAAGTGATCTTTTTCAGTGATAAATATCATGGATAAAAAAACACTTGTATTTCATTTCTTTTCAAAGTAAGAATTGCAATACAAAAAGAAATAAAATACAAGTCACTGAAAGAAATTACAAGGAGAGATCATGCTAATCAAAGGGTTCTTCTTTAATGTAGTATCTATCTATGTCTTCTCCATCATCACTTCTCTTCTTTAATTCAGATCGAATTCCTTTGCCAAAATCTTTAGAGTCTTGATCAGTGTTTGTGGAATAGACCAAGACATTTATCAGATGCATAGTGGGAGAGATGGGAATTTCACTAAATCTTTGGAACTTAAGGTTGTTAAACCTATATCTGAATAAAGTTCATACTCATGTTCTTTGAGAACACGACCTTCATAAAGAGAATGTCCTTCAGGAGGAGACAAGTTCAGCCCAGAAGTATGAGCATAGTTGTAAGCACGATTGGAAGGAGCAGCAGGGATAAACCGTGGTCCGGAGACTCCACGCCTTGAAGTAGAAGGCTGAGAGGTAGAAGGTCTGGAAGTTGAAGCAGCGAGAGATTCTTCCTGGACCTCAGGTGTTTGAATGAATTTGAAGTTTCGAACTCTATTGATGAGATTTGTGAGTAGATCCTCCACCTGAGGTCTAACTTGAGACCTTGAATTCTTCAGGCATCTAAGAATTTCATGCCACTCCACCAGCCCGTAATCCTCCAAAGTTCTCAGAGAGTGAGTGATAGCTCTATCATCATCTCTGGAAACAGTGATTCTTACGTACGTGGGGGCATTCTTCTTTGCTCTGGACTTTTGAAGCTTGACGGAAGTAATCTTCGCTGGTCTTCTTCTATTGTTGATCTTCTCCAGGCACCAGTTAGATTCAGCTTCAGAGGCTGTGAGCTCTCTCTGACCCCTTATTTTTTCAAAGACTCTAAGGGCAGCCTGCTGAGCTCGGATGGAGTCAGCGTTTATTTCAGGGTCTTCTCTAACAAACTCTTCAGCGAGTTGTTGAGCTGCCAAAACGTCCCTTTTATTTTCTTCGAGCTGCTTCAGAGCAAGCTCGTGCTCCCTGAGCACTTCTTTAGAGATGCAAGGCGGGATTTTTATTCTTGAGCTCTCAAGATGAAAGACAGCCTCCTTCAACTTCAATTCCCTGTATATCGGATCATTTATGTTAGGAGATGAGTTGCCAGAGTCTTCATCAGTAGAGGTTTCAAAGGATTCCTCTGATGATGAAATGGTAATAACGTTTGAGGGTAGGGATTTGGTTTTTATGGGAGTGACAACAAAAGTCATATTTCTGACTTCAGCTCTTATACTAGCTGATCTACTATGTTCCATCAGGTGAATAATCTCACCAGTGACAGAGCCAAAGTTTACATCTTGGTTTAGGGGTTCTTGGGTTTCAGGTTCAAGAGATGGTGTTTGAGGAGGATGATAAACTACCATCTGGAGGTTGTTTTTAGGAGAAGGGGTAGGGGATTCAGAATTTGAGCTTGAAATAAATTAGACCTCAGGGAGAGAAGGAATAGAATGAGTACCTTGAAGTTCTCCCCCTGAGATGGAGGCATCTTCAGCTTCAGCTTCAGTGTTGATGAAGCCATCATCATCTGCCTCCGCTGGTTCTTCAGCGAGACTACTCGGATTCTCCCCCTCAGATGCAGCACCTTGTGCGGTAGATGACAAGTACCGCTGGAGGAAGGAGGCCATATTCACTTGAACGGTGCCTTGGCGAATCAGGCTACCAGCTATTCCTTCCAGCAGCCATCTATCCTTGGCTGTGAAGCTTGGTTCAGCCGGAGGTGGATGAGGAGGAAGAGCAGCGATCTTGGCATCAAGGTCCTTGACCTGAGCCTAAAAGATTAATAGAATTAGAGTGAGTTGTAGAAATAAAGTAAACATATCATAAAGATAAGTGAACTTTGGGAGTTAAGAGAATACCCGTAGATTTGTCTTTGGAGGGGTAGGAATCCTTTGATGGATTCCCAAGCTTGGCTTTCTTCGCCTTAGGAGGCGAAGAGATGGTTGGCCTCTTCAGCGACAAGCTAGGCTTGATCGCTGGTGCCCTTCTTTTAGATGAGGAAGTCTTCTTAGACTTGTCAGTGGCAACAACAGCGGGAGCAGAGGCAGCAGTAGGTGGAGCGACGGGAAGAGGAGCATTACCATCAGTGACCAGCACGTCCTGAAGCTGGACGGTGATGCTGGTGGAGTCGTGTTGCAGCGACTTGCTCCCGATCGTAGAATGGGAGTAACCAGGAGTGGCCGCAGGGTATTGATTACCCAGATAGTCAACGATAAACGCTGAGAAGAATCGTGGGTATGCCACGTTCTTCTCCCTGGTGGTTTTCTTGAATCTAGCCAGCATATCGTCATAGATATACTTGGCATAGTTCAAGGGCTTGTTGTTGATGACAGCCTACACCATCACTGTGGATGGGAATGCAGCCTGATCCAAGCTACCTACTTTAGCAGTGAGGCATTGGATGAAGTGTGACCATATAAACCCAAAGACAGGGTTGAGCATGTTTTTCTTCACTGTGGAGGCGTTCTTGAGGGGTTCTTTGGTCTTGATGCGGTAATTATTATATATAAAAAGCGGAACAAGTTTTAACCTCTAATGCCTAGCCACTGTCTTACCACATATACAGGCAAGCGTACCTGATCGTGAGTAATATAGTGTAGGAAAGTCCAGGTATCGTATCTACCACTGGGAACGGTCAAGTTATCGTAGATTATTAATCTAAATCAGTTTAATTAACCTAAAGCTTTTTGGGGGGTTTTTCTGAAAAAGGTTTTAATGACTAAAAAGACAACTAAATTAATTATGAACTACGAAAGCGATTAAAGAGATTGATTAAGAACTATATAAGAAAAGTAGTAGTACTCATCATGGTATAGTGAATCCCCAAGTGGATGATTTAAACAGGTCAAAGGTTTGGTTGTTTTGGTTATTGTAGGAATTTAAGTCTAGGACACCCTAACATGTACTGATTATGGTTATTAACTAGGTCTTGGTCCTCCTAGTTCCAATACTTAGGTCGTTTGTCAGACAATCTAGTACCGGCAATCCGATCCTACTTCTATTGTATGGTTTTCTACCTCCAGGTCACTCTCGGTCCAAGTAACCACTTAACACAACTCTCTTGGTCAAAGGGTAGGTTAAGGTAGGTTGATTATCCTATCGGAGTCTATCTACTTTGGTCAAGACAGATACACCCAACCAATGAGTTCAAATAACCAAACAACAAGAATCAGAACGGAACCATAACACACATTCAATCAACCAAAAACAAACCAATAAACATTAATTATAAAATCTTCATCCACAATGGTTCATCGACCACAATAAGTACCACTATTAAAAGACTACTCACTAATCATAATGAAAACAGAAAACATGATAGTAGACATGATACCGAGAGTACAACAACGGATGATCAAAGATCGAACCCCGCAGCGTATCGGCACCACTCAGACTTTCACTTTCCACTCTATCGTTCCTCTCGTCTCTGCTTCGTGTATGTGTATGTCTCAATTGAAGGAGGAGGCTGGTATTTAAAAGAAAACGCCCAGAAGCTATTTTGCGATCGCCAGACGGCGGTTTTGCGGCGCCAAACACTTAGGTCAAACCCTGGTCTTCATCTTTGTCGAACTTGGCGGCGCCAGATCTGGAACTTCGCGATCGCCAGATGGCTACTGGATTGAACTTGTGCATTTTTCACGTTTTCTCGCCTTTTTTCGTACTTTTCCGTTCCACGGCCTCCAAATCCTACAAAAGCAATAATAAGCTCATTTGGTGAGTGAAATGATCATAAACGGGTGAGAAATGGGGCAAAGTCATACAATTAAGCTCAACCAAAACATGTATAATTTTGGTGTTATCAGGTCTTTTCGTCGACAGGCCACTGGATATCAAGTTTATCCAGCCAGGCGATGATCGTGTCCTTAGAGGGATCCTTGCAGTAGGAGTCTAGGACAGGTAATCCTAGAACTCTTCGAAGTACCCCAACTCCGAAAGTGAGAGTCCCAGATACATTACCTTTGGGACTCTTGGGTAGACGACACTGAATACATTCAGCATCCTTACCCAGAGAGTTCTTTAGAGTGACAACCTGGGCAGAGACCCAGAAGGCGCTCAGCTCAATAGCTCCCTGTTGGGTGGGAAGCTGATCGTGAAGGCAGTCTTCAGAGGACAGCTTAGCAGGAAGTCCCTGGCAGCAGTGAGGTGCTCTTTGCCAGGGGGAAGATCGATGATGGCAAGGAAGTTGTTAGATTGCCATCCAAGAGAGAGATAAGCAGAGAGGTTATCGTCGATGTTCTGGCTGTCATCATCTTCATCTTCAGCATCCTCGTCGTGGAAGGAGATCAGATCCAGGTTCGAACCCTCTTCAGTAGGGTTGGAGTAAAGAGCTTCTTCTACCACTATGGGGTTTTCAGTGATGGTGATTGGGGTAGCATCAGTTGAGGCATGGGTGTTTTCAGCAGTGGGAATGGGTTCGTTGACAGCATCCCATTCAACGTTGGTTTCGGTAGTGTTCTTGATGTTTTCAGAAGTGGAAGCCATTGATTCTGCCAAAAATACCAAACTTAGAATGAAAAAGAAAAGGATATAAGAAAGATGAAAGATTTTCAAATTTAAACTTTTGAAAAGATCTATAAAAGAAAGATAGTTCCTTTTGAACTAGGGCTTTTCATAAGCAAGAGAAATATTTTCATAAGAGGTTTAGAAAACAAGATTTTATCTTTCTTGATTCCGGAAAGTATGATTTTCAGAATCAAGAGTTCTTACATCAGAATGCATGATCTTTGAGAGAAGAAAGATCTCAGATCCAGTATAGATAAACGAGAGAAAGCAAGAATATACATACCAGTTGAGAAAGAACAAAGGTTCTTGAGAAAGATTTCTTGAGGGTTGTTCTTGCTGGAATGCTTTGATTTCTTGAGTGCTTGAGAATTTTTGAGAGCGTAAAGAAGAAGAATGGAGGTTATGAGAGTTTATATAGTAGTGAAGAGGAAAGAGAAGAGGGAAAATGTTGTAGACGTGTACCAAATTTTTAGGAGCAATGATGACAGAAGTTATCACGCACCGTAAAACCGTCTCACTCTCATTCACGCGCTCTACTCGATGTCACATGCCTGACACAGCTCTAATCGCTGATCCTTGGGAAGGATCATGGAGGCACTGTGACTTGTTCTTTATCGAACGTGATGTAAGAGTAGTCAGCTAGCTGTCACTGATTTCAACTTCAGATCATTAGCATCGCTGACTCTATCATCAGCTTGCATCAATAGATGGTGCTGATGGTTTTCCTAGAGACATGACTATTTGTCTTCAGAGAACACTTAGCAGTTATCAGCTATCGCTGTCACTGAAAGGAGTCAGTGACAAGATGTCGCTGATATCATTTATGAACCATGCTCAGCAGTATGAACCTTTAGCGAACAGACTCGCTGTAGTTTCCTAAGCATCTGTATTTTTGCTAAGTATTCTAAGATATAAGATAAAGGATCATTGATATTTCATTAAGTCTTAGGAAGACTGGATCAACAAGCCTAAACAAGATCAATATATAACATAGTATATATTTTATATGTTTAATTTTTAATATTTATATATATATCATTTTAATAAATATATCAAAAAAATACATGAGCCTAAATGAACCTAAACAAACTAAGCTCGAGCTTCATAAATTTTAAACGCGTTGAGCTCGAGCTCAACATCACGAGCTCTAAACAAGCCGAGCTTGAGCTTAAAAAAGCCTAAACGAGCCCGACTCGATAAGTATCCAGCTCAGCTCGACTTGTTTACATCCCTATAAGAATCAAACAGATCAATCATTTAAACAACTCAATCATATGGTTTAAATATAGAGTAAATGCATATTGTTTATGAATAATTAATAAAGGTATGGATATATTTTTTTGAACGATAGTTAACTCACGCACACGTCACCACGCAAAGTTGACGAGGTATCCGGGATCCATACGAGCACTCGACTAATCCTTTGCGACCATGGGCCATCTCGGATAGGGATGCAAACGGGGGCGGGTAGTAGCGGGGACTATAATATCCGTCCCCGTCCCCGTCCTCCTATATTCATACCCGTCCCTGCCCCCGATCCGCCAAATCCCCATCGGAGTCGGGTAAAAAAATCCCCATCGGGGTCGGGGAACCCAATGGATACCCATTTAGTAAATTAAATTCAATTTTTAAAAAAATTTCACAAACACCACAAAATAAACTAAAATAAAAACCATGAAATCTTCATTTCTCAAATACCACAAATTATAAAAAGATGATTACCACATTAAGTTTTGATAAAAAGTAAAGCAAAAACTACCAACTATTAGTAATAAACTAAAATGAAAACCATGAAATCTTCATCACTATCATTCCAATGATGCGGTAATTATCATACATAAAGAGCGACACAAGTTTTAACCTCTAAAGCCTAACCACTGTTACCACATTCACAGGCAAGCGTACCTGATCGTGAGTAATATAGTGTAGGAAAGTCCAGGTATCGTATCTACCACCGGGAACGGTCAAGTTATATAGACTAATAATCTTAGCTAGTTTAATTAATCTAAAGCTATAGGGGGTTTTATGAAAATGGTTTGATTAATTAAAAGACAACTAATTAAACAACTAATTAACTAAGAAGCAAAAAGAAAACGATTTAAACTTTATAAGAGAAAACAGTAGCACTTATCATGGTATAACGACTCCCCTAGTGGATGATTTAACTTTGCCAAAGGTATGGTTGTATTGGTTATTGTAGGAATTTAAGTCTGGGACACCCTAACATGCGATGATTACGGTTGTCAACTAGGTTGGTCTTCCTAGTCCTAATACATAGACTGATTGTCAGGCAATCTAGTACCAGTCACCCAATTCTATCACTATAGCACGGAATTCTACTATCTGGCTGCTCTCGGTCCGAGCTAACCACCTAACACAACTCTCCGGGTTTCCGAAGGGAAGGTCAAGAAAGGTTGATTAACCTATCGGAGTCTATCTATCTAGGTCAAACAGATACACTCAACCAACGAATTCAAATATCCATACAATACGAATCAAACCGGAACCATAAACCACATTCAACAAACCAATAACAAACCAATAAACAATTAAATTATAAAAAACATCATCCACAAGGTTCATCTACCACAATAAGTACCACAAATAGAACTACTCACTAATCATGATGAAAACAGCAAAAACAATCATAGAGATAGACATTATACTGATCGTACAGCAACAGATGATCGAGAACCAAACCGGTAGCGTATCGGCACAACTCTCTCTCTCACTAAGGCTAAACTGACTCAAAAGGATTAGTAATTTAAGAGTATAGAGCCATATTATAGCTTGATGATCAAAGATTATTTCTGGACTGAATGAGGAGATCAGTATTTAAAAGGCCATCTGGAGCTCGTTTCGCGATCACGAGGCGGCAGTCTCGCGGTGCGAGACACTTAAACCAACCCTAATTTTCCTTTTTTGGCAAGTTCTGGAATCTTCCGTCAAGGGTCATTGCCTACTTCGCGGCGCGAGAATCTTCAAGGCCAACGCGAAGTCAGTGAAAAGTATGAACTTTCTAGAATTTACACACTTCGCGGCGCCAAACTTAAATCTTCGCGAACGCCAAAAGCTCACTGAGTTGAGTTTGTCCAATTTTCACGCTTTTTCGCCTTTTTCGTACTTTTCCGTTCTACGGCCTCTAAAACCTACAAAAGTGAGAATCAGCCCAAAACATGAGTAATCATATCAGAAATGGATGAGAAACGGGATAAATTCAGACAATTAAGTACGACCAAAACATGTATAATTTTGGTGTTATCATCCAACATATTATACTATATATCGGGTCTTAAACGGGGCAGATACCATTATATCCGTCCCCGACCCATCCCCGCTTCGGGTAAGAATATCAAGCTCCATCCCTGACCCATTACCCACTAAAGCGGGGATTCTTCTCTCCGCTCGGGTCGGATCTCTGCGGGTAGCGGGGATTCCCCGCTCCGTTTGCATCCCTAATCTCGGAAGCCGGCCCATGGTTAGGGTATTGCCACATGCTCACCCCATGAATCGAACCCGGATAGACAGAGATGTCATCCACTCTCCCTTCCAAGGATGTTGCCGACCACTAGGCTGCTTATGCTTTGCTCATAAGGTATGGATATTTTTTTGGACGACAGTTAAACACACGCATACGCCCCGACCGAAGTCGAATAGGTATCCGGGATCCATTCGGGCACCCGACTAATCCTCTCGACCATGGAAACTGTTACCGACCCATAGCCTCACCCATGCCCGGCCTGAAGGTCGACCCATGAACTGGGGTGTCGCCTCATGTTCCCCCTCCGAATCGAACCCAAGTAGACAGGGGATACCATCCACTGCCCCCCTCATGATGTTACCGACCATTGAGCTACAAAGGAATTGACAATTGTCCTTCGGTATGTGGATGGGGGATTAGAACTTGGGTGGGTACTATGTACCCTCCAAACACTAACCACTCCACCACAAAACCTTGGAGCAAAAGGTATGAATGTTATTTAAACATGGATCGATTATTTAATTGGCATTTGAACTTCAAAACGCAGATGAATCGATGAAAAAGATGAATGTGCCTAACAAAGTGTGGTTTGCCGACCTAGGTGAAAGAGAAGGCTAAAGGGAAAAGGACTCAACACAATAAAATGAGAGATACGATCGAGTATTTAGGCCATCCTTACCCATACATGTCATACCAGCCGCCACTTCAGCGCCACGTCAGCTTTACTACCATATTACCACTACCATACCATTCCATTCATACCCGTACCACTCATACCACCTATTTATTTTTTAAATACTAAAATATTGTTATATATATAGACTGTATGTATATGTATGTGTGTGTGTGTGTTTGGGATTTTTTTTAACGGTACGCAAGTACCGGTGGGGCAGCGTACCGCCTACCTACCGGCACACCTCGGCGGTGTTATCGCCGGTACCAGTGGCGGGACCGCCCACCTACCAGCCCCGTAAAGGATGATCTTATAGTAGACTAATAAAGTACTAAACTACAAATTTGATTCCTCTGCTTTGATGCTAGTAGCATTTCTGGTCCCTATAGTTTAAAAGTACAAGTTGGCAATTGTGGTTTATAAAATTAACCAAATTTTAGTCCCTATTTTTAGTCATCATTTGGTAAAAATAAGGTAGCTTATAGGTTAGGCATATGTTTGGATGGACCATAAGTCAGCTTATAAGCTAACTTTTTGAAAAGTTATTCTCACTAGCGTTTTGATGACTTATGAGACTTATTATTTTTTTATTCCAATTACTTTTTTACATCACCGGTTTTTAAGCATGTATTTTTTTTGTCATTATATAGTCATAATCTACCTTATGATCTAGTTTTTGTCAGACGCAATTTATTCATCAGCTAGCTTATCGGTTAGTTTGCCAAACATAGCCTGTACCACTTTAAAAGACCTATAAGATAAGGGGTATCTTAGTTTTTTTAACAATTCTTTTGTCCTTTACCGGGTTAAAAAAAATACAAGGACCAAATTTTAGTACACTTTTTATTATTGGTTTTTTCTATTTATTTTATTATTTGTCTATTTTTCATTAATTCGATCTAATCCCTCTCCCCAATTTGCACCTCACCGCCTCTGACCAAACCAATGTTGTCACCCAACTTCAACAATCTCCTTTCGCTACTAAGAGCATCTCCAACCATACTGCAAATGTGATGATTTGCAGTATGAGGAGATCCAACCATACTCCATATTTCTTAAAAATTTCCCGTTCCCTTTTTCTTCCAAGCAAAACCCACCAAATTTAGTGGTGTACTATTCATCCCACCAAATAGAGATGACCCACCATTAATGTATACTAGTGGCGAAACCGAGCGTTGCGCAGTAGCGTGAGTAACTCATTAGAAATATAGAGATTGTCATTATCGTTTGTTGCACTTGTCAAACATTAAACTTTATCATAACCTTTTATACACACATTTTCATTTCTAATTTACTCTTTTCTATCAATGTTGAACAACTTACACAACATTAATACTCCATCCATTCACAAAACCAATATTTTAAAAAAATCTAAGAAAAAAAACATCAATGGAGGCTTCTCATTGATTTTATGGTTTTTCATTTATATATTTATACTGAGACAATATCATCCTCTTCTTCCTTTTTATACATATGTGATGTAGCAGATACAATGAAACTAAGACTGAACACGTTGATTATATGAATACCCGTGTCAGTGTCTTCTAAGGTTTATAGATTCGACCAAATCCAAAACCTTAGGCTTCAAAATTTGAATTCTCGCGGTAACTCAAAAGTTGGAAAGGAAAATCGAAAGTTTCTGATTAATTATCTGTCATTTCAAAAAACTTAACTGAAACACAAATAAGAATACTGAAGTGAAACGGGCCTGCCAAAAGCCATGGGCCGAACACAAAGCCAAAAAACAAAAAGAAACACAAAAACGTCTAAAAAGTCACTCAAACAGCGTTTTTAGAGGTCGAAAAGTTTGTTAGGCCCCTATGGGTCCTAACCACGGCGTGCCCCTGTCTCAAGCTTTAACTAGTGCTATACCCGTCCGTTGGTCGGGTATATCTTTGATTTATAGTTAATTCATATTATCCATTTTAAAAGTTATGTTTCATTATTGTATTATATATTTATGACATTTACGAATAATCTATATATATATATATATAGAGAGAGAGAGAGAGAAAGGAAAGTTCAAATGCGAACTATTTTTTCATTGTGAACGTGTGGACCTACATGTTTTTGCGAGAATCCGTTAATTAGTTCATATGATTTATATATCAATCTACAAATAGATAGAATATCTCTTGCGGGATTACTTTTGCACTTCTCATACATTTAACACTTCTTATTTGAACTTATTACAATCTCATATAAGGCTATTTAAGATTGTATCATGGGGATATAGAAAAGACATAGCATACTTTATCATAAACACCAATTTGCTTTCCTAAACAACCTTACATAAAATTCCAATGATAGATTGCCACTGAAAACCCCAGTTGCATTGCAGTTATAAAATATTTATGCTACCACTTAAAATTAAAAACTTGATATGCTATTTATTGCAAGAGCAAAGCTTTTAATTAATGGAAGCAACTAATTGACAACACACCACCATTCTCATAAACAATGATCAACCAAACTGAACTTGTAAAATTGAAGACAACCAAAAGGTTTTTACTAAACAAAGGAAACATATGTATTCCAAGTAAAAAAAAAGCATTGATTACAACATGTAACAAACGCTATTCAATAATTATTAATACCCCAAAACCCTTGTATAACGATTAGGGGGTGATTCAAACTCAAAATAAAACCAACAAACCACAACACCTTGATCCAAGACCCATTTATGCTTCCACAGATGCAATGTGGCAATCAAATCAACAACATGGAAACTGCAAAATAATGATACAAAGGGTCCATATATAACATTTCACAATAATATGTGTAACGGTTGGATCGGGTTATCACGTAAGACCAACCTATTTCTTGAAACCAGCTGTGAATGCACAAAAACAAATTGAACCTTCATAACAAAAACATTGTTAAGATACAAAAGAAAAACTTTCATGGTGTTCTTGTTCTGAAAGGTTTGATATCTCTTTGTACCTCAGTGTTTTGCTATGAAAGTTCAGTGCTATTTTGTGGCCTCACGGGTCTAATGAAAACGGCCCCCTTAGGAAAGATAAACAAAAATTACGCAAGTAGTAGTTAGCACATGTATCCCATCCTTAGCGTCGAATATGCTTGATAATGAAGTCTGTAAATACAAAACCTTCTTCAGTATACCCCAAAACACCAAACAACTTGCATTCCAGTTCCTCTCTGAAAGAATCCCAAATGTTGTTTTATGGCTCAAATCAATAACAGTTTCATTTAACTCTCCTATTAAAAATAATTAATCAAAAACCTACATAAACACAATTGGATCCTATATAAACTGATGCAGGCAAATATCAACAATAAAACTTCTGTAGATAAAATCAAGCTAACACAACATCAAATCATATGAAAATAAATCTAGATAATGAAACAATATGTACCATCCATGGAGGCGCTTTTGGAGGTTGATTGTGTATTCCCTAATTACCACCTCTTCCTTTCTTCCTTTCATTTTCTCCACCATTTTTACTCTGTATACCTAATTAACCTTACCTACACAAAATAAACATAGAAACAAAATTACAAAAACAATAAAATCGGTGAAATTTCATCAAGTGTTGATATTAATTACAACATGCATGGATTACCAAGGAGTGTATTAGATAAATATAAAAGTGATAAAAAAGTTTCATTATTTTGGGCGTGGCTTTCCATCCTAGCTTTGGCTTATGCATCTACACTTTGCATTTTGCAAAACACAGTAGCAGAAAAGAAAAAGATGGAATCCTATCCTGAGCGAAGACATATAATATATATGAGTTATATATAATTAAGGAGACTATCAGTTGAATAGCAATGGCAATGGTTGCTAACACAACAACTTTAACTCCTGCAACAACTCCTTCTGTAAAAGTAAAACCCACAACACAAAAGCTATTAGATTTAAGCAAAATGCATACATGTAACCATAATCATACACACATAAATGTATCGTCGACACATTACTATACAATGATTAATTACTATGTTGTACTTCCCACTGTTACTACTTATACTATTATCCCCTTGTTCCTCATCTTCAACCTCACAAACACCCTTCAAGAAATTCACATGTAAATGATGTATCCCGCAAGATGATCAAACACCATGAGTTGATTGAAGTTACTATTTCTTTTTCAAGAAAGCCCAATTTAGGGACAATCTTACCCACCAATAATTATTGATTCATCTGCACATACCCACTGTTAGCATTACTTTGCTTGTAAGCAATAATTAATGATTCCAAAAGTAATCAGGCCATAACTTCAACACTTGATTTTGAAAAATCCTTGGTATGAACCTGAGTTCATATGAAACAAATAGACTTCTTATGAATCAGAGTTTGTATAAAATAAAATCAAAACCACTGGCAGAAGATTCCTTGCAAGAGCTGATGTTGTTCGAGGAAAGATCTAAATGCAAACTTAAACATTGATTTGTTGAGAAACACAAATGCAGATCCATTGATAGTCACCAACTGGAAACCTTTCAAAAACTTGAACCAATAAGTACGAATCTCTAGAATTTGTGAGTTATGGAATACAATTATAGTAATCTCAAATTGAAAAAAAAGTGTGTAACTGCTTACAATTAAGAAATATAAAAGGTTTACCTTTGTGGGCTCTAAACGTACGAGACCACGTGATCTAGCCACCACTCCACTCCAACTTTGTGCTTTGTAGCTTGTTGAATTTTAGATTAACCAGAAAAAGGAAGTCTATATTTAAAAAGAAAGTTGGAGCAAAAGGATGTTTTTGCAACTTGTTGAATTCTCTCTAATTTATCAAATCGTAGTAGTCTCAAACCTACAATGGGATGCATTGAGAAATGTATAACTTTGTGTCTTTGAGCATACAGCTCTAACAAACTACAGGAGTATATTAAAGTTGTTCAAATCACCAACATAAAATACTTTGAGCCATCATATTCATGCAGGTTTTCAACTTGCCATCAAACGGATCTTCACTTCCTCCAGGTGAGGCCCAACGATATTCAACCAACTAAGTGAAATTAATACAATGATAAAAGAATTACTCACATTCTGGAAAAATAAAAACAATATGAAATCAATCCAAAAATCAACAATGTACAAAAGAAAATAAGTTGTACCTTACAAGAAGGATTCTTAGAAATGACACCATTAAATACCAGATCTTTTTTGAGTTTATCATACGCAATGGCCAAATTAAATCCCATAGCTAGCAGCTGCGAGATAAAGAGATAGATATAGAACCCTATATGTAAGCATTGAGCAAAGAAGTTTGAAAGTTCATGAAAGATCATAAAATTAAGCAAAACACACCCTAATCTATATTAGATATAATTGAAAATGATGTTCCACCAATAAAAAACTAAAAAAAACTTACTTTAATTAATTATCTTTGACTTGGTTTAGGTTATTTTAATTAATTATCTTTGACTTGGTCCTTATCAAAATTTATCTTTCCAAAGTAATAGGAGCATTTATTTCATTTATGATTTTTAAAAATTTATGTTTTTAATTAATTATTCTTTTTAACGGGCTTAGAAGGTTTTTTTTTGTTTCTTTTATTTGAAAAACATTTATTAGAGTTTGACTACTCTATTCCAATACATAGAAAATAAACAAAATTAAATTTGTTTTTTTGATAGAATAAAGAAAATTAAATGAATACCTTAATTTCTAGATATGTTTTTAGCTATAAAATCCAGATTAGTGTGTCTTATAAATCATAAGAAAAAACAAAAGATAAACACACATCATTATCTCTTTGGTCATCGTCGCACCTTAAGTCACCGCTATCTCTCCGTTCACCACTACACCTCAAGCCAATGTCATTTCTCTCGTCAAAAAGTGTTTTTTCCAATCTTTAATTTGTATTTTATATTTTAATTTTTCAAACATATTTCAATTTTCTATATAGGACTAGGACCAATGGAATAATCAAATCACATGCATATTTTTTCATTTGTTTAAATTAAAAAAACTCTTCGTTAATTTGACGATCCTATTCATATTTTTTTCATTTGATTTTTCATGTAAACAATTTTAATTTCATTTTTTTCATTTAAACCCGCAAGAAAAAAAGATGGCGGATATTTCAAAATTTTCCACCGACCAAGTATGATATCCAATCTTATACTTATTCAATAGCAAATCTAATCTTATTTTCAATCTCTTAATCTTTTTAACATATATTTTTTCCTTGTATTTAGATGTTTAGAAATCGTGAAGAATTAATGGCTTGGGTGCAAAATGTGGCACGCTCTCAAGGTTTCGTAATCGTCACTAAACGATCTAGGCCAAGTTATCTTGGATACATCTCTAAAATCGTATTTTCTTGTGATCGTGGTGGTGTATCTAGAAGTAAATATGCTAAAACAAAAAAAATTGTCCATTCGAGTTGGTTGGAAAGTATTTGAAGGCACATAATGCATGGACGTTGCGAGTTGTGTTGTGATTATCACAATCACAAACCAGCAATGTGTATGGAGGGTCATTCTTATGCTATGAGATTGTCTAATGATGAGTCTCATTTGGTGCAACAATTGACAAGGTTGAATGTAAAACCACGAGATATTTTGTCAACGCTAAAGGAACGAAATAAAGATAACGTGTCTTCTCTAAAAACTATATAGCATGCTCGTTACAAGTTTCGCATGAGAGAGCAAGAAGGTAGAACCCCTGTGCAGAATGTTATGCACATTTTGCAAACTAAGGGGTACGATTTTGAGTATTGTTTAAACGATATTACTAACCAGTTGAAAGAATTTTTTTAATGGCCATCTGTTCGGTATGATCTAATGGAGGAGCTAATCATGTACAAGATAGAATATCTCGAGGTGTATGGCATTGAAACGTGGCATCAAGTCTATAACTCGTTGAACTTTTTTGAGTTGGACACATTGCACCAAATGAGCATTAATTGGATGGATGTTTTTGAGACGGGGTTATTGATTGCTTCAAGATACAATGTGATACTACATTCGTTAACAACTACGGGTAGTTTGACATTCTTCCCACTTCGATCTAGTCCTCCGCCATGGTATGAACATGTTGCTTTTATAATTGGGTACATTAATGGTAATCATTTCGTCAAAATATCTTTGGCAGAAGGCCACCCGATGCCTCGTATCGTACCAAATTGGTTTCGTTTCAAATATGAGTATGCAACCGCATGGGCTACTCCGTACATGACTCGGATAAATAAGTACGAGCAACTATTATATGGTAATCGTACTCCGGATCCTACTGCGGATCCTACTGCGAATTCTATTCCAGTTGATTGAGTTGTAATTTTTCTAGACTTTTGTGATTTATTTATTGATTCTTTGATTAACTTGTTTTAATTATCATTTTTGTTTAAGTTATTTTATCCTATAGCTTTAAATATTTATTTAAAACTCGCTATAAACTAAAACAATATATATACATATATAGCATAAATTTATTAAAATGTTAATAATAGAAAGTCTTTTTAGAGGTGGATTCTTAATAAAAATAAAAATAATTTTATAAAAGTAAAAAAATAATAGCCAAAAAGTAATAGCTTAAATTACAAAAAGAATTTTAGAAAAAATATTTTTAAACAAAGTATTTGAAATAGAATAATAATTAAAAAATGTATTTTTTAATAATAATTTTAAAAAGTAATAGCTTAAATTACAAAAAGGATTAATAAGCGAGAAATTATATTTCCTCCTACTTTTTTACCCTACTCTTCCTCCTACCCACTTCATCATATGACAAGTGTTCAAATTTATGAATTATATGAAGAAAGAGAATAAGTGCATTACACTTGTCAAATGATGAAGTGGGTAGGAGGAATAGTAGGCTAAAAAAGTAGGAGGAAAAATAGTTTCTCTTAATAAACATTAAAATTATTACTAATAAAAAGCAATAGCATTAATTTTCGTAAAAGTAAAAAACATTGGAGTGTGTGCTTTTCAATTCAAAGATGTGCAAACTATAGTCAACCCTAGTCTAAACTGTAGACTAGGGTGCAAATGGTAGCACCCAACAAATTAATGAAATAATTAACTCTCCATAAAATGATTAATAAAAATAAAGAAATTTAATTTAGAGAAATCCATATAAAAATTGAGAAATTGGAAAAATGCTAAAAACTGTGATGAGGTTTTGAAGAGAACTTTCTTATGGAGAGATTAAGATACCAAAAGTTTAATCATCTTTT
This sequence comes from Centaurea solstitialis, assembly GCA_030169165.1. NCBI lineage: Eukaryota > Viridiplantae > Streptophyta > Magnoliopsida > Asterales > Asteraceae > Centaurea > Centaurea solstitialis. Next base: position 12,400,113 of record CM058041.1, on the reverse strand, counting down.
GCTCTTCAGTATGGGATGGAGCTAATGCACAAAATCGATCACAACATAATCAATGGTAAAGCAAAGAGAAAACAATGTCTACCCAGTTAGAGAATTTAATCTTCCTAAGAAAACCTGAAGCATTTCACTGAACAGGTGGCGTGCGAATTCTAGTCATTGGACCTTAAAGTTTCCCTTTCCCTGCAAATCACCCAATGACAAACATATTAAGTACAAGAAGAGTATGAGGTTTTGTCGAGAAGGGTTTGAACCCATGAGTTGCTTTTGTTGGTGGAATTTGTCTCCCGTCCTTGCATTCATTCAATTCTTCCTTTCTTTCTTTTTTGGAAAAAGAGGGCATTCATTCAAGGTTGGCTTGAAGGAATGGAGAATGATGATGAATTTCTGGAAGAAACTAATTGGGCAATCGAAGATGATGGAAACCGATAGAGGTGATTTGAAAGAGATATGGAGAGGACATCGATTTAGGGTAGTGGTGGACTGGTGGATGCAGTTTTCCCTTTTTCGGAGAGAAGGCGGAGAGAGGGAAAGTGGTGGTCGTGCAAGGAAGAGTCTTTGGTCTCTAGCAATAACTGTAAAATAGGGTATTTTAGACGGTGAGGATTAAGGCTTTGTTTGGCAAGCATAAGCTAGCTGATAAGTTAGCTGATAAGCTAGCTTATAAGCTAGTCCATCCAAACATGTACCAGGAAGCTAGCTTTTTGAAACGCTAATTTGAGTAGCTTATGAGAAGCTTATTGTAGCTTTTTCCAATTATACCCTTATTAATATTAATTATTAAATTCAAATGTACCATTTTTGGTCATTTTACATACTCATAAGCTAGTTTTTGCCAAACATAATTTGTTCAACAGCTAGCTTATTAGCTACTAGCAAGCTTATCAATCAACAGCTAGCTTATCAGCTATCGGCTAGCTTATAAGCTACGCTTGCCAAACATAGCCTAAATTTGAGGTTGATCTAAGGGTTGATATTAATTCCTTGATTTTCTGACTCATTGGGGTCAATAGTATATATAATTCGACAGGTAGATCGTCCAAAACGGACGTCCGGAGCAAGAGTTATACCTTTCTGAAGCTGGACCTGTTTGTGTCCCGATCGTGGCTCTCTAAAAACTTGAAGACCCTCTCCTCCACCGATCAGCCCGTATCAATATGACTTACTCAAATATTTCAATGTTCTACCCATGTTAATTGTTTAATTAAAAATCATTAAATTGTTTTAAAAAGTTTATATTTATAACCAATGTTAGGTTATAACAAATAGGTTTATATGTTGATTGTTTAATTTATATATTTGATACTAAAATCATTAAAACGTTACTTAAACATGTTTAAAAAAACAAAAGGCAAACATGTTTAAATGTAAAAGGGTATTGAGATTTTTTATATGCTATTAATTTTTTTTTGAACGACGAGTTAACACACACTTGTTCCAGGATATTTAGATCCATTCGGACACCTGACTAATCTAATAATCTTCATTGACTATGACTAATCTAATAATCTTCATTGACTATGACTTAACCTAATTAAGGATACCACTATGTGATAGGCCGGCCTATGATCTTGATATCGCCACTTACGCACCGTAGGATTCAAACCCGAGTAGTCAAGTATTTATAAAAAAAAAACGACATATCATTTATTAAATAAAATGCACTGATATTGCCATCACACAAATCTTGTGAATTAAATCGATACTCTAAAACACAACGGTCAAGAATTAAATAGCAATATTGAAAGTCGCAACCACATTCCAAAAACCGTCACCTTTAAAAACTTAACGGTCCAAAATTAAAATCTAAAAAAAGTACAGGGACCATTTCTGTAAAATAAAATTCCCCAAAAATTTCAAAAATCCCCAAACTTAATTAGCATTCCAAATATGGCGCCAAAATTTTCTTCATAAAAACCCGGGAATATGCACCACGTTTTCATAAGATTTCAATTTCTTGGCGCTTAAATCACTTCATACAAAACCCCCATTTCCCCCATTCCTTCTCCTCTACCAATTTTCTCTCAATTAACACACACACACACACCAGATCCATCTTGGTGAGTTAGGGTTTATTTGATTTGATTAGATTTCGATCTGTTTGCTTTGTTTTATTTTGATTCTTCAGAGAGCAAAGAAGAGATGGCGAAATCGGTGAGTCCAGATGCGATATCGGTTATACTGTCGAATCCGACTCCGGATTCATCGGCGGTTAATCCTGAAATCGTTGTTCAAGTGCTCGATATCAAGTCTGCTGGAAACAGATATACGTAAGTTTCTATAGTTTGATTGATTGTTTTGTGTTTATTTGTTGATTTCTATATCATTTCTTAAGTGTATTGTGTATTATATATTGAATGTTCAATGATTTAGGATGTACAGCCTAGGGTTAGGTTAGAAATGGATCTGTTAAAAGCTGAATTAGGGTTTTTATTTTCTTCTTATGTTAAAACCTAATGTTAAACAAAAGTTTTTTTTAGTCGTTCATTTCCAGATCTAAATTATTTTTGTCACAGATTTCAGTTTGTTTGCTCTAAATTTTAAGCCTCAATCAGCTAATTTATTTTGAAATTCATAAATGTGTGATTTAGACCCCTAAATCTCTTATTAAGCAGATTTTGAGATTTCAGTTTTTGTGTTGATAATCTACATAGTGTTTTGGATGACATCTTAATTTAAGTCAATATAGTATCAGTGCTATTAGGTTAAGTAAATGATTTGAACTTACAACCATGGTAAACATACATTTTAGGTCAAAAAAACTTGATTTATAGATCTATAAGCATATTTCTATGAATTGGATTTGTCATTTTGTCTTTTGGTGTTTAGTTGGTCTAGTGCTAACTTTATTAAATTCTAATTGTTCTGGTTTACAGGTTTACTGTCAGTGATGGAAAGATGAAGTTGAAGGCAATTTTGCAGTCTAGTTTGTCTTCTGAAGTTATTAATGGAAATATTCAAAGTTTGGGTCTCATTCGTGTCATCGATTACACTCTCAATGACATTCCAAACAAAAATGAAAAGTAAGAATTTCATATCATTAATCTTGTGCAACCTAAAGCAATTTTGATATTTTTTTTGGCAAATAATAGAGTTTTTTAAACCTCTTTTGATGTTGTTTCTTTTAGGTACTTGATTGTGACCAAATGTGAAGCTGTTTCTCCTCCTTTGGAGGCAGAAGTTAAGGTAGAGGTGAAGAGTGAGGGAGCTGGCATTCAGTTGAACCCAAAGCAAGATGCTGGTATTGTTCTGAAACCAAAACAAGAAGTTGTCACTAAATCAGCAGCTCAAATTATCCATGAGCAGAATGGAAAGTAAGTATCTTTGTTTGAAATTGACTTTTAGTGTACCCCTTTTAATGCTGTATATGTTTGCATTCTCTACGAATGATCAATAGAAGTTTCAATTGTGATGTCTTCTAGTGGGTGTGTATAAATTTGTGTAGGATTTCAGATGCAGTTTTGGTTTGTTTTACTAATCAAGGTTGTTTTTTCTAACTTCAGTATGGCACCATCTGCCCGAATGGCTATGACTCGAAGGGTCCACCCACTGGCTTCCTTAAACCCTTACCAAGGAAACTGGACGATTAAGGTTCGGCTGACGTCCAAAGGAAACATGCGTACTTACAAGAATGCTAGGGGGGAAGGCTGTGTTTTTAATGTGGAGTTAACTGATGAAGATGTAAGTGTATATTGTTGTACTACTACTGCTTTTAAGTTCTAAATTGATTTATTTTTGTATTGAATGGAAAATGACACCATTGTTTATTAACTTTTTTTCAGGGTACTCAAATCCAAGCAACAATGTTTAATGAGGCTGCAAGGAAGTTCTTTGATGTGTTCCAAATGGGAAAAGTCTATTACATATCTAAAGGAACTTTGAAGGTGGCTAACAAGCAATTCAAGACTGTACAGAATGATTATGAGATGACTCTAAATGAAAATTCTCAAGTAGAAGAGGCAAGCAATGAAGCTGCTTTTATCCCTGAAACTAAGTTCAACTTTGTCCCAATTGATGAGTTGGGACCATATGTTGGTCAGAAGGAGCTTGTTGGTATGAAGCTGAACTTTTGAATTTCACACAATTGTTTTGACTATTGAATATGAATTTGACGTAACATCGAATTACAGATATTATTGGAGTTGTGCAAAGTGTAGCTCCAACAATGAGCATTCGAAGGAAAATTGATAATGAGACCATCCCAAAGCGTGACATAGTCATTGCAGATGCAACGTAAACTACTTACTTTATTTTTGTTATTCAATATTTATATCCTTTTTTGTTACATAGGTTGAACTGGAAGGATTCATGTCTTTTCAGGAAGAAGACTGTAGTTGTGTCATTGTGGAATGTTCTTGCCACTGATATCGGCCAGAAACTATTAGATATGGTTGATGAATCACCAATAGTTGCAATTAAATCTTTAAGGGTATCGGATTTCCAAGGTAACAATATATAAAATCCCATCTCTCACTATAATTATAATGAAGATATCTAGTTATACTTAGCTCTTCTGTTCTTTTTGGTTTCAGGTGTTTCTCTGTCAACATTGGGCAAAAGCATTTTAGAGATTAATCCTGATATACCAGAATCTAACAATTGAGATCATGGTAAGATATTGTGCTATAAAATGATCACCTCAACCATCATTACCACAAAGTTATGCAATGTCTTATATGTCTGTATGGTTTGCAGGTACTCTTCTGAAGGCAAAGAAACCTCCATGGAATCCGTTGGTGCTGGCTTGAGTCCATCACTTAAAAGTGGTGGTAGGTCTATGTATTCAGACCGTGTGACACTTGACCATATAACCAGCAACCCATCTTTGGGTTCAGATAAGGTATCATATACACAGTATCCTTATTCTAATGCAGTCAAATAATAAACTTTACCAATATCAGATTTTAAAAATCTATCCATCTGTTGCAAGTTGCCATATGGCCTAGTTATTAACAAAGTGATCATGTTTGTTTTGCAGCCTGTGTTTTACAGCACACGAGCTTGTATGAGTTTGATTAAGCCCGACCAGACCATGTCTTACCGAGCATGCAAGACTTGTAACAAGAAAGTTACTGAAGCTATTGGATCTGGTTACTGGTGTGAAGGATGTCAGAAGAATGAAGAAGACTGCAGTTTGAGGTTTGTCACTGTTAAAACTCTCCTGTTACAGAGTTTCTTTTTAAAGTATATGATATTTATATATGACAAATACTTGTACACATCTCTTTATTCTTGGTGGGGTTTGAACTTTTTTTGAGCTCTACTAGTAATTTGAGTATAATAGCTTGTTAGCTCTTTTATGCTCATCTAAATGGTTTTTTTGCAATAAGCTCAAAAAATAAGTTAGCTTATGGTTGCTGAATATGGCATAAGTTGCAACATTGTCAAGAACGGCATTATAACTTGCACCATTGTTTTTATCTAATTTCAGGTATATATTGGCTGCAAAGTTTTCTGATGCTACTGGTGGAGCTTGGTTTTCAGTTTTCAACAATGAAGCTGAGAAAATAATTGGTTGCTCAGCTGATGAGCTTGATAAGATGAAGTCAGAGGTAAAACTGCATACATACAGCTCAACTTTTGCTATATCTAGAACTTGTTTTCTAATTTTCTATTTGATATTTTGTAGGGTGATGGATCTGGTTTCCAGTTACAACTTAAAAAGGCAACATGGGTTCCATATCTTTTCCGAGTTAGTGTTGCACCAAGGGAGTACAACAATGAGAAACGGCAAAGGATCACTGTTAGGGCTGTTGCACCGGTTGATTTTGCAGCCGAGTCTAAGTTCTTGCTGGAGGAGATAGCTGCGATGAAAGTATGAAATGTGCTCGTGGGTGTGTTTCTTTTTTGAATTTTAACACCGATCGTGTTTCTTACAATACGGATGAAATGGTGTTTTTAAAAGATGTATCTAAGTAGCTTTAGTTTCTGGGATGATTTTAGATAGGCTGGTTCTTTTATGTTAATCTATGTGCTTTGCACAATTGATTGTTAACTCTGGTTTGGTTGCATTATTATCAAATTTTATGAAATATATATTTACTGTCTTTATATTTATGTAAGATTATCAAATTTTAATTTAATTTCTTTTAAAAATACTATTGAAAAAAAAGAGCTGGGTTTCTAATATATTAAAGTGGATGAGATTAAAAACATTTATATCAATGTAATGCCACTTATCTTTTTATAGGTGTTATATTAGTTTTGCAATAAACTTCTTATTATCAATGCAAAGCCATACTTCTTTCTTAAAAGCATCTCTAATCTAAATACTAAAAAAAACATACCTAAATCACTAAAATTGGTTTGACCTTTGACCTTGAGCACAAAAAAAGTCACTGTAAACCAAGAACATACTAAAAAACCTGTTTAATATTATAATAATAATAAAATAATATTAAGTTATTTATTTACATATATGTAATTAAAAAAATTGAAAATAATATTAATATAAAATTTTAAATCCTTACTTTTTTTGTCTTCAAATTTTAAGTTTTGACATTTTAGCCTTTGTAACTTTGTATGTTTTAATGTTGAATTACAAAAATAGAAATGAAAACATGACTATTTTAATATTTTTAGTGATGAATTTAAAGATGATATGAAGTTAGAAATCTCAATGGGTAATTTGGTATCATGAAATTTGTTTGTAATGTTAAATTCATTTATTTTGTAACAATTAATTATTAAAAGATAATTTAATTATTTTTATAGTTTATTTGTATAAAATATAAATTGTCTTACAAAAGAATAAAATTCAATTCATTTCTAAATCTTGCAAACCAAACATCCCAAAGTTTGAAGCTTCTTTTTGTTCTCTTAAAATCTAAATCCCTTAAACATTATGTGCGGCTTCATAATACTTTAAACTCTTATGCCATGTATATATATGTGAGACCTCATTAGATTATATCTCAGCAAAGCTTCTTAAGTTTTAAGATGTATTAAAGTATATTTGGGATTCTAACACTATTTATATTTAGATTGAAAGGCATGATGAAAGTCTAACAACATTTCTACTAGAACACATTCATTGTATGATTTTGTATATATAAACTATGTAATGAACATGATGGTCTTAAGTTTTTGACAGTGGTCGAGCCGTCGCCCACGTATAAATCCCGCTAGTTGGCGGTGAAGCATTCGAAAGCAAGTTTGGTGGAATCCCATAAACATCCGAAACACTGATCATGCGTTGATTGTGTGCTACAGTCGTGACCGCTGCCGCCTCATCTTTATCAATCGGCAACCGGTCGAAAGTGGCATTCATGAAAGTTGCAGCCATAATTATAACCGGCCCCGATGCAATAAGAGGCCCTGAAATGGCCCCACCAACTACTTGGCCCTGCGGGCCAGCTAGGTATATATCCAAGCCAGTAACACCCGGTGGAGCAGGCGGTGGCAATACTGAACCCACTAACGACAAAATTTCAAAGTGGCCGTGCAGCGTAACTATGGGCCCTGCTGCAGAAGACGGAGAAGGTTGGCGTAACGTGACGTTGGTGACGCAGCCGGCTGCACTTAGCACGCAGATCCCACGTTGCTTTCTTCTAGCAAAGGTGGCTAAGCTCTCACCCACATCGCACCCAGGGCTAACCTCCATGGCGTGGGCTCTAAGCGTGTTGGCACTGTCTCGAGTGATGATGATGGGCGGTTTGGGCTTGTTCTTGGAGCCGGCGGGTCGGCCTCGTGGCCTCCTCGTTACTTGTTCACCAACACCCGTAGCGCTACGGTCCGCATCACCAGCCATGGTTTGTGGTTTTTGAACCAGCGTTGTGTTTAAGTAGGGAAATCGAGAATTTGAGATAGATATATTTATAATGAAAAATCAAAAGAATGACACAAGAGTAGGAGATGGTTAAGTAAACACCAAATGTTTTTATAAACCCTTTTGATTCCTAATTCTCAACCACCAAAGATTCAATTCAATTGGCCATAAACATTTTTGGAATGCAAAAGATAACATAAAAAACATCAAACACTGAAAATATGGGATATGAGGATAGAAATTAGAAACAATGGCAAAACATGCAAAACAGGATAGTTTAAGAACCCTAACTGTCATAGAATTATTGTATGAAAGATGGGTTTCTTCTTTCTGTCTACAAAAGCATCCATAGAAAATGACAGAAAGTCAAAAGTTTGATAAGCATCAACTAAACATTTGAAGGAAGAAACATATAAGGTCGAGGAGATCCAGTATCCATGTTCAAATAGCCATGAGGTCACCAAAATTTCGCATTAAGACGATGGAACCAGCAAACAGCCCGACAGCACGGAGTAATTTCTGCAACAAAAAACAGAAAATCAGATTGATTATATGGAAATGGAAGAACAGTCTACTTACTAACCGTGGTTGCATCAGTCACAGCTGAATCACTGATCTTATCAAAATAAGATACTTATGATTTCAAAGGAAAACATGATTTTAAACAAATGAAGTGTTACAAGATGTGGATTACTACAGATGTGAATCTACACAAGTGACAACATGATTTCTTTTTCATTTTTGATTAAGCTCAATGACGACTGATGCACTTTGGCTTTAGGTATCAATTGTAATGGCAGACATCAAGATTGGTAAAAGCCAGTGATGGGAAAAGACTATACAACCTCCTTGACATATATCATTTTTCAATTGTGAAAAGTGCATCAAATTGCAACAAAGTTTGCTTTATGTCCTATTTAGTTGTAACAAAGACTAATTTTTCTCAAACAATAAACAAGGTTTCAAACTTTCCTATATTTTACCCATGTTAACCTGTTGATATTGTAACATCTGATCACGTGGTTGCTAGGTAGTTGAACTCACCTTTACCCTTTTGTAAATGGGAAACCACATCATCTAATGTTACAAGAATAGCAGACTATAGGTAAAAATAGGTACAAAGTAAGATAACTTTAAACTTTGTTACATCAATCGAGAAATTTTATTGCATTTCTTAGGTACACTAAATAGAAACTAAACCAAATCTGATTGCATTTTTGCCCTTCTCAATTTCTCTCTTTTGTAGATGCCACCGTGTGACATGAGTTTTTCTGTTTGATAATATCCAATATTTTCCGAAAATGAAACAATCGTTCAATGTTGGCATACTTGTCAAGATATATAACGTTGTATGGGCTCAATTTCAAATCCAAATAAGCACCAATTGGAGTAATGTACAAGGACAAATATGCAACTAGAATGCTCAAGAACTACCTCTCACTATCCCGGTCAAAGTGAATTATGTTGAGCATGTAAATAGTTACAATGCTAAAAACACGAACTATCAATCTTGATGTGTCTTAACTGTAATCATATACCAATTCAACTGGCAACGAAAAACCATTCACAAAAATGGCTAAACCTCAAGACAAAACAGCTTAATGAAACAGATATCCTCCCCAAGGTCTAGATATAATCTTCAAAACAAACAATAGAGATGCAGATATTCATTCATTTTTTTTTTTTTGATAACATCCCTGGTAATTTTTACCTAGAGCTAAAGCATGCTGCCCTGGGATTAATACTCAGTGGCCCCTGGTTACTCGCCCCTGGATTCAAACTTGGGTTGGTTGTTACACCTTCCACAAGCCTTAACCGATAGGCTGCCCCATTGGGGAAAACCTAAAAATCCAAACCCTAGCTATCATTTTTTCTGTCACATGAATAATAAGCCAGAGACTATATTATCTCATATACATATAACTGCAAAACAAGCCAAAGGCCCAAACTAACAAACAGCAGCCCTAACCTACCAGCCAAATTAACAAAAAGAAGTAATCAAAATTGACATTAAATAGGCAAATCGATCTACAGATTTAGAGAAAGAAAGAAGAAATTAACAAAAAATAGAAAGATTGATTACGGTGTTAAGAGCCCAATTCTCTTCATCGTGAACTTGAGATTTCAAGAAAGCTTTAAGTTTGTCCAAAGAAATCACAGCGTCCGCCATAGCAGCAAAATGCGAAAGAGAGAGAAATGAGAAATTAGGGTTTTGGAGTTGGGGGTTTTTGCAGAGCTTATAAAAGTAGCAACCCCAAAAACACAAGAATATAATACACATATATTTTTAATTTAAAAACGGAAATAGTTTATTTACTATAGTAAATTGTTTACGAAAATGTATTATTAGTTCTTGGTTATTTATTGCAATGATACATTATTTTTGTTAGTTGATTTGGACAAAAACGTTGATCACCGACAATTCTAATCGGTTCTAAGGATACCAATGTAAGGGGGCACTTTTTGGCTCACTCAACGACTGATTGATTAATAATCGGTCCTAAGCCAGACCCAAATTGTCCAGCCCTCAAAATTGGTTCCTGTAACTTGTTGTGACAGGTAATCCCATAGTCCCGATTAACCTTCTTCGTAATCAGTTATAGGGGTGAGCATCGGAACCGGGTACCCGTTTTTGAAACCGGAACCGCTATGGAACCGCCGGTTCCGGAACCGGAACCGGTGTGAGTGGTTCCGGTTCCGGTTCCTAAAATACGGAACCGGTCGGGACCGGTTCCGGTTCCGGTTCTCATTTTTGTGGAACCGCTAACCGCCGGGTACCCGCCGGAACCGGTTAGGCTATATATATGTATATATTTATATATTAATAAAGGTAATTTTATATATATGATTATTATGTTTAATAGACTAAATTTAAAATTATTATTTTACCTTTTATATTACGCATAAACTTACGACCACTTTTTCACTCGACTTATTTGTTCTGTTTTTTCGATATTTTTATATCGTATTTAACATTTCAAGTTGTGTTTTTTGTTATTTTTATTTTCAAAAATTGTCGTAATTATTTATATAGTTTTTATCGGACAAGTTTTCATCGTTTTACTATTTATTTCGTTACGTTGTGACTATGTAATAACTAATAATTTCTTTTTTATAACATAAAATATAAAAAAAAACATTTAAAAAATTAGACACCGGGTACCCGGTTTCGGAACCGGAACCGGCGGTTCCGGGACCGGTTCCCAAATATGAAGAACCGGTGCAACCGGTTCCGGTTCCGGTTCCTTCATTCTAGGAACCGCCGGTTCCGGTTCCGGTTCCATGAATTTTGGCCGGGTACCCGGTTTTGCTCACCCCTAATCAGTTATGAGAACCGGCTTCGGTCCCAATCCTAAGCCAGGCCAAAATCTGTTCCAAATTTTCTTTTCAAAAAAATCAATTTTGAAGGTAAGAAAAACATCGGTGAAGATTTCTTTATTTCTGGACAATATAGTATTGTAATACCTCCTTCAAATACACTTTGAAAACACCTTTAAATTTTTTAATGTAAAAATGTTACAGATGTTTTTGTAATTATGATTTTTTTGATTTAGTGAACACTTATAAAGACTTAAAAATAAATATCAAAGAAACACTTGATTTTTTTTTTAAAAACTAGAAGTTTATGTTAAAAAAATTTTAAACATGCTATAGAAATACTGAAAAACTTGGTATATAATTTATAAAAACTTGCGTTTTTTTTTTTAAAAAAATTGGGCCTATCACATGTGTAGGTCAAAAAAATCCCCTAAACATCGTAAACAACTAAGGATTGTCTGACGAGTATCGGCTGGCCCATTTAGCTATCTTTAACCGTTAATAGGCCTTGTTAAAGGTAGACCCCCTATATAGGATTCCCCTATATACTCACATATACGTTTCCCTCATAGGAGGTCCATTTCTAATCCTCCCTTGTTAAAATATCAATAATGTGGAGGTCAATTTGTTGAATTATAATGTAAAATTTTCATCGTGTTCAAAATATATGTTATTTGTATCATGCATATTGTAACCCTATAAGGCCATCCGCGGCCTACCTGCGAAGCCACCTGCACCGTCCCCATACCGACGGTAACACCGTCGAGGTGTGCCGGTATGGGAGCTGTATGCAAGCCGAGCGGTGAGCGCTTGCAGCCAGTAACACAACCTAATTTTTTTTTTTGACCAAACACACACACACACAAACATATATATACATACAATATATATATATATATATTATTATTTAAATAATACAGATGGTATGACCTGTATGACTGTGGATGAAATGGTAAGGTAGTGGTAAGGTGGTGGTAAAGCTGATGTGACGCTGAGGTGGCAGCCTGTACAGGTAGTATGACATGTACGGCTGTGGATGGCCTAATAAAAATGTTCTTGGGATTTTTAAACATATAATGCCAAATTCAGTAACACAACAACGTTCATAGGATTTTTAGTATTTAATGACATTTTTAAAAATTTGAGTTGCAAAAGTATCAAGTTAAGAGCAAAACTACTTAACAGGGTCTTCCTTACACTAACTACACTAACAAATTAGAACCAATAATCACCCACCGGAAATTCATACCGTCCGGTGGACTTGCTGGAAAACTCACCGGAGCTCCGGTCAACAACAACTATCTGCACCCTCTACTAGACTTCCCTCTCTTACCATCACAAATCTCACCCATGACAACTTCATTAATCAAATCTTTAAAGATCAACCGCTCGACCTCCACCGTGATCACCGGACTTTCTCCACAAAAACCCGTCCAATTTTCCGACCGTTTCAACACATCCTCCAACAAAATCCTCTTCAATCCATCATCATCACCATCATCATAATCATCTTGTCTTTTCTTGTGCATTTGCATCTGATCTATCTCCAAACACAACTCCCTCAAAAGCTTTCTTGGATCCTGCATCGCTCCACAACCCGGCCGTGACCGTAACTTTGCTTCGAGAATCACGTTAACGGCATCGAAGATCAGCTTGCGGTGAGACTTTTCCGTCTGCAGATTGCTGAATTTGGTTCGTTCCAAGACCAAGAACAGATCGGGGTTGATCGGATGACCAGAAGAGTGGAACTCGAAAGATTCGAGGTCTCTGAGGAGGAGCCCCGAAGCTAAGAAGATCTCGGAGACGTATCTGTCATCGGGGTTTGTGTTTTCACAGAGATATGCAATGTAATCCGTGTGAGCTTCATCGTGGGTTGAGTTCAGTCGCTTAAGTTTTTGAACCAAATGCTCGACTTGCTTCAGTCTTTCACGGTTGATCGTGCTTGATGCACCGTCTTTAACGATTTTCTCAGCTGGGTTTTGAGTAGCGCAATCTGTTAATCGAACATTATGGGTTAGTTTTAATCTAATCATAATACATACATAAGAATTCAATGAGCATCATTAATCCTCACAAATAGAGGTGTAAACGATCCAAATTGAGTCAAGTAGTAGGTTAACCAAGCTGGGCTTAAAAAAATTGATACTAGGCTGAGCTCGAAGCTCGATTAACTTTTTCAACGTGATTTTTTTGAGTTATCAGGCTCAAACTCATTTATGAGTTCGAACTCGCAATCGATTAACTGGTTTATAGGCTTGAGCTCGACATTTTTTAATGTTTTTACTGTATAATTAATAAATATATGAACATGTTTGACTCGAAAAGGGTATACTCGAATGTCTCGGCTCGGCTCGACTCGAATGTCTCGGCTCGGCTCGACTCGACTCGAAAAATTGAATCGAGTTTTCGAACGAGTCGAGTGGAACATTGGTGTTATGAAGCTCGGCTCGTTAAGTTAAACAGGTTCCATTTTGTGTTCGAGCTTGAGCTCGAGATAAACGATCCCGAGCTAAAGTAGCTCGTTAAAAGCTCGACTCACTTACATCCCTACTCACAAAGCAGGAACCTTTGTGCACTAGCCCATGTTTTTTGCCAATAAAAGATGGATTTATCCGAAAAAGAGATAGAGAAAGAAAGTACCTTTTTGGGTATTTGACGCATGTTTCATAGGTGAAGGCGAATTGTCCATATAGACTGAATCATCGAGAACCGAGACCGGGCTTGGATATTCTTGGGTGACCGATTCACCCAACTTCACGAGCAATAATGATTTGTGGAAAATTGTAATAAAAGTTCAATCAGAAAAACCATCGGAACGTAAAGATTTAGTGAAATTAATATCTAATACTTGTGTTGACAGGTTATTTAGCTAAATGACCTTCTGACTCCTGACAAGTGCCTTTTAGATTCACGACCTTCTGACGAGTACAAAGCCATTTTTTCTTTATAAGTCAGGAGGTCATGAATTTAATCAAAACCCCATTTAAGGTCAAATTCCGAAATGACCCCTGTTAAGCGATATGACATTTTCAAACATGTCAGTAAGGCCGCGAATTTAAAGAAAACCATATCAGAAAATCCAGAAGGTCGTTTAACCGATGGACCCCATATGGATGTACCTCTCGTGTTGAACCGAAACTCTTCCTGCTATTGGTTTCTTCAGAATGTTCAGACGCATTAACATCTGAATCCATCTTCGAAACCCGACAACTGTTAACTCGTTCAGACGTCTTTTGACTTTCTTTGCCGCTCAACTTCTTCATTTCGCTACTAATCTCTGACTGATGCTTGTTTGACTGCTTTCTTGATTTACTAACATCTGAAAGTGTCGGACTACGAGATCGCCTTTCTGCACGTCTACTTTCAGTAATCGGATCTTTACCATCTTTATTACTCGTAAACCCCTTTCCGACAAGCTTTCCTGGTTTCATGATGACAATATGGGACTCATTACCCCTTGAAACATTTGACCCACTATTTGCAGACGGTGGATATTGATGATCGTATAACGGCATTTCATCGTCTGAATGTCTTTCCACCTTATTAAGTCGGTCGCCCTTTTTGGCTTCGACAGCCTGCATTGCTTCTAATATCTGTTTGAGAGCTCTAAGATCCTTCCCAGATTGCGCAAATTCAAGATTCTTCAATCGTTTATCCACTTCGCCGTAGACCGAACAGACGGGCGTTTGCATCTTATTCAAGGATCTAATAACACGAGGAGCTGGTTTCCGAGGACTTTGAGCACCGTCACGTTGCTTCCATGGTGCCGGTTCGATTTGAACTCTATCGATCGGCTTCAAGTCGGGATTTTTCCAACACGGTGACGTTGGTTGCCTCATCGGGCTTCTTGTCGGATTATGCGTTTTAACCGACCCGCAAAAATCAGTTGCTTCTGAAGACTTTGATAACGAATTAAGATCCTCGAGATGGTGAGTTTTGATCGGGCCCACATCCGACTTTTCGTCACTGGCTGATAGAGATCGAGGGAATGTTTCCAAGCCCATCAACTTGGCGACAAGACTCGGTGGCCGTGTCTGAATCAAGCCCTTGTTGTAATCTGTTTTCGGGTTCCTTGAAGGCTGGTTAGGTTTTGAATCAGACGGCTTAATGTGCACGAGTGAAACGGAGGTAAGAGTACGCATGGATTGTTCTCTACTGTCTAAAGAAAGTCTTGGTAATTCTTTCGATTGCTTTGGGGCGGTTGTTCTAGCAGCATCTCCGGATCTGATGGACAGACGGTCGGTTTCTGTCCCATCATAAGACAACCGATGACAATCTTTAGAGATAGATAATGGAAACCCGTCTTTATAATGGCAAGATTTTGATCTCGAGAGTTCTCTAGGTTCATCACCATACCAATTGGCTTCTCGAAGTTGAGCAAGAACGTAATGTGACTCCTTTTCGATTTTAGTTTTATGTGATAACCCACGAGCTTCTCTATACATTGAGTCCTTGACCACATCTCGAAGGTCAAGACTTTGGTGGTTCATCTGTTTACGTCTTCTATCTACGGCTCTACGCTATTATCCACATAGGAGAAAGAGTCTTTAAGATGATTCAGTGAACACTGCTTAAAGGTAACAACTTGCTCAGGGCCTGTTTGACAGTTGCTGAATGGTTTGATACAAAATGGTTAATTGGTCAGAATGATTAACATACTCTGCATGATATAGTGCAGAACGAAATATGGTTGTTTGGTAACTAATCTGAATAAACAGTCTGAATGACAACAAATTACCATTTTAACCCTCTGTATGATTTAGTTCTGAGTGAAACATAGTTGTTTGATAAATATCTGAATAAAACTAGGGGTGTAAACGAGTCGAGCTTTTATCGAGTAACTCGAGCTCGAACTCGAGCTCGGTTCGTTCGAGTCGAACTTTATCGAGTTCGAGCTCGAGCTCAAGCCCAAAAAACGAGCTCGAATATTTAACGAGTTCGAGCTCGAGCTTTTAAGAGTTCGGCTCGAGTTCTTATCGAGCTTTTCGAGCCTTGTATAGTATATACATATGTATTCTTATTATATATATTTTGTATATATAAGGGCCATATAGCAAAATAACCTAAATACGTATTTTTCGAGTTTTTCGAGCCGAGCTCGAGCTATAACCTAAATAACCTATTTTTTATGTAATTTCGAGCTTTTCGAGCCGAGCTCGAGCTATAATGTACCTTTTACGAGTCGAGCTCGAGCTTGAAGTATGAAAGCTCGTCGAGCTATCGAGTCGAACTCGAGCTTAACATAAAATCTCGAGCCGAGCTCGAGCCCTGTCGAGCTCGAGCTCGGCTCGACTCGTTTACACCCCTAAATAAAACAATTACTTTGTACATATGAACTACATACCTAATATTACTTGTTCAAAATAACATTTCATCTGGGAGCTATAACCCAAATGAATCTATATTATGAGTAAGATTCGGAAAATGAAGCTTCTTTATCTTATCTATATAAAGATTTTACTCCTACACACCAATTTTTTTTTCCTAACTCACAAGAAAACTTAAACTTAAGCAATAACAACATTTGGTATTCATGTTACTACCAAAATTTGCTTTTGGCCAAAAATGCTTATTGACTGAACTCCAAAAGATTTGGGAGTGCCTTTTGAACTCCAAACGTGCTTATTGACATATGGTGGTGGCAAAAGGAGTTTTTAAAGAAGTGTTTGTATTAGTTTTTGTGGTGGTAAAAGTCATTAAGTCAATAAGTTAAAAAGCGGGGTTATGTGAGAGCCAAAAGCCAAATAAAAAAGTCACACTCTCCTTAGTCGTTACTTTTTTTTCCCCATTGTATGAAAAAAATATTTTGAGAAGTGCTTTTCAAGTTTCCAAACACTATTTTTAACTTAGCTTTTGAAAAGTCAATAAGTCAATAAGCACTTTTGAAACACACTCCCAAACACCCTCTAAAAACCAATTAAAACATGTTCACGAATCCTATTTGCTTCTGGAAATCTGGATTTTTCATCTGCCAGTGAAAAATGCAAATTATTTTGCAGCCATTTGAATGATAAAGCCAAAATCCAATGCTTAATATCTCCTTCATAACATTAGATTCAACTTTTGACTTTTGATTGCCAATTGGGAATTATGTTGACAATAAAATGGATCTTGAACAAAATCATTTGACCATTAATTATTGCTAAAGCCAATCAAATCTAGTCAACATTTTCTCAAAATTCTCTCAGACAAAATATCAAACAGTTGGTGGGCAAGGAAAGATTTCAAACACCAATTCCCAATTTTCTCCCTTCAATCTCAAAGATTTGCAGTCATTTCAAAGCTAATCCACCATCCCAATTCTAATGATCTCAATCACAATTCATATACATCAGAAACCAAATTATTCCACAATGTACCCTAAAAAATTAAACTCCCAAAATCAAGTATATCCAAGAAGAGAGAAAAACAGCAATGGAAACTAAAACCACTGAAAACCCAATTGAGATTTCTATACAAACTGTGATTTTGATAACATAATAAGCAGAATTCATAGGAAATAGAAGAAACCAAAAGATGAAAATTCAAATCTTTTATGAAATATAATACAAAATTTCAAATGGGTATCAATAAAAACAAAAGAAAGATTCATGAATAGAGGTCATAATACAAATTATTATGAAAAAAGAGAGCAGATTTACCTTGTAATGACTTATAAATATCAATGCTGGAAGGATGTAAGGTTGAAGAAGAAGAAGTGAGTGTGTGTGTGTGTGTGTTATTTTGGGGTTCTTCTTCTAAAGAGTGAAAATAATAATAAAATGGGTGTGAAATTGGATGGTGGGATTTTTTGTAGACTTATTTAAAGAAAGTCTTTCATCCAGAATAATAGCCATCAGTATTGATAACCGACTGGTTGAAAGACTTGTACTATGTGCATTGAGAGTTGTACATTTATTTGAATTTATCAATTTTAGCTCTAAGAATGGACCATTATTACACAAATCATTCTTAGCTGAGTTGGCCTTTTCTAAGGACGGTAACATCCTTGGGAGCTACTAGGTTGAGATCCCAACTTATCAGGGTTCAATACCAAGAAGAGTCAATTTGAGGGCATGAGGAGTACTACTCGGTCCAAGTTGGTTCAGTTATAGACCGAGCTTCCTCCCAACCCAGTCCTTAGCGGATTAGCGAGCTGTCTGTAGATGCCCAATACCGTCGGAGAGGCGTGCACACGTGTATGTTCGTGGTACTCGTTTGTTGCTTTAATGCCGCTATGCATCCTAAAAAGAAATGAAATGATTTTGTAGATTTTTTTCGAAAGTTATGAAGTATTTGAATAAGATTTTGATATTCTTTTCAATATTTGGATAAGTTTCTGAATAAGATTTCAATCAAGTAAATATTGTAATCGTATCATGTGTTTATATTTACATAAATAGATGTAGGTTTTGTTTACAATATTTATGATTAACGTTTCAGATACGTGTTACATTTTTGTTGGTTTGTTGGTTTACAATAAAAAGAAGGTTTTTGATCGAACATATTCGGTTCAAGAATTACGTTTTTTCCTTTATTTTAGTTTGTCAGAGAATGGAGATATGTGTATTTTAAAAAGATAAATGTATACTTTCAAACCACATCAATAAAATAAAATGTAAAAATATTACTTCATTTATTATTAATAGGGATGGAAATGGGATAAGTATTACACCAGGAATGCATTCTTTGTCTCTAACTGATAGACGGATTTAGGGGAAGAAATCGCTACGGCTTTATGAAATCAGTTGGGTACACATTAAATTAAAAAGATGTTTTAAAATTAAGATTACAGTGAATCATCACAACATTAATTACCATTTATTAATATTAAAATAGAGAATATATTTGTTAATCAATAACAAACATATACATTTATTCATATATATATTTATCTAAAACACACTATATATATTCATTTAATAAAATAAAAGAATGAAAAGAGGTCGATTAGGAATGGACAATGTCAGTCCTAATCCCTTTCAAGTATGCAAACAAATTCTAGTCTTTTTACCCATCATCCCAAGAATCTTCGTTTTATCTGGATTTGCCATGGATACCTATTCTACTCCAATGTGTAAAATTTTCATGTTTAATTATTAAAACAAAATTAATATTTAGTTAGTTAAAAGTTCTAGTAATTTTACAAATAAAAAATACTTTAATTGAAGCATTTATTTAAAAAAGGAGGATAATTTATTTTATTAAAACAAATATATATTTTTGAAGGAATCACATGCAAAAAGAGGATTCACATGCATATGGTTGTGATATAAGGTCCCAACTCTATTTATGGGATAAACCAACCACTTACAAAGCCCTAATCATGGAATATGAAATCCCATGTTACCAAATAAACTTCCAATTATAGAAAACAAAAACTAAAAGTCAAAAGGATGTGAGATCTCTATTTAATCTTTAAAATTTTCAGTTTTTCTATAATTGGCTTAATTTCTAAAATTTCATCAGAATTTAATGTATATGAGACTTGATTTAATTTTAAATATTTAATTGATCAAAAAATGGATATAACAAATTAGAAAGTATATATAAAAAGAAAATTTATTTCCTAAGCATTCATCATGCACTTCCTTTCTATGTTTGATGGTTGTATGTAGTACTTCCCTTTGATTGTCACATGATTCCCAACTCCTTCTTTCTAATGCTTTTATCACATTTACCTTTTCATGTCCATGTGCATATATAAAAACTGGGATCATACTTTAAAAGCCAAAAAGTAGAGGATAAAAACTTAATTTACAAGTTAATGAAGACATAATTATATGCATTTTTGTATTAACCAAAGTAAAGGTTGTTGAAAACCCTTGTTTTTTTAGTCATTAGATAAGAAATCAAATCAATCAAAAACTTGAAATTAAAGTATTCTCACCTTCTTATAACCGATCAAAACCGTTCATCTATGAAAATTAATGGTTCTTATCGTACACTGATCTTTTTCTAATTCTATTAAATACAAAGGACCTAATAGGGGCATACTGGGGATATCAAAAGCACATTCATCATCAACTAGATTTATCGTAACATAGAATCATAATCCTGGAAAAAGTATGCATCAATAAATCAATACATTTAACCCAAAAAGTTATTTCATTCAAATACTTGGCTCTATTCACAATCGAAAAAACCTAGGATTATAAATTAATGGGAGGCGAAGTGATGATCAAAACAAAATGTAAGGAATGGAAGTCTACTCACATCTAGGTTGGCCAATTAATGAGTTTTTTTTATGTCATATTTTTCGTTTACTATTAAGTGTTAGGGTTTTTATATCGTTATAAACCATAAAACCAGTTCGTGAAAGCATAAGTGAATGAAAAAAGACCAAGTCTGATCGTTTTCATTCACAAATTTAAATGAAAACACAAGCCTCATTGTTTTTAAAGAAATAATGTTCGAATCCAATCGCTTCCAGATTGTGGCCACTGGGGATTAACTCAATCAGCGCAACATGCTTTTAGCTGTCGGTGAACCTTATCGAGATTAGTCGGGGCAAAGCCTCGGATACTCCTTAAAAAAGAAATAATGGTTGTGTTTTTAAGACATTTTACATGAACCTTCACGATAAAATGTATGATAGATCATAGATCCTTGTAGTTCTATAGTTATGACATATAAACCTAGAATTTTCATATTAGTATTTTAAGATATACACATGATAAATTGAATCATGAGGGCGTTTGCCATGGCTAGGATCTTGGTTTTATTTTTCAGTGATCACTAGTTTAAGCATCCTTACAACAACTAGAGAAGGTCAAATTAAGATATTTTTTAGTGATCACTATTTTAAGTATCTTTAAGATATTTCATATAAAACAAAACGCAACCCATGGCTTGTTAGGCGGTCGACTCAGGACTGACCCATTTTATTTGAAATTTACTTATAAGTTTATTTTTAAATGTATTATTGTATTTGATTGAAGACACAAATGTATATTTTAAGTGTATTCTATTGAGCCAATTAAATATATTTTAAAGTATTTTATATTTACCAAATTCTTTATAAAAAACACATAATTTTTAGTTTATTTGATTAACCCAATCATGTTAAAAACTTATTTCTTAGTTTTCTTGATTGATCAAATTCTTAAAAAAAATGCATATTAAAAATCAATTTATAAAAAATAAAAAAATAAGTGGGACCAGGACCAATTCTCATATCCATGCCTTATAAAGCTTAACCGGACCAAGGTATTTTGATCAGGACCAGTTACGACAACACTATTTAGGACCGATACCGACTTTTGGTCATTTTTACTTGCAACCACTGAAAGTTTGCAACGGTGCTAACTTCAAAACTAGGGATGGCAATAAAACCCAAACCCGATAGGGAACAGGGAAAATTTCGGGGATTTCTTCGGGTCGGGATCGGGGACGGGACAAGGTACACCCACCCTGTTATATATAATATAAATAAAATTATATACACATATAAATATAACTACAATATGAGGAAAGTTATTTTACAACCCAGTAAAAGGTTACAACCCGTACAACCTTCATATAAACCATTCATTTTAGCTTATTCATTATGATTAATTACTTGATTCATCAATGATTGTTGATTTTATGCAATAATTTTACATGTAATGCATAACATTTTCATTAAATGCATAGACAAACATGGAATGCTTATTGTTTCATGAATGAGATGACTTTCACAAGATACTTTCATGAAACACAATACATCCCATGTTAGTTTATACCTTTAATGCATTTTAGGTAAGATTATTGCATGAAATGAGAAATCAATCATAATTAATGGGCTAAATGAATGGTTTAGATGAAGATTGTACGGGTTGTAACCTTTTACTGGGTTGTAAAATAACTTTCCTCAATATATTATATATAATATAAATTGATATTTATATATATATAATAAATATATTTATATATTCAAAAATCGGGTCACGGTCGGGTCCAAAGATTAATCTTCGGGCCGGGGTCGGGGACGGGGCTCAAAAAATCCCAGACGGGGAACGAGGCGAGGACGGGGATTTATTTTCATTTCAAGATCGGAAACGAGGAATGCGAAATCCGCCCCAAACCCTCCCCATTGCCATTCCTATTCAAAACCCAATAAAATAAAACAAAATAAATCAAAAAATCAAGATACATACAAACCGGTTTAAACATCATTGTTTATCCAAATATGACATGGCTATGGAAAAGGGAGAATGAAAAACCACTCAAGGATCAATCTAATACTATAAATAAATATGACAACATTGCAATGTACATGCCAAACTTCAAAAACATAATAAATAAAAACCTAACCAAACTTATAGCAACATTGATACAAAAATCAAAACACAGTTCTATCTGATTGTTACAAACTCCGCTTTATAAACCGAGCATTTGCACATCATTATTCCTCTTCCGAACAATTGTAAGCATATATGCTCGGTGCAAAGCGATATGTCAATCTAAACTACCCATGAATATTCCTGAAACACAAATGGCCGTGACCGACAACCTCCATCAGACCACTTGACCCTCCACCTCACCACCGCCAACATCCGTAATCTCGATCAAAAATATGACAGAACGAAAGTAAACAAGAATGAATAACCAAAGAATGCACGGTCTCAAACTATCTATTGCCTAGATGATGATCTCATTATAATCTATAAAAGACAAACTATGGGCTTATAAGCAGCATACAGAAACACATGAAAACTAAGATCAAGGGTACGTGTACTCACTTCCCTCGGGAATCATCGTTACCAGGGTCTAAAGACGGATTACCGTTGATTACTGATGATTCGAGTGAGGTTTGAGGAGCAGCCGAAGAGTCAGATTCTGGTTCAGATGCTGTTTGAGCAACAGAAGCAGTAATTGTGGCTGCTTTTGGTTCAGATGAAGTTTGAGCAGCAGAATCAGTCATAATGGCTGCTTTTGGTTCGGCTGAAGTTTGAGCAGCAGAATCAGTCATTATGTTGGCTTTTGGTTCAGATGAAGTTTGAGCAGCAGAATCAGTCATAATGTCGGCTTTTGGTTCAGATGAAGCTTGAGGAACAGAATCAGTAATGGTGTCGGCTTTTGGTTTGGATGAGTTGTTAGATGGGGCATCCGATAAACTATTAGCATCAGCTTCTGGTTCAGAAGAGAAGGCACGGATAACTTTTTGGTAAAATCCCCACGATAGATTTTTTTTGGTAATGGGGCGTTGGCCAAATGGGTTTTCCTGTACGAATTTTTGAACATTCTCGGATGCTGCTAATCTTTCCAGATAAATTCGAAGGTCGCCTTCCGGTCCTGTGATGACACATCAAAAATATGACAACTAGCTTGTGCAATCAAAATGTCAAAAATCAAGCGATAACACAAAGACCATGAAAAGATTAGCAAGAACATATTGCTTAACCATTAAGCTATGTAAACCACTTGAAAGGACAGGAAGACTTGCCTAAGAAATTATCATCGGTCTTCCAGTAACGGTAAGGATATGGAAAGACTGCTGTATGCGGCTGAAAATGGAAAATGAGAATTTGCATGGAGGTCATTCATTTAATTATAGAAAACAAAAAGAAAATATATATAGATAAAAGTTGAATCACTAACAGGATTTAGCAGAGCTTTGTATGGAGAATGTTCCAAAAGAAGTGTATTTGTTTCGTCATACTCTCCTATCCTCCATGGAAGACTTGGATCTTGCTTTTCCCATAACTTTCTAATATCCTTTAAAATTAAGGGATTGCAAGAGTTCTCGACTGTACGGAAACCAGTGTCAGTACAGTAAGATTGATCCTGCAGAAAAAAACAATTTGACCAATATTAACTGAACATAAGATTAAAGTCATAGTAAACAACATTATACACAAACTATATTTCATGTAGACAAATAATAAGTATTTATGCAAATTGATCAACATTAACAGAACAAATGATAAGATTAAAGTCATGATTATAACTTTTGAGATGATTAAATATTCTCTCCTTCAAATAGTTCTTCTCCTTGTCATCCTGTCCCAAACTGATCATTTATGCAAGGTAAAAAGGATTAAAGTTGGAAGACAAAAGAATGTAATTGAGATGGTTGTGAAATTATAAGTATGTAATTGGCGACTTCTTTGTTTGAACAAGTAAACGAAAAAAGTTGTTAAAGTAAGGTGGCTGATTATCTACTTTTGCCCGTAACAACTTTTCCTTCACTTAATCCTTCCAACTCTTTAGATCATCCCGACTTCTTTAGTTGTGCATGAATTCACACCAGAATTCTGTTAGATATAGTAAATTGAGGTTTTAACTTTCTTGTTTGTAAATTTATAATTTCCATTATCCCCACAGGCATATATAGGGTCCTAAGTTGGGCGTGTGTATATAACTATATATATATATAGGGGTGGGTTCAAATGTGAACCACTTTTTGGTTGTGAACGTGAGGACAACCGAAAGCGCGACACGTGGCGGATGACTAAGCGCCACGTCAGATCCACGGTGGATGACTAGACGCGAATCATGGGAGGGCATTGAATTAAAGAGGGGGACCACACTCAAAGCCGCCACGTGTCGCGCTCTCGGTTGTCCTCACGTTCACAACCAAAAAGTGGTTCACATTTGAACTTTCCTCTATATATATATATTCATGAAATTCTCTCTTTAAGGTATGATATAGAAGTTACCTGATTAACATTACATGGTATCAGAGCCTCTTTTCTTTTTTCGGGTAACAAAACCCTAGCTACCACCTCTGATGACAGAACCCCAACCATTGTACTACTGGCAAGCGCAATTAAAGTTCTTTTCATGTGGCCTCCTCCCCGTATATTCCGGAGATTTGACCGAGACCCACCCCCCATGCATTGTCCCCCTGCCATTGCCGCCATCATTGGTTATTGTTGTCAATGTATGTTATTTCTTTCTGGTATTTACCTTAACAAAGTAAAAAAGATTCTTGAAAAGTGTTCCATTAAAATATCCCTCAATGGAACCCCTCTTCCATTAAGCAATATAGAAGTATGGAACTATCTGTCTTCATAGAATACACAATCGAAAAGATACTCGTATTTCGGTTGAAAGTTGAGAAGCACCGAAGTGTTAAAATATTTGTTCAATTATACCATTCACGATGATCCGAGTCTTTTTAATACAACCATCTGTATTATACATTTATCATGGGTGACAAAGAGCTGAAGCCTAGTGAATTACATTTCCAAGTATAATCCACCTTTTTTGCTATTTGAAAGATTTCAATTGAAATCACATCTACAGACTACAAGTTGAGCTCAATGAAGTATGTTTGTCCAAACCAATGTTAAAAGTATGGACAAACATGATTATTTGAGTCACGACTCTCCAAATCCTGAAGGCGGGGAATGGAAGCTCAATTATAGGGAATCTAAATGACCTTATGAAATGCAATGGAACTGTTAACAAAGAAGGTATCAAAGGTTTTCTGATATACATATTGAACAAGGTACACCTATATATACAAGAGTCTCATGGCTAAACTAGGAAAGAGAATACGCTATACAAGGAAACTAAAATCTCTTGTAAAATATACAGTTGTAACATATCTCTATCTCTTCATCAAGTTGAAGCAAAGATATTAATCATCCCCAACTTGCTACAAATAAAATCAATCTATGGTTTACGAAGTGGCCTCAAAAAGATGTCTGCAAGTTGATGTTCATTTCTAACATGCGGTAGGATTGATGGAGGGTTTGATTGTGTGACAATCAACTTCAATGTGTTTGGTCGCTCATGAAACACTTGATTTATGGCAATATGGATAGCTGACCGACTATCAAAATGAAGTCTCATCAAATCGTTAGTGTTTACTCCAAGCTCTTTGAGAAATCTTTTAACCAACGTCATTTCACATGAAACATCTGCCATAGCTCTATATTCCGACTCTGCGCTTGATCGAGAGACAATGTGTTGTTTCTTGCTTTTCCAAAAAACTAGATTTCCACCGACAAAGACACAATATCCAGTAGTCGATCTTTGATCCCGAGTAACATGCCAAGCCGCTAAAGTAGAAATAGGACAACAATCTGCATTGAAAAACCAGATATCCCGCCATCTCCTTCTTCGGTGAATACACCATAAGCCGGATCTAAATAGAGTACTCCTAAGCCTGGTGTGGCTTTGAGATATCTCAAAACACAAAGAGCTGCATCCTAATGGCCTGTGCATGGGTCGGACATGCATTGGCTCAAGACGCTCACCAGAAAAGATATATCATGTTGAGTAACTGTGGGTAATTCAATTTCCCGACAAGTCTCTTGTAACACGCTCTAAAGACCTGTCAGGAAATTCAAACAAATGGCATCTTGGCTATTGGAGAAAATGTTTCATCATAGTCAATCCCATATGCTTGAGAGTAACCCTTGGCGACTAATCAGGCCTTCAATCGATGCAATGAGCTGTCAGGATTTAGTTTGACAGTAAAAACCATTTACAACCGAATTTGCGTTTTCCAGGAGGAAGCTGAACCAAATCCCAAGACTGATTTTTCTATAGGGATTTTCCATAGGGCATCCATTTCCTCCTGCGTTGCTTTAAACCATCTAGGATGATTTAGTGCCTCAGTTACATACCTGAGAACAAGGTGATTATCAAAGGCTGTTTGGTAAGCATATGATTCGGTGAAAGATGGGAGTATGCAAGGTAAGTTTGAATGGGATATCTGGTACAACTTCTAGTGCCTTTCCGAAAGGCGATTTAAATTTCAAGGAGAGGTGCTCCAGGTGGCTTATAGGGTTCGAGATTGGGTTCGCTTACAGATTGAGGTTCTGGATCAGGGTGCGGTTCAGATGTAAGCTGTGGAACAGGGAAGTTACCAATGTCATAGCATAGGTTGAGTTCTCTTGGCTTACCGTTGCTTGTCTTCGTTGCCTAACGTACACCTTTGTGAACCTAGTATCAGTTGAAGTTGTCTGAATAGTGGAATCTGATGCTAGTACTAAGAGGGGTAAGATTGGAGTATCATAAGACTTAAAGGGGTCGGGAATAAGATTTGCCGACTTTGGTTCACTACAAGTAGGTTTGGCAAAGAAAGGACTCAACTCATTGAATGTGACATCAACACAGGTGAAATATCTACAAAGGGTTGGACTATAACAACGATAGCCTTTTTGGACTCGTGAGTACCCCAGAAAGACACTTGATAGCTCGTGGATCAAGTTTATTATGTCCTCAACGATGATCATGAACATAACATACACAACCAAAAATCTTAGGAACTAGGAAAGGGGTACCCTTAGGAAATAGAATGGAAAAAGGTGTCTCCCATTTAAGAGCAGAAGATAGCATACGGTTATTCAGATAATTAGTTGTAAGAACCACATCAACACAAATACTTTGTGGTACATTAAGGTTATCATCATAGTGAGCCACATCTAGTAGATGTCGGTTCTTTCGTTCAAAAATGCCATTTGTTAGGGTGTATATGCACATGAAGATTCATGTAACCGGAGAAGGGTCGCCTAACCGACAATGCACCTTCCTAATACTAGAATCACAAAGATGTGTAACTGGAGGTCGCAACATAGACAAGCTATGGAGACCCTGAGATTAAAAGCCTGTACCAATCAACTGGTTCGTTCCCAAATCCTAAAAAACACAATGTGTGGGAAAAAGGGTGACAACAATTAAGTTTCGGGTAATCTGACTACCACACATTAGACTATTCGAGAAGGTATGAACATAAAAAACAAATTGCAAGTTCAAATTTGACAGATTGCTAGTGGATCCTATGCCCATGATTTGACATGAAGACCCATTAGCAAGTCGAACGAGGTTATAGCATATATTAGCTTCAAGATTGGACAAAAGGTCTTTGTTCCAGTCATATGATCTGTGGCTCCACAAACTCAAGAGAAACAATTCCCTTCCCTTTAATGGTCTCGGTCCGTTCTTATGTACGTCTCAAGAAAGAAAAAGATAACTACCTCACCCGTAAAGTCTCTCAACCTAAAGAATCGGACCCCTAGTACCGCCAATGTAAGTATAAAAACCATATGGTAATTTCTTGGTTGATAAATTTCACGTTCTTCGAAAATGAAGAAAAAGTTATTCTCTATCAAAATGCCCAAGAAATCAAGAATGCCACCCGTGATACCACTCATAATCTGAAAACGTTTCAAAACTTAGTGAAACAGAAACCAAACTCTTTGAACTCAAGCAAGGAGACTCGTATGTTATACAACACCTCAACACAATTGAGGGTTGAACAATATTCAGATTGCTATCAGGGTTGAACCACCAAATTGGAAGCAAAATAATGAGCCTCAAATCTCTTCATCCAATCCGAGAGGTTTTATCTGAAATCTTAAAGAAAGTCGAAAAAGACTTATGATGCCGAACTCTTCACCACACTTAGAGATGGATCTACCATGATAACTCACGTTTCAAACAAGACTCAAAAAGGCAGACCATGGGGTGAATGTGTGATCACTACCAAAGACTAGATCATCTTCGTGAAACCTGCTCGGAAATCCATGGAAACCTGCAAATAGGAAAGCAAGGAGTAGAAACGATCAAGGGCATGTCCGCATGGCTACAAATGATAAAGAAACATAAAAAGAGGTCAACTCTTTCACAAAGGATCACATCGATATGCTCCAGAAACTCTTTCGACAGTTTTCACAACCACCAAACTCACACCTTCAATCAACGCAAATGTCGGTTACCAAGGTAGCTCTTCTTACATATTCACTACAACCATCAACCCAAAGGTCCATGGAGTGTAGATTGATGGGTGTCCTGACCACATAATTTGTGATTTAAACGTCTTCCACACCTTCACACCATGTGACATTCCTCTTACCGTTAGAATTGCAAATAATACCATCTCCGCATTCTGGAGGTACGGGGGTTTCGACCCCGGGCTGCATGCTTTAGCAGTCGGGCTTCGGCCCAAAATTGCCGAGGATTAGTCTAGGACCCAATGTGGTCTGAGATACCTCTTCCAAAAAAAAAGGATCTCAAAAGATTGCATTGCACATCCAAAATTTGGCTATCTCAAAAGATTGCAATGCTCTTGAAAAAATGGGACATAGGTCCTCACAGAATTGCCACAAGGAAAGCAGACTATTGGGTGCAAATGATTTTTACCATCAAGTATAACTGGAGTATATAAGGCTCGATAGGTAGCCAAGGTGTTCACACAGTCATATGGCATTGACTATCAAAACATGTTTACTAGTGTGCCCAAACTTTCACTATAGGAGTTTTAGTATCACTTGCTCTCAATTGTGATTGGCCATTATACCATTTGGATGTAAAGAATGCCTTGTTAAACAGGGAGGGGAAGAAGTCCACATGAACATGTGACCAAAATAAAAAAAAGTTGCAAATAGCCGAATTGTTTGCAGATTGATGAAGTATATACGAATTGAAGCAACACCTTGGGCATAGTTTGATAGAGTTGTAAAGTCGATGGTCAAGCATGGATACATTCGAAGTCAAGCTGATCATACCTTGTTCATAAAGTTTTCTTCAACAACTCTCATTGCCAATGTAGGCGACATGATCATAACCATAAATAACTTTGAACAAATCTCAGAACTAAAAACATTTCTTGCATCAGAGTTTGAAATCAAATATCTAGGAGCTAAGGTAGCCCAATCCAAAGATGGAACTGTCATATCCCGATAAAAGTATGCCCTAGATCTTTTAAAAAACCAAAATGCATGATCTCCAATGATCCAAACTTGAAAGTAAATTGAAGTGGTGCCTCGATTCCGTAGAAGGGGGGGGGGGTATTAAGATTAATATGCAAACTAATCTATCTTTCACACACAACGCCTAATTTTGCCTTCCTGTCAGTATTGTAAGTCAACATATGCATAACCATTATGAGGAGCATTCAGAAGCCATGTATCACATTCTATGTTACTTAAAAATGTCACTAGGTCTCGGCTTACATTTAGAAAACACAATAACAAAGGCTTAAGGGAAAACACAAATGCTAGTTAGGGAGGAGAGCTAACCAAAAGAAATCGACTAGCGGTTACTGCATCTATGTGTGGCGAAATTTGGTAACTTGGTGTTGCAAAAAACAATGTAGTCTCAAGAAGCAACGTTAAGTTAGAATACCGAGCACTAGCCTTAGGCATTTGTGAAGAAATGTGGATAAGAAGGCTATTGAATGAGTTAAGAGCAAAATTCCCAAGTCAATAAGAATGTCCACGCACAGTGAACTTGCTATAAAAATTGCCAAGAATCCGATCCATCATGATAAGACCAAACATTCACATGTGGATATAACCGAAAATACCATTTATGAAAAGTTAAACTCAAAAGTCGTTCAAAACAACTTTATCCTTGCAAAAAGATAGATTGTTGACATTCTAACAAAGGCACTTCCAAATACAAGCTTTGAGAAATTCAATTCCAAGCTAGGCTTGCGCAACATCTACAAGACTACAACATAGCTTGAGGGGGAGTCTTGAAATCTCAATTTATTTGTACAGTATTTCCTAGAGATGTTGGATCTTCTCTTTGGTTAAGTTTTTATTTTTCTCTCGGATTCCTTGGATTGTGTTTCGTTGTAGTAGTTGATGTGGTTTAGTCACGAATGACGTAATCCGTAGTTGCACTATTGAGTTAATCTTATCAATTTCTGCAATGTAGTTATAGTCTAATAGAAGATCGGACAAACGAACATCATGCCACACCAACTCCACACTCACACTTGTAGTTGAGACATAGGATCACCAAGTATCAACCATTCACCAAGACTTGGGATCCATCATCAACCAATTCAACCATGGCCTTAACCCTTAGAAAGAGTTGTTGCCACTAGCCACTTGTAGGCATCACTTTGATTCTCTTACATGGTGATGGCTGAAGATCCTAATTCTTGACCCTGAAAGTCAGATTATAATTCCTAAATAGCAAGGGCGATGAGGCATCGCCTCATCTTGCCCAACATGGGAATATATAAGGTTCAAGAGGTGGTGGAAGGTGAATGTGCAGATTTTGAAACAAGGCTCGGATCAGAGTGGCCTGTATCCCAATATCCGGCATATATATTCTTCTGCGTAAATCTATCATACATATATATATTATATATTTTGTAGATTATTATGTTGTGTTTGTTACCTTATATTTTGAAATCTATATTTTATGTAAATTGTTTTTTATATGTATCAATGTATTATAATATGTAGTTAGGGGATCAAGCCAAATATGGGTTAAGAGAAAACAGGGTGGATTGGATTTAGCAAAAAAAGGGTGTGGGCAGAAGGGGGCTATTGCCACATACCGTTCCAATTTATGAAGCCTTCACAACCAATGTTGCCACCTCCTATAGCTTCAACAAGCCACGGTTCAACTTCAGATGCATATTCTTTATAGAAGAAAAACGTAAATTTATGGAGACACAGGAAGTAGCCATCTAGTTAGGAGAAGTAGGCATGTTCTTATCTCTGATCTGATCTGAAGATCAAATTTATGTCCTACTCATTTATTTTATTTTGTTTCCAGTTTTTGAATATGGAAATCTACATCTCTTTTGCTTTGCCAAGTTAAATGACAGCTTGAGGAATTCTAGAATATAAAGTTGAAGAGTTTAATCCAAATTAGCTTAAAATAAAGGCCCAATTTCATCCCAAACTACTGTATTTTAATGCATTCACTAAGCACGCTCAAACTAAAAATATGCAAACATAAACTCCATGCCTCCCATGTTTCTACAGTTTTAAATGTCTTCAATGATGCTTTCTTCTACATGAACATCCACATTATGAGATCTCAACAAAGCGAAAAACAAATTTTAAGAGATTTGTGTAAGATGAGAAACTCTCAAACTCAATTCAGCATACGACTTTTTGTGTAGAAGTAAAATTAACAACACAATAGAAGTACAGAATAAATAATCTTACCCAACAGAATAGCAATTTGTGCTGAGTGTCTCTCATAAGAAAGTCAATAAGCCTTTCTATATTATATCTGTATGAAGTTGATAAACATCCGTATAAGCACAAAAAGTTGTAAGTTGATAAACATCTGTATAAGCACAAAAGGTTGTAGGGAAAAGTAAAACAATAAAGAACGAAAGTATAGAATGAGTTATGGACTTGAAATCCAAAAAGCCAATGTAAATTATCAACAAGCTGAAAATTTTAGAGTACCTTGTTGTTGATGTCCAGATACCCACATTGAATCTCTTAAAGCAAAATTGCAAGAACTCATCACAATAAGGTCTTTTATACACTGCAAAAGCAAACAATACTCAGAGTCAGCAACCGATTGAGCAGTATCAAATAATTAAGGGTAAATTACATATTTGGTCCCTGTGGTTTACACTTTAATGCACTGTTGGTCCCTATTTTGAAATAATTATGAAAAGATCCCTATGGTTTACACTATGTTGCACTGTTGGTCCCTGTGGTTTACACTATATTGAACTACTGGTCCCTATTTTGCCAATAGGGTTAGGGACCAATAGTGCAATATAGTGAACACAAGGACCAACAATGCAATATAGTGTAAACCGCAGGGACCAACAGTGCAATATATGTAAACCACAAGGACCTTTTCCATAGTTATTTCAAAATAGGGACCAATTGTGCAATGAAGTGTAAAGCACAAGGACCAAATATGTAATTTACCCAAATAATTAACTTCAAATTTCACTCCAAAAAACAAATGCAAACCTGCTTTTGACCCACGTATTGCATCTGCTCTGTATCCTTCACGTGGTGGAAGTGATACAACATCAACAAGCAGCCCTCTGAAATCAATAACAATAAGTTTCTTTCTAGAACGGCGGCGGAGTAAGGCTTTGGCAACCAAATCAGCTTCTGAAGACATGCTACTAATGATCTGATGGTAAAATTTCCATGATTCATTGTTATTTGTAATGGGTTGTTGGCCAAATGGGTTTTGCTCTATAAATTTCTGAACGTTATCAGATGCTGCCAACCTTTCCAGATAATTACGAAGGTCACCTTTAGGTCCTATGATGGTAAATGAGAAAATAATGATAATCAGCTCATGAAAGCAATCTCTAAATTGAGTGATGAATACAATGCATGTAGAAATACTACGAGAATAAAAACACCTGTTTAGAAAGTGTTGATATTCGAAATCAAAATTTGAAGTTAAACACTAAAGTTGTGGTTTGAATTGATGTAGTATATTGTCAACAGTAGTCCGTGAGTGAACTTCTTTTCGAGAATGGCATTGGGGAGGAAAATGAGATAGTAAAACAATAACATATAGGCCAAGCACCACATATAAGTAAATTAAATAATATTCAAACTGAATTAACTTGTGACTAATATAAATGAGGCTACAATAAAACAGAAATAAATGTGACACAATGACTTACCTAAACCATCATCTTGGGTATCGCGGTAACAGTAAGTATAAGGAAAGATTGCAGTATTCGGCTGAAATTAAAAACAAGAGGTGCATAGAAAATTAATACCTTTACTTGGTGATGAAAAATATACACAGAAAGAAAGAGGGAAAAAAAGAAAAAAGCCAACTTACGGGATTACGCAGCGCCTTGTATGGAGAATCATCCAAAAGAAGTGTATTTGTTTCATCATACACTCCTCTATCCCAAGGAAGGTTGGGATCTTGCTTTTCCCATAAATTTTTAAGTTCCTTTAAAACCAAGGGCTTGTCACTGTTCTCAATAGTATTGAAGCCGGTCTCAGTACAATGAGATTGATCCTATACAAAAACCAGTTTTGATCATATTAACGAGCAGATGATTGACACCACAAAAAACAGGAAAAAGAACATGCAACTTGCAAGTTCAATGTAACACGCTTACTGTATTTCATATAGCAAAACAATAGTAAGATGTGCTATCAGCAAATGCTACACCTATTTATCTCCATTCACAGGAATTTGAGTTCTAATTTTGACAATAATAAATATCAGTAAAAAATATCATGCTGATACAATTACATTAAGCGAACTTCTTCGCTCCTCTTTTTATTGAAATGCAAAATGTACCTGCAATTATGCTTTCCTCTACATAATTGAATACATCTATACTACTAAGATGACAACAAACTGGATACACAATTTCCATAAAATACGAATCACTGAAGCAGAACAAAAAATCCAAGTTGGTGCACAAAGATGAAACACATTCGCAATGCCACATGAGTAGAGAATATATGAGCTTACCCAACAGAAAAGTAATTGATGTTGAGAGTCTTTGATGAGAAAGTCAAGAACCCGCTCTATATTTCTTCTGAAGGAAGTGTATAAACATATGATAAACCAGAAAAGTTGCATAAGAATAAGAAAGAATAGAGTAAGGGATTAATAAAATGAAATAAGTGACAAAAATTGTTCGGTTCTGCTGGAAGGAGGAACCCAAGAAAAGATAATAAAGTAGCATAAGCTGAAAAATTGGAGCACCTTGTTCTTGATGTCCATACACCTACGTTAAATCTCTCAAAGCAAAATTGTAAAAACTCGTCACAATATGGTCTCTTAAACACTACAAAAGCAAACAATAATCAAGCAATTAGATGTGTAGCATATAGTCAACAAATTTCAAATTATAACTCTTAAAACCAAATCCTAACCTGCTTTTGACCCTATTATTGTGTCTGCTTTATAGGCTTCATCTGGGTCTGCCACGATATCAACAAGCAACCCATTCACATCAAGTACGAGAAGCTTTCTTCTAGAATCCAAATGGCCACTACGTTCACAGGGGCCCAATATCTTTGGAGGCAGGTGATCTTCATTCCTAACTTGACTAGCATTTTCTTTAGTAACATTCAATTTTGTTAAAGAAGAAATGGCATCCATATTGGACTCTGTGCTCAGATGATTCCCGCTAGATGTCTCCGCAGATGATTTTCCTTCAACATTGTGAACATCACACACTACATCCATGTTCGCACTTGAGTCGGGTTCTCCTGCTTGCTCAGAGTTTTCTCCAGCAAAATCGGTGACAAGCGATTTCACAGAGCTATCTTGACTGGTAGTCAGGTTTGATCCTTCCATCATAATTTTATCCTTGCTCTCGTTGCTTTCTTGCTCAAGGCTGGAAAGCTCAATCTTAGAGCCCTCTGTTAAACTTTCTTTCCCATCACTGAATGTGTCATTCTGTTTTACTACCACTTCTGCATTCGTAACGTCTGCCGAACAAGAGGGTGCATGTACTTCATCTAGGCACGCCAAACTAGTATTTCTGTTCTCACTTGGCGATGGTAGATTTGGGTCTTTATTTGATTCAGAATGGTTTCCTAGATGCTGAGTCAATATCTTTCGCCTTTTAACTGGAGCACACTCATAGTCCATACTTCTTTTCCTCCTGCAAATACATCAGCACCAAACCGTTTAGAATGTTAATTAATTGTACTATGCACACAATTCCAAAAATTAAAGCTGCTTGATGAGCTCATGATAATCCAAATTCAGAAGTCCCTAAGAAGCCACTACCTGTCCAATACAAGATGTAAGTCTGTACTTTGACCAAAGTCTTCTTACTCCTTTTATTGATTATAAACTGCTGCAACAAGGTCAATAGTGTCAGAAAATGAGAAACTAATAAGAATGACCGCATTAATTTGTCCAAGAAATACAGATTCTACGCATAATCACAGAAGATTTAGATTAATGTCCTGGAAATATATAGCAGGTGCAGAAACAAATGCATAGAAATCCTTCACAGAAGAGTTCTTCATGTTTCTGAAATGTATTTGAACAAAGTGACAACCTTTTTTACTTCCTTGTTTCAAGTTACAACCAAAACATGCTTAACTTCATGAATATCCCATAAGAAATAATGACCAAGAAGGATAGCTTTTATCCCCAGTGAGTTGCAAAGTTGCACCAGTACTTCAGTGGCATTCACAGCCAACACTACCAAAGGTAATATCTTGTAAAACAACATCCTGATGGAACTATGTTTACTTCTTTAAAGAAAGAACATCTATAAGCATGATTATCTGATCCACCTAGACTCAGCCATCTAAAAGGACAAGTCATAAAATATTTACGTTTTCACCAACAAGCTACAAACTGCAACGACACTCAAGTCTCAGGCTCTCAGCAACGTATATAGGGGCGAATACGCAAATGCACCATGACCTAATGTTGAAATTCTAGTTCCTAAATCCTACTTCCTACACTAGCTTGTTTAAGGAAAAGCACGAAACCGAACCGAATAGAGATGGTATGTTAAAACCATCAGGTCACATGACTCACATCAATAGACATCTATCTGCTTAACATGCAATAACAAAATTCATCCCTAACACATCTCTTACAGCTAGAGAGCATACAGTAGCCGTTGAGAATAAAAAGCTTCAAACACCCATGTCGTTAACCAAATCACTAGAAAGTAGAAAGCACCTATATAAACCAAGAATGCATAAACAAAAGTTTTTACAAACATTAGCCTGGTTATGAAAACCACCATACAAACTCTAAATACATTTTTGACTGAATTCTCTCTTATTCAAGAACAAATCTTGTAATTACAGTTCTGATGCAAACTTCGAGTTAAAATCCAAAGCACAAGATATTGAATGTGTCTGGAACCATTGACCAAGAGTCTAGAAAGACATTCTCTAATATACTAGAAGTTCCCTTGAGCATCTTGTAAATCCAACATTAATGTGTGCAAAAGGGACACAAAGACATGTTCCAAAACCCTAGAAATTTACAAGGTGCAAACTTACAAGACTAAATGAGATATTACGATTTACAAGCATTTATACCAAACTAGTTTGGCATATTTAGAAGTGAATACCTGATGGGAATTAAAAGATACAAACCAAAACATTAGCATATTTGACCCAACCAAAACATCTATTGACCACTTCCCTAGTTACAAACGTCTCATCGGTTCATCCAAAGGTCTCAATTGGAACCTAATAACCAGTCACAAGGAAATGTATTGTCATTTCCTATCATCTTATTTGGAATTGCTTATTTAAAACAATTTATGCTTATCTGCTTATTTGCTTATTGCTTATTGCTGGTTGGAAAAGCTAAAACCTTTTTAACTTCTTAAAAAAACTCCTTATCTGCCACTTGGCACCATGATAAGCCTTTTATCCAACCACTCGATAATCGCTTATTTGCCGTTCCAACCAGCAATAAGCAAATAAGGAGTTTTAATAAGCAATCCCAAACCTATAATCTTATCAAACCTACCATAGTATTAATCTCTGTTCATCTATCTTTCCTTTATCACATAACTTAACATTTTCAATTTTTCATCACCACATAAACCGTCACAAATAAACAATTGAAATCAATTAGTTTCAACAGCCATTAAAACTAAAAAATTGAACATATTGCCAGCGATATTCATAGATTCATACATATATCTATACATATAATTGCCTGATATCGATATAACTCAATGTCACAACTCGATTCATGAATTCAAACCACAACTAAGAAGCGAACAACGATAATTCGTCAAATTAGGAGTAATTCGATGCTTAAACTACAAAATTCAGACCTGATTATAAATCTACAAACCTGAAGAACCGATAAATCTGATGAGAAACCGCCGGAGAGAATGAAAATTGTGGAAAATCCGGCCGCCGTTGACCGCCGTGGAGATAAAGAATCTAGAGAGAGAGAGATAGAGAGAGAGAGAGAGAGAGAGATTGAAGCGCCGCCCAAGTACTCAGGGATTCATCTGAAATGAAATCACTCTTTGCTTCCCCTTTGGGTTACCAAACATACCATACCCCATTTTTTCTCTTTTATTTTCAACAATTATCTTGCAAAAAAAAAGATCTTATAATTGATGTCACTTATAATCTTTGGTATAAAAGTACATAACAAAAGATTGAAGACCTGGGTCCTACATGTACACTCATATAACTCTATCTATTTATCTTATAAGGGGTCTATTTATAATTCCTCATTTCTTATAAGATAATGTTTTTGCGATGGAATTATTGATGCTGAAAAGCTGAATAGTTACTGGATGATTAAATAGATGACTTGGCTAAATTGTATCGATTTACTTTTTGATTCATGTTAAGGTGATTTAACGTGGCATGAATAAATTAAAAAGATTGTGGAGTGATGTTTAAGGTGTAATATATATATGTATGTATGTATGTATATATGACTTTATAGAATCTATTTTCTATGTGTTTCTATGATTGGGGGAGTTTGAATGTTACAATGTCATCGTCTGAAAAATAGTTTGAATTAGTAAGGGTTGATGACAAAAATAGTCATTTTGGGGGACAATGTCTTACAAAATAGCCAATTTTTTTTTCTCTATGTCATAAAAAAACCATATAATCCGCAAAATTGGTATGCAAAGCTATAACGCGTGCTTTCTTTTTTGGCGGGCCAAGTCCACAATGCACTAATTTGGTAGAGAGGTTGTTTGCATGCATGGTAGGGTCCATTCGCAAGATTTGCACTTTGCAACTTTCTAGAAATGACCAAGTGGCTGCAAACCATATTCATAAATTTCTATTTTTGGCAGAAACTTTTAGTTTCTATGCTAGACAGTAAATATCTTGTTGTGAACGATAAGTAACAAAATACCCACCTGAGGACAATTTCATCACAAGACATGGTGTAATTGCAACCCATTTTGATCAATATCAGATGGCCAACAAATTTAAAAACCACTAAAATAATCTTCGAACCCATAATGCATTTATTTACTTTTTTGGTTAAATATTCATACAGTTATTTATTCGTTTGGTGAAGCATATGTATGAATATGTATTTATTTACTTATCATAATTTCATCGTATTCTTGTTTAGTGTTTGGTACCCATAATGTATTTGTGTTGGATTAATGTTTGTTAAAGTAACTCTTTCAAAAGTTTTGAAATCTTTAATAGATTTTCTTAATATGAAACTATAAATGAATCAATGTATCTATATCTTGATTTATATTGAATATGTGTTTGGTAATTAGCTATCTCGATTAGGAACTACATACATACATACATATTGTTTTCTCGAAACCTTTTTTACAAAAGGAAATGGAGGGAAAAGAAATGAGAGGAAGTATCTTCTCAAAATATTTTTTAAATTAATCGTTTCAATGTTGGGGAACCGTGGGCACTAACGGTGCGCAGCGGATAACAAAATCGATTCCCAAACCCGGACCCATCTTAAACCATAACAGATACAATCAAAGTGGGTTTGACGGTTTACCTTTCAGTGAATAGACTTCCGGAAAGCTGGCAGGGGTACACCGCTACTGACACCACGCGAGAGGGTTGCTAGACCACCGTGACTGATCGGAAAAATTCCGACCGATGTGTGAGAGAGAGAGAGAGGTCGACGGTTGGGAGAGAGAAAGAGAGAGCGAGAGATTTTCGTAGGATTAATCAACTGATTCATCAAAGCCTTAACCCTTTATTTATAGGATAGAATAAGGCAATGATTTAACCTGATTATAATTCCCTTTATAGTTATCCTTTAATTAATTCCTTAAATAATTAATTTAATTAATTTACTGATTAATTAAAACTAGTAAATAATTATTTAACTAATAATTATTTAATTCTCTCTTCTCATTTATCTCTTTCACACAAATTCTCAATTAGGTGTGCAGCGGTGTGACCTACTAGTGTCTTATAACATTGGACACGGTAACCCTGTTACTGTCTCGCACATAATCCTAACAGACTCCCACTTGTGCTAGACATGTAACTATGCTTGTTACCATTAGCCTAAGGAGGTCCCTAGCCAGACACTTAGGTTAACCAGGTTATAAGATCTCTTACATCCAGAGATACAATTCTTAAAATTGAACACAGGTTCATTCCTTTTGCACACGATATTTCTAAAGTGATTTTAAGACATGGAGTGGAGGATTCATTTCTTAAAATCAAGTATTTCTTGACTCTGATTTCGATTGCCTGCAGTAACGGATATTACTAAATAACACCTGTTATTCTATCCGAGCGTGGCCACGCGTTTTCTGCCAATCTTAATCGTCAAGGGGCCCGGAAATATCTCTCTTTTGAAAGAGGTGCAAATCCCTTCTTGACTACTTGCATTTGGATCCACGGCTTCCGCTGCATCTAGTCACGTCCCGTATGGCCGCCCTGTTACGGTGCAGCGTTAGTACGTGCTAAGAGTACAACAGTCCTCATGTTTCCAAACCAAGTATCTCAGGTCTAAGGACAACCTATCAAGTCAATGCTTATGACTGAGGCTCCATGAAGCAGACTTGATTACTGGTCACTTCCAATACCCAAACACTCTGATGAGTATCTATAAATACTTGGTCACATCACTTGTGCTTTTATTCTTTACTTCGAATAAATCATCAAGTATTTATAATAACGTTAAACTTCCTATTGAAATTCCCATTTCAATAAGTGGCTACGGAAATTTTGATTTTCTTACAAAACTTTGTAAAAATCATGGGTACGTTAAATATGCGAAAAATAGTTAATTTTAGAACAATCATGAAATTAAAAACCTCCATTTATTTCCAGCACACTGTGAAATAAAACTTTACATGATTACATTGTTTCAAAATTAAACTATAGTAATAATTCAATAAACTAAAACTAGCTACTGGCGTCCAGGTACTGCATCCCAATGGAACTTGCATGTGCCTCATGCTTTACCCTTGCTAGTGGCTTTGTCAGCGGATCTGCGACATTTTCTTCTGTTGGAATCTTGCATATTCTTACATCTCCTCTTCCAATAATCTCTCGGATGAGGTGATATTTCCTGAGCACGTGTCTTGACTTGTGATGCTCTCTAGGTTCCTTTGCTTGCGCCACGGCTCCCGAGTTATCACAGAATATATCGATCGGTCTCGAGATACTGGCAACCACTCTGAGATCCGATAGAAAATTCCTTAGCCAGATAGCTTCCTTTGCCGCATCAGATGCTGCAATGTACTCTGCTTCTGTAGTTGAATCTGCAATCGTGTCCTGCTTCGAGCTCTTCCATGAGATCGCGCCTCCGTTTAGGGTAAAGACGTACCCTGACTGTGACCTGAAGTCATCTCTGTCGGTCTGGAAACTAGCGTCAGAGTATCCGGTGACACTAATTTCATCCTCAGATCCTCCAAAGACCAAGAACA
Source organism: Centaurea solstitialis (assembly GCA_030169165.1). Taxonomy (NCBI): domain Eukaryota; kingdom Viridiplantae; phylum Streptophyta; class Magnoliopsida; order Asterales; family Asteraceae; genus Centaurea; species Centaurea solstitialis. The sequence continues at coordinate 12,359,050 of CM058041.1, read as the reverse complement.
TTTCTTTCGTTCTTCTCAAATACTTAAGAATGTTATTGACATCCACCCAATGAGGTTCACCCGGATTCTGTTGATATCTGCTCGTAACACTTACTGAGTAAGCAACATCGGGCCTAGTACATAACATGACATACATAATCGATCCAATTGCAGAAGCATATGGAACCGATTTCATTTTGTCCTGATCTTGACTAGAAACAGGACATTGTGTTTTACTTAACACTATGCCATGCTGCATCGGGATAAATCCTTTCTTGGATTCATCCATCCTGAATTTCTTCAGAATTTTATCGATATACTTACTCTGACTAAGTCCGATAAGCCGCTTAGATCTATTTCTGTAGATCTTTATACCAAGTATATAAGCGGCCTCTCCAAGGTCTTTCATCTGGAAACATTTGCTTAACCAGCTCTTTACACTCTGTAAAGTTGGTACATTGTTTCCTATGAGTAGAATGTCATCTATGTACAAGACCAAGAAGGTTACTATGCTCCCACTGAACTTAGTGTAGACACACGGCTCGAACTCACTTTTGGTAAAACCAAACTCTTTGATTCGCTCATCAAAGTGTAAGTTCCAGCTTCGAGATGCTTGCTTTAATCCATAAATGGACTTTAGCAGTTTACACACCTTATTAGGATTCTTAGGATCTTCAAACCCCTCTGGTTGTTCCATATAGACGTTTTCTGTTAACTTTCCATTCAGAAAGGTTGTCTTGACGTCCATTTGCCAAATCTCGTAGTTAAAGTACGCTGAAATGGCCATTAGAATCCTAATTGACTTTAACATGGCCGCTGGTGAAAAGGTTTCATCATAGTCGATACCATGAGTTTGCGTGAACCCTTTTGCGACCAGTCTGGCCTTGAAAGTGTGCACATTCCCATCCATGTCGGTTTTCTTCTTGAAAACCCATTTGCGCCCAACAGCTCTACAGTGTTGTGGCAAATCAGTCAACTCCCAAACTTGGTTGTCGTACATGGATTGCATCTCGGCCTTCATGGCTTCCTGCCATTGTTCAGACTCATTGCCTGACACAGCTTCTCCATAGGATGTTGGTTCATTCAGGTCTCCACTGTCCTGAGAGACTAGAAACCCAAGATACCTATCTGGTTCTTGTCTCACCCTACTGGATCTGCGAAGGTCCTGTGTTTGCACTTCCTCAATCGGCTCTGATTGAGGTTCAACATTGCTATGTTGAATTTCTGGCTCAACAATCGGTGCAGTGTTTTCTTCGTCTACTACCTGTAGATCTACATCCTTTCTGGTGTTCTCTAAACTGAGAAATTTTTCTTCCAGAAATTTTCCATTTCGAGCAACAAAAACTTTGTTCTCTTCAGGGTTGTAGAAGTAATACCCCACGGTGGTCTTGGGATATCCAACGAAGAAACACTTGTCGGATTTGGGCCTGAGTTTTTCTGAGGTGGGTCGTTTGACGTAAACCTCACAACCCCAAATTTTTAGAAAAGATATGTTGGGTTTCTTACCCTTCCATAGTTCATATGGAGTCTTTTCTACCGACTTTGTTGGCGCTCTGTTCAGTATGTGTGCTGCTGTTTCGAGCGCATGTCCCCAGAATGATATTGGCAGCGTAGAGTGACACATCATCGTTCGTATCATATCAAGCAAAGTACGATTTCTCCTTTCTGATACACCGTTCATCTGTGGTGTATACGGAGGTGTAAGTTGGGATACAATCCCACACTCCATCAGATGATTGTCAAACTCATCACTAAGATATTCGCCACCACGATCCGACCGCAAGAACTTGATCCTCTTGTCAAGTTGATTCTGTACTTCATTCTGAAATTCCTTGAATCTTTCAAAGCTTTCAGATTTATGTCTCATAAGGTAGACATAACCATACCTACTGAAATCGTCAGTAAAGGTAATGAAGTACCAGTATCCTCCTCTTGCCACATGACTGAAAGGTCCACACACATCTGTGTGGATTATTTCAAGCAAGTCAGTAGCCCTTTCATTTTCATTGTTGAAAGGTTGTTTTGTCATTTTGCCAGATAAACAAGACTCGCAATTATCAAAAGGTTTATAATCGAAATTGCCAAGAAAACCTCCTTTCTGGAGTAGTTCAACGCGTTTCTTGTTTATGTGGCCCAAACGACAATGCCAGAGGTAAGTTTGATCCTCAATATCCTTGGATCGTTTACTTATATGATAGATTTCACTACTGTTGTCTTGTAGATTTACTGTGTATAGACCATTCACGGGTGTAGCTTTAAAATAGAAAATATTATCTTTAAAGACTGAAATCATTTTATAATCATATTTATAATAAAATCCCTGGTCTACTAATAAATCAAAAGACAAAACATTCTTAATCATATTTGGAATATAATAACAATTATCCAGTTCCAAAACTAGACCCGAGGGTAAACTAAGACTATAAGATCCTACAGCTTCAGCTATCAGCGGTGTGCCTTCGCCAACTCGTAGGTTCGAACGGTCCTTCCTCAGAGTCTTTCTTCCAGTGAATCCCTGTAAATGATTACAAATGTGGTTACCACTGCCTGTATCAATTACCCATGATTCATAAGAAGTGATTAAGCAATCTATCATAAAGATACCTGGAGCATCGGGTAAACCGATCTCTATCTGGTCGATATTCATCGAGTGCTCGCAAATATCCTCGCTGCCGCACTCTGGGCAACTCAGATCTCCCAGCTCATCAATTATATCAGTGTCCATGAGATCTGCAGGTTCGGGTACTGGCTCTAGACTGGCCAGAATATCTTCATGAACTTTATCCACGTCGTTCTTTGGTTCCTTCATGTAGGCACTAGCTGTGTCCTGAACTTCTTTTGTGAGGGAAAACCACATGAGATACACTAACTCTTCCTGAGTCATCTTGTACCCTAGACGTGATAAACATTTAAAGAGCCTTCTTATTTCAATAAGATGGTTTTTAACTGACTGACCCTTTTGCAGCTTCAGGGAGAAAATCTCTTGCATGATCAAAAGCTTACCTGTATGCTTGTAGAGACCTAACTGGTTCTCCACATTTTTCACAACCTCGTGACAGAATTTGACTCTTAAATCTCCCGTGAACTCGGGTGACATAGAGAAAATTAGAATGGACATTACATCCGATTCATCTGCCATGAATCTAAAATACTCAGCAAATTCCTCTTCAGGGGCATTGTTCTTAGGTCGTGACATAGGCTTATTGATCACATAAAGCTTACCTTGGGCACTCAAAACATTCTGTAAATGTAACTTCCAAACTGGAAAGTTCTGGCCCGTAAGCTTCCACTTGCCCATAATAAGGCGAAGTGATTCCTCAGGTGAATAAAACGGAATGCTAATTGGAGACATCTACAGAAGAATATAAATTCCAATTCAGTTTATAATTATAAAATTCTAATAAATTATTACCCTTAAAATAAATTTATTAGACTAGAATCCATATTTCACATGTGTCGGGAAGCATGTGATCATGTCAAACCGACTCATGCGATTTATGGTAGGTAAAACTATACCAATCGTATTCTAACTCGAAAATACGACTTCTAGATCGTCGGGACATCGGATATATAGTCCGTGCATATTTAGTCCCTCTAGTGCATTTTGGCCCGGTACCACCCGGTGAATAAATAATTACCAAAATAGATTGCACCACCCGGGACCTGGACAAACTCTGGCCGGTACCACCCGGAGATAATTCGCAGAGTTTTATCACCCTCCAGTTTCGGTTTGAACACGGGCGTTCATAGTGTGTGCACTTACAACGCCCTATGTACCTTACACCGGAGGTGCCCCTAAAGTGGGTTGCACTTACTAATCTATGATTTTACAAGGGTCATATATGCCAGTTTTTTCAAAACTTTGGATCCAAACACAAACTGTATTTTGTTTCCAATTTTACCTTTTAAAAATATTTAAATTTTAAAAAGCAAATGTTTATATTTAAAAATTACGTAACTTAAGCAACCACGCAATATAACTGATAAATATAAACAACCACGCAATAGAACATGTCATAGTCAAAAACCCTTAACTATTGTCGTTTCGTGAGCCAACACAAAACCGACGGTCCTTATTCCTAAGGGACAAAACTTCTCGGTGCTCCCACTGGCTCCAAGCTCCATGGTTGACTCCTTGGCTCCGTCTTCAATTCTCGATTACAAAAATAATATTACAAATAATCGGGTTGTAAATGGCACGCAGGCCTCCCGTAACCAGTACTTGAAATAAATAAAATACAAAAACACAACCATGGGTCAAAGGGTTTGACTATGACAACAAAATCTTAACTAGATTTTATTTAATTAAAACAGAATTAATTAAATTTAATTAAACTAAATTAATTTAATTATTTAATTAATAAAATTAACCCCTAGGGTTCTAAACCTTATCTGGTTTAGGATAAACCCTTATCAGTTATCGTTTAATCGAACCGATCTCGATCCGAAAAACAACCACGTTACCATCAATCCAACTAACGATGGCAGTGACTTGGTGCCACCACCACCGCCGTGGTTCAACATCACCACCGATCACCGCCGGCAACAGCAGCGGTTTAACACCACCGCTGCCGCCGTGGTCGCGCAACAAACGAACCAGCCACCACCACACGCTGTGGTGTGGCCGGCGGTCAATCATCGCCGATCACTACTCGGGAAAAACACGATGACGGCAGCAGCAATTGCCACCACCGCCACCGCTCACGGTGATTGAAACATACCAGCGCCATCATCATCACCGTACCAACGGCGACAGCAGCGGCGCAAGGCCACCACCATTGCCGTGGTCGGCGAATAAAACAAAAACAACACCACCGCCCTTGACGACGGTAGCGACAACCACCGCCGCCGTTCGGTGGTTTGATTAACCGTTCGATCGCCACCACCACGTATCCGTGGTGTGGCTTTCGATCTCTCTCGGTCCATGCTACCAGCCACGGCCGGCGACATCCTGCAACCAATTCCGGTCACCACCACCATCGGGTGGTTTATTACCATCGATCGCCACCGCCACCACAAACGGTGGTGCGGTGGATTCAATCGTCCACAGCCGCGACCACCACCTGTGGTGCGGCGCTGTGGTTGCGTCGAGAGGACTGCCGCCGGCTACCACCATCTGTGGTGTTGCCGGTGGCCGCGGTGATTTGGTGGTTACGGTGGTTCGGTCGGCTAACTGCCGCCGTTCCACCACCAGCTATATCGATTCGTTAGGGTTTTCAAAAATTGAATTTTTACAAACATATATATATATAAATCAAATTTTTAAACCTAATCAACAAACAATTAAACCTGATCTGTAGGTTTAAGAAGTGGCTCTGATACCACTGTTGGGGAACCGTAGGCACTAACGGTGCGCAGCGGATAACAAAATCGATTCCCAAACCCGGACCCATCTTAAACCATAACAGATACAATCAAAGTGGGTTTGACGGTTTACCTTTCAGTGAATAGACTTCCGGAAAGCTGGCAGGGGGTACACCGCTACTGACACCACGCGAGAGGGTTGCTAGACCACCGTGACTGATCGGAAAAATTCCGACCGATGTGAGAGAGAGAGAGAGAGAGGTCGACGGTTGGGAGAGAGAAATAGAGAGCGAGAGATTTTCGTAGGATTAATCAACTGATTCATCAAAGCCTTAACCCTTTATTTATAGGATAGAATAAGGCAATGATTTAACCTGATTATAATTCCCTTTATAGTTATCCTTTAATTAATTCCTTAACTAATTAATTTAATTAATTTACTGATTAATTAAAACTAGTAAATAATTATTTAACTAATAATTATTTAATTCTCTCTTCTCATTTATCTCTTTCACACAAATTCTCAATTAGGTGTGCAGCGGTGTGACCTACTAGTGTCTTATAACATTGGACACGATAACCCTGTTACTGTCTCGCACATAATCCTAACATTCAAAAATCCCTTCTCAATATATTTTTTAAATTAACCGTTTCAAAAATCACATATTTTTACCTCTCAAGCATAGGTCTAGAAGAGTAACATAGAAGCGTAAAAAACTTGAAATGTAGAAGGTAGATATTGAAAAACCATAAGCCAACATATAGTTGTATTGATTTTACGCTCAAGGCTTGACTTGATGCCATCTTTTTGTTGCAACTGACATTACATAACTGAAAATCTGATTTCGGAAATATCACCAAGCAAGAGGGTGACTTTAAATAAGAGAGTGTGATTTCTTCTTTTATAAGAGTAGGAAAATGACATTACATAAGATGAAAGGTTTTGAATTTAATGTAAAAATTAATTCAAATATTAATTGACATTAAATTAAGAAGAATTAAAAAACAATAAAGACATTGAAAGAAAATATATGAAAGGATTACATAAGATGAAGGGTTTTAAATTTAATGTAAAAATTAATTCTAATATTTATAGCTATTAAATTAGGAAAAATTAGAAAACAATAAAGAAATTGAAAAAAAAATGAAAGGGTTCTTGCAATTTGGAAGCGCCACGTGAACGCCCAATATATATATATATATATAGAGGGAGGTTCAAATGTAAACTCTATATTTCGTGTAAACTATGTAAACCCATCGTGACCCTTGATAAAAAAATCAAAGAAGGATATAGATTCATAGAAAATATGGAAATGTGAAATATATGGTAAGTCAATGATTATGGAAATATGAAAATGTGAAATATGGAAACGTTTTTGAAAATCAATGGTGTGGATTGGTTTACATAGTTTACACGAAATATAGAGTTTACATTTGAACCTCCCTATATATATATATATACATATATAGATGTGTGTGTTATGTGGGGAAGAAAGCTTGGAGAGAGAAAGTTAAGAGGAGGACAAATGTATAACATCATAAGACAAAAAAAGGTAAAGGACTAAAATGCCCTCTTGGTTAACTGGGTTAACAGAACCCTTTAATAGGAGGGACGAAAATCGGACATTGCGATGGCTAAAATTGTGCTTTTGGAACTCTAGGGACCAAACCGAGGTTTTTTTGTCAAACATTAAGGACCAAAAGTGAAGTTTACTCTATTTCTAAATTGTTAGATGAAAGTTGACTTTTTGATCTAACAACTAAACGCATTGTGGACCTTTAATTGATCAATGACATAAAACATGGATCTATAGCTACCTTCATCGACATTAATCTTCACTTTTATATTCACTTTTACCCACCTTGACGAATATCTACATACCTTTAATAACTTTTACATGCATGAATTTGTTAAAGTTTCAGTCAATGAGATAGAAATAAGTCAATGGAAGTAGATGAAGGTTTTGTTCTCACATTCTCACCATAACTCTTATTTTCACACGATCCCAAGTCTTTATAAATAAATTATATAAGAATATAGTTGATTATGTTATCCGTAACAATCATTTGATATAAAAAAAACATCAAAACTGAAAAATGCTACCATTTCAACATTTTTGTCATGTCCAACTTACTAAACAGTAAACACCATACACACAACTTATCGAGCTCTATCATATTTATATCAAACACTAGACAAACACCTAATTTATAGACTCGAGTCCACTTCATTCATTTCAACACAATTTTGTTAGGTCTAGTGCCCCCTTACATACAAAACACACCTTATAATATACAAAAATAACCATTGTGTACCATAGTGGAGATTAATCTTGTGGATATATTGTTTAAGATCTTGTTGCATTTCCTCCATTGATTATCGATATACCGAGCCATATATCTCCTTATGGACGTACACTATCACACCTAGGGGTGAGCATCGGAACCGAGTACCCGCTTTTGGAACCGGAACCGCTATGGAACCGCCGGTTCCGGAACCGGAACCGATGTGAGTGGTTCCGGTTCCGGTTCCTAAAATACGGAACCGGTCGGGACCGGTTCCGGTTCTCATTTTTGTGGAACTGCTAACCGCCGGGTACCCACCGGAACCGGTTAGGCTATATATATGTATATATTAATAAAGGTAATTTTATATATATGATTATTATGTTTAATAGACTAAACTTAAAATTATTATTTTACCTTTTACATTACGCATAAACTTACGACCACTTTTTCACTCGACTTATTTATTATCTTTTTTCGATATTTTTATATCGTATTTAACATTTCAAGTTGTGTTTTTTGTTATTTTCATTTTCAAAAATTGTCGTAATTATTTATATAGTTTTTATCGGATAAGTTTTCATCGTTTTACTATTTATTTCGTTACGTTGTGACTATGTAATAACTAATAAATTTTTTTTATAACATAAAATATTAAAAAAACATTTAAAAAATTAGACACCGGGTACCCAGTTTCGGAACCGGAACCGGCTGTTCCGGGACCGGTTCCCAAATATGAAGAACCGGTGCAACCGGTTCCGGTTCCTTCATTCTAGGAACCGCCGGTTCCGGTTCCGGTTCCATGAATTTTGGCCGGGTACCCGGTTTTGCTCACCCCTAATTCACACCGATATTGAAACCACATCAAATCCTAATGTTCGTTATTTATTTTCATTGTATTTCCTTTATGGGTTACCATCGTTATGTGCATTACCGTTTGTTTTACACAGAAAACATGCCCGAAATCCATTTTTATACACATGAAAACAAAATCTACAAACATGAGAAAAATGCATATACTTTTAGTCACAAAAGGTGTCATAAGCATACAATATACATGCACACATATATGTATTAAGCACTCATCAAAATCTTGCCTGAACTAGCCATAACAAAAGCCAGAATGTCACCAATTCAAAAGGTGTAGGAACCAAAAAGCAGAAGCTGCTGCCACGGCTGAAGTCATGACGGATTGCGTGGTGTGGCGGAGTTTGGCAGCGACGGGTATTCTTCAGGCGGAGGAAGCTTGCATTCTTCCCCGTTAAAGTAAACTTTGCGAGGGAAAGCCCATCCCTGCTTAAACGTAAACGTGTTCTTGTCCTTCTGCATAAGCACTTCCGACTGCACGTTTCCGGTTGGTCCCGCTTCCATCAACAAATCATTGTAGAACTTCATTCCATAAAACATCCCAGTGTCATCTGCACACCACCAACCAAAATACTTCATGGTTTCATAAAATTCACATACTATAGCATTTAGCATGCTTGCTTGTTTCTTTTTAAAATTTTGTTTTGCAAGTCAGGGGGTTTTTATGGTTGGAAACTCGTTGAAAACGGGTCAGAGATTTCAACCCAACCCAACCCATTTGAATAAATGGGTTAGATGGGTTGACCCATTTATGGGTGGAAAATCTCAACCCTAACTGCTAAGTTTGGGTTGGTTGGTGGGTTGGGTCACTTTTTGTCAGCCTTACTAGAAAGGACTTTTAGCGGTATAAAAATGCACTTTTTTTGGCTCAACCAAAGTAGGCGGATAAAAAGAATAGGGAGATGGAACAAGTTTAATAAATTACCGAACTGCCCATTTCAAATTAAAACCCTAACACCTTCCAACTTCCACACTTCCTTCAACTGCCTACCTCACTCTCAAATCCAGTCTGGTCTGTGCACCAAATGCATATTAGGAATTGTAAAGGATAGTATGACTCACTTATGGATTCATACGGAACTAGTGGCTTGTAATCGAAGCTAAAAACTTGGGTCACGTTGTTGAGATTCGGGTGTTGGGCCACGAGAGTCCATTGTGTATAGTTGAGCCTATAATTGAAGTTTGTGACGGCCATCTTTACGCGCCAGTAGTCTTTATAGTTCTGCTTCACGTGCCAGTGCACCCGAATGGGGCACATATGATGCGTGCATTGTAGCAATGGCTCGTTATCTTTTCTCGGAGTGTTTATCCCCACCATGCTCAGCTTCTTTGAATCACTCCTGCATTTTCAAAACCACAATTCACATTTTGTTACCAATCATCACATTTAACCGTTTTAGCAACTTCCCGAAGCTCTAGTTTTAGTAGCAATGTTTGTAGTTTGTTTCTTATCTCATATCGAATACTTACTTGATACATTTGTCTTTATTTTGGCAACCACAGGAACAAGATGGGCATGGAGTGATGGTTTGATTGTAGAAGGAAGAAAACGATACACAACAACGTGGATGTCTGGATACCAAGAACTGAGAGTATGTGCATGTCACATTCCATGTCACTGCATCCAGATAATAAATGTCCACAATGGAAAAGATACAAGGTGAGAACTTATTCCATAAAAAGAGAACGGCTCATATAAGTTTCAACTCGCTAAGTGGCTCACGCGGGCCCCATATCTTTCACATGACTATTTATACTCCTATTTGTCCGAGAATAAATGTCCATGATGAAAAAAGCACAAATTTAGAAAAGGGTCCTTCAGTTAAAGGATTTTTTTGACAATTTGCTTTTTTTATTTTATAAAATCCATAACCTTCCGATAGATTTGAGGATGCCAATGTTTAATAGAAAGAATGTCACTTTCATACACAAGAATGCCTAGAAATTTGTCGGAAGGTCTGAATTTTAAAAGCACTTGTCAAGAGGTCATTTAGCAGAATAATTTGAACGTGTAATTATTACACTTTCTGATTAACTCAATGACCATTTTACCCTTATTAATAGAGAGAATAATGAATTTCTCTATCTCATGATTAAGGGTAGAATCAAGAAGTAGACACTTAAGTGTCGTTTGTTTTTTAAGAGGTCTGAAGTCTGAAGTCTAATTTCACCTCTAAAAAAATAAGAGGTGGATGGTGCACCTCTTAAAATTTCAAAGGACGGTAAGAGGTTTTAAGACCTTTTCTTAAAAATAAAACAAACAATCTTAAGTCCGCAAACCTCTTAATTTTCAGATTTAAGAGAACAAACGGCCCCTTACTTTTGAAAGTGGACAAGTTCTGGGATAACCTAAAATAACATCGTAGACCCCTATTTTGGGACGGAGGGGGTACTAATTCCGTTGGTAATCAATCTTTCATAATTTCTAGACAACCGATACTTTATAATTTCTAAGAGAGTGAGAGATTTACTTAACGCTTGAGTTTTTCGTCTACGATCGGGGGTAAGATAGACAGTAGATGGCACAATCGTGGCCGGACCACAAGTGTATCCTGGACCCGGGGCGAGCAAAGTGAAGTTCTTTGGCAGCTTGACGGTTTTATTGGTAGTTCCAGAAAGGCCGACACTCACTTGAAAAGCCGAAACAGCAGCAGATGGATCCTGGCCCCACGAAGACACCACACCGCCTTTACAGCAATTGGAGATCTGCTGGTTGTAAGGAACCCCAGGAAGCAAATCAACCACCACCGGGTTTCTCTTGCAGCAATGCGGTTGGTTTCCTCCTTTGAACTTGGAACAATCTCCTTGTTCAGTGGTTTGGGCTCCAACCATTGACCAAATCACTTCTTTCTTAGCCCAATTCCACCCCAGGGTCCAGCCGGGACTCATGATGTGCCTATACATTTGGAAATTGTTCATTGTTACGGTCGCCTGCAAGAAATTTAACTCGTTAGACTACTTTTGAATATCATTTTTCAAGTTAGATTTGGTGCAGATGGGAAAGAAGGTACAAGAAGCTGACCACATAACCATCCGCGGTCCAAGAGATCACATCCCATTTGATTGTTATATTCCCGAAAGGATCCAGAGGGTCAAAAGCCACTGAAATAACAATACGAAGTTTTTATACAAAACTCTCTGTGTGTGTGTGTATATATATAGAGGCGCTTTCATTTACAAACCACCATTATAATACAAATGTGAACTCATCTTTCATTGTGAACGTGAGGACCACTAAAATTGCGTCACGTGGCAATCTGAATTGGCGCCAAAGCTTTATTCAGTATGAATATCATGCACGGACGCCTAAGCTTTTATTCAGTCTGAATAATACATGAATATTCAGACTGAATAATACATGAATATTCAGACTGAATATTACCACGTGGTACGATCTTAGTGGTCCTCATGTTCACAATGAAAGATGAGTTCATGTTTGAACTGATCCTATATATATATATATATATAGAGGATGTATCGTTTGTGAATATAAATATATATATATATATAGAAAGAGGTTCAAACGAGAACGATTCCTTTTTAAGAAAACACGAAAAACTTTTTTTTATGTACAAAATCATGTATGATTCACCACTAACTGAACGTGGACGAATTTTTTGCAACTTAAGTTGCAGGTATGTGTCGTGAATCATATATGAGTTTGTACGTGAATCAAAGGAAAACCTCAGAAAAAATGGAAAATTGAGGAACACCCTGGTAGCCCTTCATCTGGACGGTATGCATTTTTGCATACAAGTAATTCGTAACATGCAGACATGCATAAAAACCAAAAAACAACTTAATTTACTTGTATGCACAAGTGCATAGCGTCCACGTGAAGGGCTACCAGGATGATGTTGTTCCTCAGTTTTACATTTTTTTGCGGTTTTCCCTTAAACCTCCATCTGTATATACCATATACAATTGCAACAAGCAAATTAAGTTAATGTACATACTTGACTTCGAAGAGAACAGGAATAGAATAATAGCCCATAAGCTGGACTTCAGAACCGGAATAGTAGCCGCCATAAAAACGATTTCCGTCAACTGACGGACTAATAAACACTTCTTCTTTGATGAATTCTATAACCGAGAGTCATAAAAGAGTAATCTTCTTTGCTGCATTAAAAAGGTGCAAAATAAGGTGCAGAGTATGAAGGCATGGAGATAGCTTACCTAATGGTGGTTGTGTGCCTTTCCTGATCCTCCCTTAACTGTTCAGCTGATTAGTTTGCTGTTTGCTGAGATATAAAGCAAGAGGTGTGATGGTAAAGTTACACTGGCTGATAGTTTAGAGTGATGGCAAGTCATTATCTCCCATTTATTCATGTTGATCTAACTTTTCACCCATAACTTAACCACTGCCTACTGAGAAGGACTGAATTCCTTACCAATAATTTTGGGTCATCATTCACCTAGAGGAAAAAACTCAGTTTATGGTTCCATATGGCCTTGAGGTTTTTATCAACCCAGGTTCAAATCCTTGGTGTATAAAAGACAATGGGATGATAAAATCAACCCAGCTTCGAATCCCGCCATTTACATATGTGATTGTGGCCATTAGGAGATTTACCTCGGGGCCGTGGGTGAAGCCAACAGTCGTGACTTGCCTTGTAATTAGTCCAGGCGAATCCTATGATCACCCATTTCATTAGAAAAAAACAATCTGATACTTATATATAATTATATATAGGGTCAAGTTGAAGGGAAAACCTAAAAAAAGGGAAAACTGAGAAACACCCTCGTAGTCCTTTATCTAGACCGTATGCATGTGTGCATAGAAGTAATTTATAATATGCACACATGCATAAAAAACAAAAAAACAAAAAAACAAAAAAGCAACTTAATTTACTTCTAACTGCATACGACCAGATCAAGGGCTAAGGAAGTGTTTCTCAGTTTTTCGTTCTTTTGAAGTTTTTTCCTTGAACCTCCCTCCCTCCCTTTGTTAACCGTGTATTTTGTGTTAACTATGTTAACCAAAAATAAACCAATAGAATTTCTCCTTTTATGTGGACCAACTTTCCATATTGTAGGAAATAACTTCTATATTTTAGAAAGTTATTAAAAACGGTTAAATTAGGGAATTGATCTAAGCCATTGAATGATCTACCGTGGTTGATGGTTAACATGGTTAATACAAAATATACGGTTGACAAAAGAAGGTAACCCTATATATATATATATATATAGAGAGAGAGAGAGAGAGAGAGATAAAGGTTCAAATGAGAAACATAACTTTTTAAGAGAACGTAAGAAACAATCTCAGCCACTCATCTGGTCAATAAAGGCGGCTTTGACCGGTCCCCCCCTAATAATCTCTACCCTCCCATGAATCGCGTCAATCCTCCGTGATCACATCCACCGTAACCGAAGATGAGTGACTGAGATTGCTCCTCACGTTTTCTTAAATTGATATGCTTCTCACATGAACCTTCCTCTCTCTCTCTCTCTCTCTCTACATATATATATATATATAGGGAGCCGATCATTTACAATCCACCATTAAATTACAAACCATACAAACCTATAACAACCAATCAAATAATTTCTATTGAGTTTTATTTAATTAAATAGAAAAAGGGTAGATTTGTCAATTTCTTTATGCCATAGATAAGTATGGGAACTTTAAAGGATATGAAAAATATGAAAATTTTGAAGATATATATTACTTTTTTAAATACGTACATATCCCCTGTATTTTTTATGGGAATTAGAATATATCTTGTTGCTTAAGAATCAAGAAATTCTTTAAGTAGAACTTCTTAGAAATTTAGGGTGCTGTTTCCATCATCTCATTCAATTCACCTGCACGGCTGCACCAGCTATGTACACCATCAGTGCACAGGGTTTTCTTCAAAATCTCTTTCTTCATCTCCATCTCCATCTCCGTTTCATTTTCGTTCATCACCGTTTCATCTTCGTTCATCGTTTGCATCACCGTTTCATCTTCGTTCATCATTTTCATCACCGTTTCATCTCCGGACTTAGGCATGGGAATTGTCCCCGACCCATCGGGGAACCCGGTCCACCCGCCCCGGTCGGGGACGGGGATTCCCCGGTAAACCGGGTATTGGGGACGGGGACGGGGATCCCCGTTTTCTCAAACCGGGGATGGGGACGGGGACGGGTTTTGCACTCCCCGCCCCGCCTCATACCCGTACCCGTATATATATTAATTAATTATTTAAATTATATATTATTTTCCTATTATATCGGTATATGGTTGTTCCAATTTCGATAAATTATGAATATTAGTTGATGTGATTTTGACTATTAATTGATACGTTTTGGTACGTGTGTCATAAAAAATTATTTTAGCATTAAGTTTAACTTATTTTGGTATTGCGTTTAAAAATTATTATACGATTATGTCTATAAATTATTACACGATACATTCTTAGTTTTTATTGGAAATATGTGAAATTAAACACGTATTGTATCACAAAACATTTAGTTTAAAATAGATTATACAAACGGACATAAAATCCCCGTTTCCCCATTGGGGATCCCCGTTCCCCTTTGGGGACGGGGATGGGGATACGATCAAATTCCCCGGTGGGGATGGGGAAGGGGACGGGGATGACGATGAGGGCTCGGGGACGGGGATGGAGATTGGGGTCCCCGCCCCAAACCCTCCCCATTCCCATGCCTATCTCCGGTCATCACCGTTTCATCTACGTTCATCACCGTTTTCATCTCCGTTAATCATCGTTTCATCTCCGTTCATCATTTTTATCACTGTTTCATCTCCATTCATCATCGTTTCATCTTTGTTCGTCGTTTTCATCCCCGTTAATCATCGTTTCATCTCCGTTCATCCCGTTTTCATCTCCGTTCATAACCGTTTTCATCTCCGTTAATCACTGCTTCATCTTCGTTTCTTAGTCTCGATCTCTGTTAATGACAAATTTCATACCATTTCATCATCACCCATGATGCAACTCGCTTCACATGTTTCGGTTTCACTATTCCGATTTCGTACAATAACCTTCAATTATTCTGAAATTATCATCGATTCATTGTTTCCGAAATTCTTGGTGAATCACCGTCGCTAAAATCAGCATGAATCATTGTTTTTGATATCTTCTTAAACATAATTTGGCTTTTGATAGGATTTTACACTGATTTTGCGGGATTTTAGTGCATGTCTAATTCAAAGGGATAGTGAAATGTACCAATATACCCTTAAGTGTTATTTTAATTATAAATTTAATATAAAATTAATGACTTAGTACCATAAATATCCGAAGATGCATCTCAACCATTGATTTAGCTAATCTATGGTAATTAAATGGTTTGTAGGGTTTGTAATATAAGAGTGGTTTGTAAGTGAACATGACCAGTGAACAAGTAAAAACAATGAGGGAAAGAGCAGATATGTGCTATTTATACAGATTATGGATTTTGAGTGCTGCTATATGTTGTTTGAAGCATTACATTTTATTTACATATATAAATCTATTTCAACTGTTGTTTATGAACAACCATCCATGTGAAAATGGAGAAAAAAATATGAACCCTCGATCTATGTAAGTCTAGTTTTAGAGTAACTGATAAAGAATTGCTACTAATACTTGAATCATGACCACTTGTCCGATATCTGAGACAGGAAGGACCGAGTTTGGAAGAGACGGGTAAGAAACAGGCAGGGGCATTATGCATTCGTCACCATTGAAGTAAACTTTACGCGGGAATCCCCAACCGTCGTTTAATGTGAACATTTTCTCATCTTTTCGAAGAATCATCTCTGAATACACACTTCCATTTGTACCAGCTTCCAATAAGAGGTCATTCTCGAGCTTCTCCACACCATAAAACATACCTGTATCATCTGGATTTGAAATCCAAGAACACATAAACAAGTGAGTTTGCTTCTTGTTTAGATGGTAATTCACATGTGAATAAGAGCATGCTTCTCGTTTAGATGGTAATTCACATGTGAAATAAGAGCATGCTTCTTGTTTGGATGGTAATTCACATGTGAAAAAGAGCGTGCTTCTTGTTTAGATGGTAATTCACATGTGAATAAGAGCATGCTTCTTGTTTGAATGGTAATTCACATGTGAATAAGAGCATGCTTCTTGTTTAGATGGTAATTCACATGTGAATAAGAAGATTTCTCAGGATCAAATCACTGGCTACCATATGGTTTTAAGTATGGACCCAAAACCAATATTGATCAACTTACTTATGGTATCATAGACGACGAGAGGCTTATAGATAAATCCGTTAACCCTGGCCACATTGTTGAGATTTGGATGCTGAGCAACAAGTGTCCATTTTGTGTAGTTTAGATTGTAGTTGAAGTTAGTGATCGTGATCCTCACACGCCAATACGCCTTATAGTTTTTTTTCACGTGCCAATGAACCCGAATGGGGCACATGTGTTGAGTGCATTGCTTCATAGGAGCAGTACCTTCCGACAGTGGGCTTATTGCACGTGATATAGTCGAGTAGCTCCTGTGTCACAAAAACTATTTTACGGGTCTGGTTCAAGATTTTCAACCATCCTATATGCATGATATTGAAATTTTGAGTAGAGAAATTTTTACTTAACGCAATTTTCACCGTTGATGCAGCCACAAGCACATGAAGGACATGGTGTTATCTCACTGTTGTAAAAAGATGACATAGAGACACAACAGGTTGGGGTTCTCGACGCCATCAACTGCGAGTAACTGCACGCCAGTTGCCATGTCACTGCCAATGAGGTCCGGAATCAGGAAAATCTTTTTATTAAGTATATACATTATACATGGAGAATACTCATGCAACACTTGAACCCATGACATGTCACTGCCAAATCGGTCCTGGTCCCAAACAGTGATCTCGTAACCAGTCTCGGTCCCGATCCAAATACGAAGGACCGGTTCAGCTTTATAAGGACTGGTCATGGTCCTGGGCCGGGCCCAGATCGGTCCCACTTTTTTTAATTTGGTTTTTAACATATAAAACAAATATTTTTTGAAGGATTTGGTCGATCAAATACAGTAATAAATACGTTTTTATTATAAGGCCCGGTTACGAGGACCAGTCACGGTCCTGGGCAGGGCCCAAATTGGTCCCACTTAGTTTTATTTTTAAAATTGGTTTGTAACATATTAAAAAAAACTTTTTGACGAATTTGGTCGATCAAATACACTAATAAATATGTTTTTATTATAACTGGGTCAATCTAACACACTAAAACACTATGTTTTGTTTTTGTCAATCACATATACTTTAGAATATTTTAATTGGTCAACCGAATACACTAAAAAATACAATTTTTTTTTATTATAATACACTTAAAAATGCATTTTTCCCTTCAACCAAATAAACTTAAAAAAATATTCATAAATATACTTAAAAAAATATTTATAAATAAATTTTAAATAAAAAATCGACCCGGGACTTATTTTTGCCTAAAAGTGTAACCGGTTAAGGACCGGTGGACCCAAACCGGTCCTAAATGTTCCGGGGCCGGGTTGGGCTCATTTGGCCATCTCTATATCCAGAGAGAGGCTAGGCTTTACCAGTAACCTGGATACCGCTGGACCAATGGTCAAAATGGAGAAAGAAAAAGCCCATACAATAAAGCTCCATGATGCAACCGTAAAACTTACTTAAAGCACGGTTCTTTCTACGGCCACCGGACGATAAAGAAACAGAAGGCGGCACGATGGATACAGGGCTGCAGGTGTAGCCTCGATCGGGACCCAGCAGGGCGAAATTCTTGGGCAGGCTGACCGTTCCATACGTATTGCCCGAGTTCCCAACACTCAACTGAAATGCCGCAAGCGAACCAGCAGGATCTTGGCCAAATGACGTTAGTATACCGCCCTTGCAGCAGTTTGGGAACTGCTGGTTGTAAGGTGCCCCCGGATGCATGTCAATGATTCTCGGATTCTTCTCACAAGAATGAGGAATATCGCTCGAGAACTCCTTGCATTCTCCCTGATCATCTGCTTGAGCTCCCACCATCGACCAGATTATTTCCTTTTTTGCCCATGTCCATCCCAAGGTCCAACCAGGACTCGTGATCTGTCGATACATTTGATAGTTGTTCATCTTCACCACGGCCTGCACATATCGCTTAGCTCTGGTAATTTAGCCTACGTTTGGCAAACTAGCTGATAAGCTAGCTGTTGATTGTTAAGCTAGCTGTTATAAGCTAGCTAGTAGCTGATAAGCTAGCTTATGAACAAATTATGTTAGGCAAAAACTAGTTTATTTGTATGTAAAATGACCAAAATGGGTATATTCAGGTATAACAATTAATATGAATAAGGGTATAATTGGAAAAAGCTAAAAAAAGCTTCAAAAAACTAGTTTATCAAAAAGCTACCTTATAAGCTACTTTTTGTCCATCCAAACATGTACACAAAAAATAAGCTAGCTTATAAGCAATGCCTTAACCATCAATATTTACTCTAAAATCTCAAATTTTCACAATTTTACTTACAACATAACCATCCGGAGTCCATGAAACAACATCCCAAGTAATGGTTACGTTTGCCGTTGGATCAAAGAGATCATATGCCACCACAACTACAACAAATATAACAAGTTAGTTTCTTTAAACAAACATTTTACATCAAAAGAATCGTTACGTTCTAACCTGCAGAATAACATAACACGTAAACGATAACATCTGGTCTTAATGGGAATACAAGTCTGCTCAAAACCATGATTTTCTTACAAAATAGATGAACAAAAGTTCATGTATGTATATTGATGGTTATGCTCATGTTTCGAGTTTTATATTCTTACCGTCTATAATATAGACATTCGTCTTGAAGTAGCATTCGGTTACCGACACATAAATGCTCCCAAATCAGATAAAATAAAAGACAGATTTAGGAATAATTCCTAAAAAGGTGATAAGATACCAAATCCAAACAATATAATACAGAAGTTGAAAGTACAAATTAAAAGTGCATGACATAGATTGGTCCCAAATATGTATGAGGTGGATGTTAGTTAATATTATGAAATTGGGGTTGACCTTGATGAAAAACCTTAAACTAAATTAATGTTGACTTAATCTTCAAGAATCATCACTCACATGTGGACAAGTTTATGTCCCATAGGCTATAGACAGCCATGACATCAGCCATGATGTAATCCTTTCATAACCCCATATATTTAATCTTATAATCAAAACAATTCTCATGTCAAATATCTAGCATCTAACAATAATGTAATGTATTACAAGGAGATTGTACGGCAATCCGCAAACAACCGAAAGGCATATTCGAAAGGGTTTAACTTTTTCCTGAAAAATGTATCCAAGACTCCAAGTTGTCATATGTACGGAACTTCAAAATCTACCATTTAAGTGTACCACCAAATAATGTACAGATTTATCTTTTCATCCGGTAGCCGATATTTTTTAATGGGTTTAGAGCTAGGTTTTTCATGAATTGAAAACCCAGTAAAGAATTTTTGCTTTGTTGAGTTTAATTCAAACCCACTAAAAATACGGGTTACGGATGAAAAGGTAAATTTATATATTATTTGGTAGGTTTTAGAACCCTGGGACACCAAGGCTATGTTTGGCAAACTAGCTGATAGTTGATAAGCTTTATGTTTGACAAAAATTAGCTTATGAATATGTAAAATGACCAAAAAGGCTATCTAAAAAAAACGCTCTTGAGACGCTACTTCAACTAGGGTTTCAATAAGCTAGATGGTTCATTAAGTTCAGATAGGAAAAGTTGATAACTTGGATATATTTTCAGGAACTAAACCAGCATCGCCAGGGGAATCCATGGTATTGATATCTGGTTTAATTACTAATTTCAAAGGTAATGGGGAGAAATCTGTAAGATCTGTTGCATTTCACGTTCTCCTATTAGGTCTCCATGACCATGGCCGTTCCTCTAGATCCGCCATTACCATCGTTCTTCCATCACTACCACCACCACCACCACCGGCAGCGGCTACTTTATCGAAATAGTTGAGAGGTGGTATTAGCAGAAACATGATCTTCCAATAATGGCGACCAAGAAATGGATCAAAAGAACGTCCAAATCGCAGGCTTGAAATTGAGATCGGCAAACCATAAAACGGTTGAAGGTTGCGATCCATAAGCAATTCCAAACACCCTCCTAAAACCCACCATCCATATATGGAGTCCATTTGCCAGTCAAACCCGATCCCCACGTCAGCTTTCCACTATCTTACTCAGACCAACCCGATATAACCCAATCCATCCATAATCTAAATAATTAATTAAAAAAAAAGAGAAAGAAAGAAGAGAGAGAGAAAGAAAAGAGAGGATGGGGTGGGGTAGTCTTTGCGGTCGGCAAGCACACACCAAAACACAGCCATGCCGATCGGCCTTGGCGGTGTTGCCGATGGAACCGATCGGCAAAATGGCGACCCGATGCCCAAGCCGATCACGGGTGCGGATGGTCTAATATCCATGGCGAATAATTTATGTATTTAATTATTTATGATTATTTATTAGGTGTATTATTACATATTTGGTCCACGTGGTTTACACTTTATTGCACTGTTGGTTTACGTCGTTTAGATTATATTGCATTGTTGGTCCTTATTTTGCTAATAGGGTTAGGGACTAATAGTGTAATAAAGGTGTAAATCGTAGTAGAGATGGCCAAATAAGCCCGGTCCGACCGGTTACAGACGGTTAACCGAGTTCGGGACCAAAATAAGCCCGGTTTTTGAAAGCCTGTCGAAGCCCGATTAAGGCCCACTAGTCGCGGCCCGGTTACAGATTTGGACAAAAAACAAGGTCCGGTTAAGCCCGGGACCGGTTAAGGCAAGGCTTGGGCCCAGGCCCAGTTTTAGTATAGTTGCTTTATATGTTTTAGTGGTTTAAAATAAATGTAGTTTATAAGTTTATAATATAGCTTACATATATACTTTATATTATTATTTACATTTACAATATAAGTTACATTTAGGATATAAAATTATGTTTATAAACTAATTGTAGTATTATGATATGTTAAAAAAACCCAAAAGTACCGGTCCTAAGAAAGCCCAGTTATAGGCCAGGTTAAAGCCCGGTTGCCAATAACCGGTTAAATGGTCAAGAGACCGGTTATGGTATTTTCCCTCTAAGCCCGGCCCAGCCCGGGCCCGGTTAAAGAAAGCACGGGCCCAAAAAACAATGTTGAGGCTCGGTCCTTGGGACTGGGAGGCCCAGTTAAGGCCCATCCGAGTCTGGTATTTGGCCATCTCTAAGTCGCAGAGACCAAGAGTGCAATATAATGTAAACCATAGGGACCAACAATGCAATATGATGTGAACATAAGAACCTTTTTTATAATTATTTCAATATAGGGACCAACAGTGCAATAAAATATAAATCATAGGGACCAAATATGTAATTTACCCTAAATGTTATGGAGATGTATTCCATTTTACTCGTATACCTGTATTTAACTTCAAAATGTGCATAGTATGTATTATACTTTTAAAAATTTTTAATTGTATGTAGTATTTTACTTCAAATTGAGTTATTGCATGTAATATTTTAACCAACATCAACAGGTTAACAGGTGAAATATCATATACAGTTGCAAATTTTAAAGTATATTACATGCAATAGCACAGTTTGAAATTAGATACACACAATAGGAATACGAATAAAGTTTGAAATTAGATACTCAATTTTGGTTGTGAAAATGAGGACGAATCTCAACCACGCATCTTCGGTTACGGTGGACGGGATCACGGATGATTGACGCAATAAAGGAGGGGACACGGTCAAAGCCACCTTTATTGACCGGATGAGTGGCTGGGATTCGTCCTCATGTTGACAACCAAAAATTGAGTTCACATTTGAACTCCCCCCCCTCCCTCTCTCTCTATATAATATAGACAGACAGAGAGAGAAAGATGATTATACAAGGATGATATCTATTTCGAAGAAAACGACAACTAAGAAAATCGTTTATGATTTTGCATTAAATTTCGAAAAAGACCACAAAGATGCCTTTGACAACAAATTGCAAAGCCCCATGAACCATATATGACTTTGTATATGAATCAAATATGATTTTCTTAGTTCTCGTGTTCTTTTAAATATATATTATTCTCGTTTAAACCCACATCCCTCTCTCTTTCTCTCTGTATATATATATATATATAGGTGAAAGTTCAATTGCAAACCACCTTTTCATTGTGAACGTGAGGACAAACGAGAGCGCGACACGTGGCAATTTGAAAAAATTTCGACTTAGTTATTCAGACTGAATAAAGCGTTATTCAGACTGAATAACACTAACATGCACTCTGATGCAATTGGACGCGGGCGGGTCAGCCGCGGGTCATCCGCGGGTCAAGCGTTATTCAGTATGAATAACACTAACATGCAGTTTTATTCAGACTGAATATGACTTGACCCGCCGTTTCAGATTGCCACGTGTCGCGCTCTGGGCTGTCCTCACGTTCACAACGAAAGGGTGGTTTGTATTTGAACCCACCCCTATATATATATATATATTAGCAAATTAAGAATAGTATTTCTATCTATGATTTTGGAGATTTGCAATTCTTCCGTTTTATTGGATGGAATTTCAATGAATTAGATCTATAAGAACGCCAAAGTCCTAGCTTTTCAATTAGAAAATAATTATTTAGAGCTCGGATTTCTAGCTCATTTTATTAGTATCTACTTGACCTAAATTGTCAACAGGCTCGCCAAACACGTTGATTGATGTACCAAAGTATTAACCCGACCAACGCCAATCCTGTCTACCCGGGTTCAATTCATGAGGTGAGCATGTGGTGATACCCTGACCATGGCTCGGTCCATGATCGCTAATGATTAGTCGGGTGCCGATATGGATCTTGGATACCTCGTCGATTTCGTACGAAAACATGTGTGTAAATTATCTGTCATTCAAAACAAAAACGCCAATCCAATACAATCCATACCGTTTAGGTAGGATTAGGTTGTGTTACGTTAAGAATTTTTAAACCATAAACATTAAATCGACTTATTTAAATACCTCCAACCCAATCAATTCAATCCATAATCACTCTTACAAACGTTATTAACGAGTTGTCCATTATTTAGAAGGCCCCATACATGTGCATGACGTCACTATACAACTTTACGTTCCCCTCGTGTTGTGCTATTCTTGGTGCTACTACACGTTTTAGTTTTTATGTTCCAATTATTAAAAAAAACTAATATTTTCTTTATCTGTTTATTATAATAAAATATAAATATAAAGCAATAGTAACTTGTTAATTTTAAATTATCTGATCATAATTTACGTGGATGATACCGATAAAACGTTTTTGCCACGTAATGGTTGTCTAGGCTGGGTTGGGTCCGCCCCAACAGGGTTAGTGAGCTGCTGGCCTATCAGTACTAATTCGGCGGGCTGGGCGGGCTACAGGCACATCGATGTGGCCATCCCAAGATAGCCGCTCCTCTCCCTCTCTCACATTTTTTTTCTTTTTTATAATTGTATTAAATATTTGGTTTGGATGGTTCAGGTACTAACTGAGAAAGCTCCAAAAGGCTTATAGAGGGTTTATGATAAAGCTGACAGCCTGATATGGCGTAAATGTGGCAGGAGGCCCAGAGGGCTCGGATAGTGATAGTAATTTTGAATAATAGATATGTAAAAATTCATTGAATAATAGATATTATAACTAATTTATCATTGTGATATTAGGTATGGTTTATATTTTAGTTTATTGGAAAATATTTTTTTAAGTATTTTGACTTGTTTTCGATATTTTTTTGCATCGAAAGTGAATTTTAGGTCTGCGTAATCAAGTTTTATGTACATTCACGGTGTTTTTTTTGTGAAGTTTCAAACGTTAGGTATTGGTCTCACGCGGTCTCACGATAACAGCTTGGTCTCACATGATCCCAAGTCTATATATTGATGTATTTAGTACACGTATAAATCAAGTTAAATTTTTTCAACTACGCTCATGTTATGTAGTTTTTTTGTCAATATACGCATTTCGTAAAACATGTTATTTTCAAAAGAAAATTGAACTTTTCAAAGATGCCTCAAAAAGTCATATATAAAAGTTTAATAATCAAGAATTCAATTAAGAAAATTTATTAAAATATAGAAATGCCTTCAATTACCGATTCAAATACGTCGAACCTTGAAAATGGATTAGTTTGCAATACTTAACGAAAATCAATAAAGAACAAGGTTCGGATGAACTAGAAACAAACCAAAAAAAAACTTTAATAATGAAACAAATAACCTAACCGATCTAAATACGTTTGAATTTGTATACATGTTTATTAAAATATACAAATACGGAAAGATGTCTTTTTCAACAATTCTAAATTGGAGGGAATAGATCAAACCGAGAACAAATTCTGTAAGAAGTATAGAATGGAGAATTGAATCGAATATAACTTATTTCGATCTAATTTGGTGTAGGTTTTCGCTTATATACACTCTATGTAAGTTTTGTACTTTAAAATATCTGAATATTAATTTCTATTTATAGAATTTTAAAACCAAGTTAAATCAATGTAATTGCAACAACAAAAATAGAAAAATTGATATTTATATAATATACGGATAGGAAAATAACAGAAGACGTTTATTAGCAAAGAAATCAGGCATCAATTATTCATATAGAATCGCCCCACCTCAAATTTGATTGCCGAGTCTTCTCATACATTTAGTTTTCACTACTCCCTAACGCTTGTCAATTTCAATAGATATCATGCCTAAACTTCGAAAACTAAAATTTGGTTCATATGCATACCCCTTACCTTTCTTATTTTTTTACCACTCCTCTCGCTTCCCTTTTCTCCGACCATATTTTGCTATTCAAATCCAAACCAAAAAATGCGGATCTAGGAAACACTACTTGAATATAACTTGTGATCGGATCCCTTTAATTTGCATGGTTCACATTGGTGTACTTATACTCGTATTTATCGTAAATTGCTTTCATCAACAAATCCATAAATGGAAATACAGTGGTGGTGGCTAGGTTTTTAAATCCGGAGGTTGTTGAAGAGGGGGGGGGGGGGGGGGGTAAGGGGTTAGATAAGGAAGACGAATTTGTGTGGAGACTGGCCAAAGATTAGGTTTTCGTTCTTAATTAGGACCAATGGTGGAGTAGAGATAAAGGGTGGTGGAAAAGATCGTGAGAGGTAGTGGCAATGTTCAATGATGAGGGAATGGGGTTCACATTGCACACCATGACAAAACCCATACATCTAAGCCAATGGTTATTACTGATTAGCTTTTGCTTCTTGGTTCCTTGTGGCGATTACCATCAATTAAGCATGTAACAAGAGACAATGGCTAGGTGGTTCAGTCGTCGACCATCAAAGAAATGGTGATCGACGGTGGGGGTCATAGATGAATGAAAAGGGGAGGGGTTAATGGTATATATATGTTTTAAAAAATGGTAAATTGACCATGATAATTCTTCATTTAAATGAATTTAATAGTTTTTCAACAGATAATTCTTCATTTAAATAAATTTAATAGTTTTTCAACAGAGGGACGAAAACCGTTATGAAATCACAAACGTAATGTAGGAGACCAAATCTAAAATTTTAAAATTTAGAAATGATATTCGTTAAAATTGTACCAAAGTTGAAGTTTCCTCTTCATTTTATAAAATCTTCATTTTATAAAAAATACAAATAAATAATATGAACTATTTTATTTTCATCTAAGCATCCTCCTATATTTACATAAACAACCTTACAATTACGTCTTTGCCCCTGCCCTAACCCCTAACTTCACACATGTCGAAATTTGATCGAAACTAAGCTACAAATTTTATTAAGCGACCAATCTTATTCATAGTACTATCATCAACAAACAATGATCACAACTTCTTCAAGATTTCCACCATCCATCGATCCCGGACCATATCTCGATCGTGTGGTCTCTTAGACCGCACGATCACGATCACAAGGGTTTCCGATCCCATGGCGTTTAATTAAGTAATTCTGAGGCCGACGGAAACACCGTTCACAAGCTTCATTTGCGACCTTCGCTTTTGATGATCCTCCACCCTTTGAAGCTGTGACGATAATTGCAACAAATCAATCGTACACCCTTCATCCGGAAATACAAAATCGTCACATTCTATGTCTTTCGGTCCAAACTTCACCAAACCATCCTCATACCCAACCATTGGATGCAAACCTTGCTCGTCCAACGGTCCAGAATCTTGAAAACTATGGCTGCCCGGAACCATGTTTGCGGTCAGGATTGATCTTGACGAATTACAAGTACTCCGAGATTGGTCAGGTGACAGAAGAGAGAGAGCACACTCGGAACTCGAAGCTATTCCCGATAGCCCGATTGGTGCATTGTTAATGATGCCATCAAATCTAGGATTTGTTTCGAAGTTATATGGAGGAAAGGATTTTGAGTGAAGTTGTTCATCGGTAACGCAACTAATTGACTGAAGATCCTGAGCCATTTTCTCTTCTAGATTCGCTCGCCAGCTTCCGTTCGTCTCGGGTTTCGGGCGATACGGACCATGAAGGTGATCGGGGATGTGAAAAGACGATATTGCCCTTTTAGATCCCTTTGATTCTTTACCTGTTTCAGTTGAAAAATTATGAAATTACTAGGATGACATATATGAGATACCCTCAAAGATTATGTAATAAGTGATGTCAAATAGCCACAAACTTTCAAGATTTCCAAAGATGCCATCTTTTCAGTTGAGTCACCCCACTTTGATCCAAAGCTAAAATTACCTATTTGCCCATTTGTTATTATTGATGGCATTGATTTTGGTCCACAAGATTGATTTAGTGCATCTTTTAATTTATCAAAGTACAATAGGGACCATCTTTGAAAATGTAGATGAA
This sequence comes from Centaurea solstitialis, assembly GCA_030169165.1. NCBI lineage: Eukaryota > Viridiplantae > Streptophyta > Magnoliopsida > Asterales > Asteraceae > Centaurea > Centaurea solstitialis. Next base: position 12,331,812 of record CM058041.1, on the reverse strand, counting down.
TTGTATATGTTTAAAAGGTAATTATAGAAACTCATAGGGCCACTTGAAAGTGTAAATGAATTACAGAGATATGGATAGTCTAAGGCTATGTTTGACAAACTAGCTGATAAGCTAGGCGATAGCTAATAAACTAGCTGATAGCAGATAAGTTATAGTTGTTGACTAATAAGCTAGCTAGTAGCTAATAAGATAGCTTATGAATGAATTATGTTTGGCAAAAACTAATTTATGAGTATGTAAAATGACCAAAAAGGGTATCTTGGGGTATAATAATTAATATATTTTTTTTTGGACCGGCAAATAAACACACACACGTCCCGACCGAAGTCGAAGAGGTATCCGGGATCCATTCGGGCACCCAACTAATCCTCTCGACCATGGAAACCATTACCAGCCCATAGCCTTGCCCATGCCCGGCCCGAAGGTCGACCCATGAACTGGGGTGTCACCTCCTGGCTCCTGTTCCCTCCCCGAATCGAACCCAAGTAGACAGGGATACCATCCACTGCCCCCCTCAGGATGTTACCGACCGTTGAGCTACAAAGGAATTGACAAATGTCATGTCCTTAGTTTGTGCATGGGGGGATTCGAACTTGGGTGAACACTATGTACCCTCCAAGCACTAACCACTCCACCACAACACCTTGGACAAAAAGCTAGCTTTTAATAATTAATATTAATAAGGGTATTATTGGAAAAGGCTACAAAAAGCTCTTGAAACGCTGCTACTCCAACTAGCGTTTCAATAAGTTAACTTGGTTCATCCAAACATGTACTAGCTTATTTTTGCCTAGGAGCCTAACTTGGAAGTGATACAAACATAAATGACATATGACACATGAACTTAATTTCCTCTTAAGATGAATTACGAAGTTAATGATGAGATATAACTATAAATATGCAATAAACAAGATTATCCGAATTAATCGACGACATAAAAACGTTAATAAAAGTACCTTTGACACCGATATTATACGATGGAAGCAATCTACCACATCGTTCAGAAAGAACGCCCGCATGAGGTTTCCTACGACGCTCGTTATGACCAGCAAGACGTTTTCGACAACTCCTCTTACCGTCATCGAATTCGCGCAACAAATGAAACCTAAATCCATCATATACAACATGAACTTATAATAAACATTAGATAGTGGCCCTTTTTTATTCTTCACAAAAACCCACTTAAATCAAGACAAAAATCAACCAAAATTTTCAAGAATTTAGCAACTATATCAACCTGCTGCATTGCTGACAAAATCTTTGTTCAATGCCATTCACAATGACTTTAGAACTCTTTGAATGAGCTTCACAAACTTTATGCCTTCTATGGTAATCTTTAGAACTACTAAGGTTTTTATTGCAACCATAGACTTTGCAAAATGGTATCGAAGAACCAAAAGCCGCTTCTCGTGGTCGCTTGGATGGCGTAGAAGCTTGTGATGAGATCAAATTGTGGGTAATCTTGGAAGGATTGAAAATATGAACTTGTTTTGGATCAATAAGTCTGCCTAACTTAAGATCAAATAGTCCACACTCTCTAGAGTTGGAAGATTCTTGATGCTTAGAACTAGAATCAATTTCTTCAGAGAATGAATTATGAGAAGCAGCCATTGGTGGACTGAAAAAAGGATTTTTCATCAATGGAGGAAAACCCATGTCCCCAAAGACTTGATTGTGATTGTTGATAGTTTCATTTGGGAACAAACCCATGTTGTTTGCAAAGATAAAAGGGGGTTTGACTTCCCATCCCATTCCCATTGACCCAATTTGATCTTTATCAAATGCATGAGAAGTTGAGAGAGATTCATCAGATATAAAATCTTTGCCCACAGAATTAAAGCTCCAAGAATCCATTTTTTTTAAAGAAAAATGCATAAAAATGTGGAGAAAGATGGCAAACTAATTCAAGAAAACTAAAGATTTTCAAAAACCCATCTCAAATTGAGATTAATAAACGATTTGAAAGGGAATTATGATCAAGAAACTACTCTTGATTTCTTGAAAACCCCATTCTTTAGAAAAATGCATACAAATGTAAAGAAAGATAGCAAATAATTCAAGAAAATTAAAGATTCAAAAACCCATCTCAAATTGAAATCAAAATAAAAGCTTTGAAAGGGAAGTAATCAAGAAACTACAAAGACAAAGAACCATGTGACAAAATCTTGATTTCTTGAAAACCCCATTCTTTAGAAAAAAAAATGCAGAAAAATGTAAAGAAAGATGGCAACTAATTCAAGAAAACCAAATATTTCAAAGACCCATCTTAAATTGAAACTAATAGAAGCTTTGAAAGGGAATTGTAATCAAGAAACAACAAATTGAAAAACTTCAAAAACCCATCTCAAATTGAACCCTATTCAGAAAATAATCTGTAAAGGTGAAAGAAGGTTTGAAAGGAAATTGCAATCAAGAAACAATGATGGAAGTAGATAAGATGAAGCATATGCTTCAATAATGGGAACACAAAAGCAAATAAGATGGGAAAAGAGCACTAAAGCCAGCTCAAGTGAGTGATAAAGTGATTCATTGAGTGATGAAAAGGAAACTGAAAGCCAAAAGCCCAAATGGGAGCAAAGTACCAAAAGGGAGGTATAACAACAATAAACAAGTATTAAAGATTTAAGAGAAGAGAAATGGGAATTGAAGGATGGTTTTATGAAAGGGGATGGTGACATTTATGAATTGAAAAAGAAAGTACACAAACTAAAAGAAAAGATTGGATTGTGGTTCTTGAACTCCATTGAAGGGTTTTGTGGTTGAGTTTGAAGGATGGAAATTGGTGGGGTGTGGTGGGGTGGGGGTGTTTTAATGATGGTGTGGTTGATGGAAGTGTGATATTGATAGATAGGAAATAAAGACCATTTTGCGCGTTTTTTGCTCCATGGATGAGCTTTCTTGAGAGAAAAAAAAATTAAAGGAGAATTGGTCACTAGGAAGCCACTTGTTGTTTGGGGGAGAAATGCAAGTAAACAAAAAAGAAAGAAAAAAAGTACATATATAATTAACAAGACTCAATTGATTATTACTAAATAGTGTTATAATGTTAAGAAATTAATTATTTTAGTTATTTTATAGGATTCTTAACATTTTCTATCCATTCTCTTCTTAAAAAGTAAAATAAAAAACCATCATTGACGAATAAGGATCAAAATTATCATTTTTGATTCTTCTAAGGCCAACTATGCAAATCTTTAAGGGACCAAAATCGAGTTTCTGTAAGAAATCCGTCATTGGCGATTTTTTTTGTGGATTTCTAGTTAGCAGAATATAGTGTTTTATTGAATTTTGGCCTGAATTTGCATATTCGTTTTTTTGTGAATTTTATTTTGGTGAATTGATGACTATTTTGAGTATTATAGAAAGAAAATGGTTAAAAAATGTTAAGAATTTAAAAAACAGATAAAATAATTAATTTCTTTATAAAATTTGATGAAATTGATTTTAATTTTGGTTTATTTATAAATGAAATGATCATATTTTAAAAGATAAATAATAAGTTGGGTTAACAAACTTATTTTTAAGAAAATATATAAATTTATATAACTACGTACAACTCTGACAATGATTATAAATTTTTTGAATTTATGTCCATATTGTTATAAGGCAACTGGAATTTTTTTATTAAAAAATTTAACTGATTGATAAGTTACTTGTTGAGTGATGATAAACTTCGTATTAGCTAATAAACTAATTGTTAATAAATTTAATTTAAACTAGTTTTAATGTTACTAAACATGAAATATTTCTAACCAAACCATATATTGATAACTTGTTCAATCTAATCCAATTCCAACCTATCTTGTCTTTGTTCAAATCGTGGTCTAAATGTTCATTTTTGAAATATATCAAAACAAATGAAAGATTGGTCTCTCGAAAGAGTAAACTACATTTTTTGTCACTGACCATTTTCGAATTTCTCGGTCTTGGTTCCTACAGTTTAAAAACTTTAGTTTTGTCATCGTGATTTGCAAAAAGGTTTGAATTACATCCCTCCCTTTATTGAAGAAAACTTATTAAGTGAGGAGCATTTTAGACTTTTTTTTCATTTTCCTCTTATTTTTCTTTAAAAATATTTGTTCAATAAAAATTGTGAAAAAATTAATTGAAGGTTCAAAGAAGAAAGCTAAATGTCACATGATCTCTCTCTCTCTCTCTCTCTCTCTCTCTCTCTCTCTCTCTCTCTCTCTCTCTCTTCTTTCTGTATGTAGAGAGAGAAATAATGATTTACAACCACATGAAATGTTACAATGGTAAAACCTGATCTAAAAACCATTCATTTTAGCCCATTCATTAGATACCCATCGGTTTTATTAATGTATTTACTTGATTTCATTGAATTTCTATAGCTGATGTCGATGCATATAACAGTTCATGTGATGTATTGCTTGAAAGTGAAAACTAATAATCCATGCACATTTATATGCATTGACAGTGATAGTTCCATGCACGTCTATATGCATTCCATTTTAAGTGTATGTATAATGAAAATACTATGAATTACATGTAAGATTATTGCATGAAATCCATAATCATTAATAAATCGAGCAATCAATCAATCATAATGAATAGGATAAAACAAATAGTTTTAGATAAGGTTGCACGGTTGTAATCTTATGAACGTCTCTCAGTCTTAGTCTCTCTCTCTCTCTCTCTCTATATATATATATATATATATATAAATAAAAATCCTTCATTTCTTATGACGGAAATCTGTTGAAAATATTGTACATTATTATTTTTTCTGAATTTTCATATCTATTAAAATTCTACCTAAGTAGCAAATAATATTATAAAAGATATCCATTTTTAACTAAAAAAATTTCAAACTAAAGTAAAATTTACTATTAATTTAAAATTTATAATGATGGATTTCTACAAAATCTAAGAAATTCCAAAGATTTCAAATGGGTTTCATGGATCTTTATAATTAGTTAAAAAATATATTGATAAATTCTCGAGAATATTCGTCACTGATTTCGGTAAGAACTGATATGGATGAAAAATTGCAAATGATTACATCAACAAAACCTCTAGGTATCTTTCTTGTGAAAAACTATGATCTTTTAACCTTTTCTCTCATAGTCAACAAATGTAGTTTCTTACAAAGAAACATTTTTTTGGATGTATAATCTTTTTATTATAAATTAGAATCCAATTCTTCCATTCATCTTCACTTTAATTCTCCAAATTCCTAACCCTTTGTAAAACAAAATTAATCCATGGATATAGATCAAGTAGAGATGCAAAGTATTGGCTTCTTTGGTCTCTTCAAAGAATCTATCAAAACCATCTTCTCATGGAAGAAAATCTTTTCTCGAATCACTTTAACTTTCATCCTACCACTCTCCTTTATTCTCTTGAATCATATGATCATAGCCGACTTTTTTTATCGACGTATTGAAAGATACAAATATAGGGAACATATTGGCCACTACCTTAGTCACAAGCAATCGTCTGCATGGACCACATATTGTGTCTTTATGGTCGTTTATGTGACCTCCCTCTTCGTGTTTTCTCTCCTCTCTACTGCTGCTATTGTTTACACTATAGCCACTGTGTACAAAACTGACAACGATAAGGATGTCACCTTCAAGAAAGTCTTAAAAATCGTCCCTAAGGTTTGGAAGAGACTTACTTTAACTTTCTTTTGGATTTACATTGGTTTCACTGCCTACAACATAATGGCTCTAGTGGTGGTTTCTATATGGGTCAAAACCGTTTCAGCCACTAGTTTTGGTTACATCTTGTTTTGCTATTGTTATTTGTATATTGCATAGGGTTTGTTTATAACAGCAGTTTGGCAGTTGGCGAGTGTGGTTGCTGTTTTCGAAAGATTGTATGGATTGAAAGCAATGATGAAAGGCAATGATCTCATTAAAGGAAAGAGGTTTTTATCGTGGTTTGTATTCTTAGTGTTGTATTGCATTCTTGTAAGCATAGTGATGTTCTATGTGCTCAACTGGAACTATTCGGTTTTTACCCTAATCATCGGACTCATGTGTCTGATTTTGCTTATGATCTTGTTTCTGGTCGGTTACGTAGCCCAAACAATGCTTTACCTGATTTGCAAGTCGCATCATCGTGAACCGATCGATAAGATAGGATTGTCGAGTAAGCTTGAAGGCTATTTGGGCGAGCTTGAGCCCACAATCGAAACACACGAGGATATTGAACTAAAAGGGTGATTTTAACCAAAATCGTGATAAAGTTGGTGGATATATGGAGAAACTCAAACAAGTGACTGATTACTTACCCTGGACAGATATTGTTAATTTGTGGAAAACATGATATTCTAATTAAACAATCAATATTTTGCTGATGATCCAATAGTATTCAATGGAAATTTTTTTGAACATGATTTTTATGGATGCAACTTATTTGTTTTGTTGTGAAATAGTTTAGTCTAACGTTTAAGATTTGAAAAGTTTCAACCCAACCTAACTCAACCAAAAGCATATGAATTCGGGTTGGGTTGGTCAAGTTGATATTTGGGTACATCGAAATATATACATATATGTTTTAGGAACTCATAATTCTTGTAATATTCATCATCAATCAATAGGTACAAGCTGGAAGTATTCCTTATTATATCACCAATAACTTATTTTCTCATTTTTCATATATATGAACGCATTCACACAACATATATACTAAGAAGTTATATACAAATGTAGACGAGATTTAAAATATACGTATCTGGATATTGGTGATAAAGTAATTGTCTAATGTATATATTAAGACCATCCACAATGGAGGCCGACAAGGAATCGGCAAGCTGCTGTTGCCGATCGGCATAGGCGGCAACACCGCCGAGGTCCTTTGGCATGGGTGCAATTCGGCAAGCCCATGCCGACTCCTTAGACGACCCACTCCACCCTCTCTCTCCTTTCTCTCTATCTCTCTCTTCTTTTTTTTTCTTTTTTTAAATTAATCATTTAGATTGGTATGGTTGTAGCTGAATTGGTAAGGTAGTGGAAAACTGATGTGGCGACTGGTACCGTTGGCAAGAGTCGTGACCACTGTAGACGGTCTTAATAAGCTCATCAACAATCGTATTAAATCTAAGGAATAAAAAGAATTATATAGGATAACAGATCCATCAAGTTGGGTTACGTTACCTTAACTCAATCCTATCCAATACCTACGATTTGAAGATTTGACAACTTAATTAGGCATCAAGCTTCTTCACGTCGGGTTATTTCAAGTTGGTAGAGTTGGGTTGACTGAGCTGGTCGGGTTTTTGTGCATCTCAGGAACAAAAAAAAACATTCTCCTCAACTTTTTTGTAGCAAAATTTCCTAAGATATTATTAATTTTTCATACTATAGTACAAATTGTTGTAAAGCATATCAAGTTTCTCAAATTCATTTTGACATATGAGATTTGACACGATAAAAACGTTTGTATAACGTGTGGCATGACATAAGATTGGAAGAAGAAGGTACATGGGGCAAAATTGACTCTTTTTGTTGTTCTATCAAAAACCCACGGTCATATAATAATTTGTTAAATAAGACTTTTCTACTAGAAGACAAGTTTTCCTATAAGACATTTTATCCATAAGTTTTTTCCATACTTTGAATTTCATCATCGTTTTATTTTTCTGTGATAATTAATTACATAATGTAACATGGTTTAAGAGTGCAATGCTACCCAAAAAAAAAAAAAAAAACTCGATCTTCAAAGGAATTAAAAATTTCTTATGGAATTAAACATGAGGGGGCGTTTTAGTTGATTTTATAGAATGAAAATGAAATGAAAATGAAAAAAAAAATGAGAATAGAAATAAGCAACGCATTGATATTATTTGTTAACTCAATATAATCAATGAAAAATTGTTTTCTATTAAAATAATATGTTCCTTAAACCAGGGGCGTAGCCAGAATTTTTCTTTAAAGGGGGCTGAAATTTCTCAAATTTAGTTTGTTGATTGAGTTTATTTAAACAAGATATTAATATGATATATGCAATTGATGTTTGTTCTTTAAGTCTCGTGAGATTTTGATAGCAAATTTGACTGTTATGTGTGTAAAAAAAAATACCACAAATATTATGACTTTTGTTTGTGAAATATTGGAAGAGGGATAAATATTTTATATTATACAAAAACGTATCTTTTTATCATCTAAGAATACTCTCATTTGTTCCCTGGTTCATGGTCAAAATGTAATTGAACTTTTCCTTGCATATATATGGATGAAAAGTAGAATATGTAATTTTAAATTTTAGTTTATTCTAATTTAAATGTTTTTTGAAATGTTATACTATATTAGGAGAAAAAGTATAAATTAGGAGAACAATTAGAGTCAAAATATAAAATTTTGTTATATAAAGGTTATAGTAACGAATATAAGAAAAAGTGAAAATATAAACAAAAGCAAAAAGAAAAAGCAGGTCAAAATCCCTCTATGGATTCGAACCTGGCTTCCGTTGTAGAAACAAATACACCTAACCACTAGAACTAGAAGGAGCTATCGGTTGTAACCTCTACAATATACTATATTAAGAGAACAGTTAGGGGGGGGGGGGGGGGGGGGGCTGAGCACCTGCCAGCCCCCCCACTGCCTCCGCCACTGCCTTAAACTCGAAAATACAAAAAATGTTTCATTTAACATCAATAGATGGAACGAATATGAGAAAAAATAACTAAGTAGAATTAAAACTTTTATTCTCCCAATTTGATTAGGAATAAAAATTAATGGATCTCTAATAGTAATTTAATATCAAACCAAACAATAGTTTTCATTATTATTCACATTTCTTGCCTCCTAATATCTCCTAACCAAATGGCCCTTAGCTCGTATATTTATCATGAAACCAACTATAGTACACGTGAGGGGCGTGATTTATACATTTCTACAAATCAAAATAAGTTTAAATAAAATAATATCGACACTTGAATTATGATATATATTCCCGAAATTATATTGTTCTAAGTAGTAAATGAAGTTACGAATTATTTTCTTGAATATTTATTAATTCAACATAATCTAAGTTTTATTTGTAAATGTTTTGAAAGAAAAATATTACAATAGATATTTTTTTTGTACGGCAATAAATTTACACATGCACCCATGGTATCCGGGCATCCAATTGGACAGTACTTGGAAAATATTAAATAGATATTAATACATACATTCAAATTAATATATAGGACACATAGACGATTACGGTGACTTTCACGATTACATAAATAGAGGAGATGACTTGCAATATCGCGAGAACATTCACTTTGAACCGTGCATGTTAGATCAAATATATGGTAATGAATAAGTCAGTTATTTTAAACATTATACAAAGTGGGTGTTTGCATATTTTGGCCACTATTTTTTCTGAATTTTTTTTGAGGATCTAAAAAGTTTAATGCTTAATTACTTTGAAATGTTACATTACCTATTTGTATTTGGAATTGTGTATAAATTTTATCTTATCCGACATAATACAGTTTCTTGGGCATTTGAGATAATAGACGATGACAAAAAAAAAAGAAAAATAAAATTTATCATTATACATGGTTTCAGTGAAAAACCATACACAAATGTATGATTTTTTTAATAAATGGTTACAATTATACACCCTTCCCTTATGAAAACTATGTAAATTTATTACACCCGTGCATAAATGTCCAAAACTTTCATAAACACTAGCCACATACACGATTCCAAAATCGTGTATAAAAACTCATTTTGCACCAGTGATATTGTATGTTTAGAAAATAAAATTGAATTTTCATATTTATTAAAATTTTACCTAAATACAAAATAATATTATTAAATTACTAAATGTGCAAAATTAATATTTGATGCTTAACAAACAAAATTTCCAAACGAAATTAAAAGTTTTTTTGTTAATTTTAAAATATAAATTTTCAAAAGAATATTGATGGGTTGGTCAGAAATTCATAGAAATTTTTTAAGGATTATCGATGGTTTCCTACGAATTTTAAACAGATTTTTATAATTATTTATTTTTCCTTAAATATATTGATGACCCCATTAAAAATTCATTTTCTATATAGCTAGCTTAAGTCGTGAAAACCTATGGTTTTTTGACCTTTTCTCTCATGGTGAACGTTTTGTAGTTTCTTACAAAGTAACATTTGTTAGATGGATAGTCTTTTTAATATAAATCAAAACCCAATTCTTCCATTCATTTCCACTTCAATTCTTCCTTCCTTTGTAAAACAAATTAAATTAATGCATGGATAGAGATATGCAAAATCTTGGCTTCTTTGGCCTCTTCAAAGAATCTCTCAAAACCATCTTCTTATGGAAGAAAATCTTCTCTCGGATTACCCTAACTTTCATTCTACCACTCTCCTTCATCTTCGTAAATGATATCAACATTGGCGGCATTGTTGATCAACATATCCAAAGTTATGAATATAGAGAAAGCAACGACCACCCGAAATCGTCTCTCTGGATAGCGTTTTTTGTCTATAAACTCATTTATTTAATTTCCATCTTAATAGTTACTCTCCTCTCCACTACCGGCATCGTTTACACCGTAGCCACCATGTACACCGACGACAATGAGGATGTGACCTTCAAGAAAGTCCTGAAAATCGTCCCCAGGGTTTGGAAGAGAGTTACTTTAACTTTCTTCTGGATTTACATTGGTTTAATAGTCTACAACAAAGCGTTTAAAGTGGTGGTGGCACTGATATGGGCCTATGCCCATTTATACGACACTACTTTTGGTTTAATCTTTTATCGGATCTTGTACTTTGTATATTTCATAGTGTTTATTTATATTATAGCAGTTTCACAGTTGGCGGGTGTGGTTGCGGTTTTGGAAAGATTTTATGGGCTAAAAGCAATGAGGAAAAGCAATGATCTCATTAAAGGAAAGAGGTGGTTGTCCTGGTTTGTCTTCTTAGTGTTGTATTGCATTCTTGTAGGCATACTGAGTTTCTATCTATTCATCTGGAACTATTCGTTTTTCACCTTACTCGTCGGACTTGTGTGTTTGGTTTTGCTTATGATCTTCCTTTTGGTCGGTTACGTAGCCCAAACAATGCTTTACCTGATTTGCAAGTCGCATCATTGTGAACCGATTGATAAGATTGGATTGTTGAGTCAGCTTGGAGGCTACTTGCGCGAGCTTGAGCCTACGACCAACACGAACAAGGATGTTGAACTAGGGCAGTTAATTGCATCCTCAACAACAATCTCACCCTCGAGCTCGAGTTTGATTGCTTTATCCCATCTTGCAGAGGCGGACAAGAAAATTTTGTGAGTGATTACATAATTCGACTATAAAATATGTAAAGTAAAATTCACAATATTAGTATAGATGTTTTGGTTGGTTTCTTGTACCTATTGTGTATATACTTATTTTAGAAACACAAGATTATGTATAAAATAACCAAAATTCAAGCTAAAATCAACAAATTTGATAATCGATAGACTCAAACCTAAGCTTTTTATACAAAAGCAGAAGTATTTACCATCTCCACCGTAAAAGTTTTACGCTAACATTCCAATTTCAAACACACAATAGAACAATATGTTTACTACAAAAATGTATCTTTTTCTATACGGGAAGGAAAAATGAAGTGGTATCTCATATCACCATATTCTTCAATTTAGATCCGCCCAAGTTTTGTCACGCGTATATTAAGTTCGTAGAAGTTTCCAGAAAATACAGACAAAAAAGAGAGAGAAACACACCGTAAAAGTGCAAACTTTTATTGTTGCGGTGAATGACTATCATTTACATGAGTGAAGTGTGCCCTTGTCGAAACCGTTAGAGGAGCGTGGCATCGAGCTCTAGTTTATGTTACATCTCTCTTCCTTAGTTTGGTATTTCTCCAACCACTTATGTTCTTGTTTACATTAGTTTGGTTCAAAGTTATTGTTGCCATTGATTCCTAATTTGGGTTTTTCTTTTTTGTTTTGGTTGAAATGTTTCTTGAAGCTTTACATTCAAAAAGTTGTTTTTATAATGCTTCGTTTGTTTTCTTGAATCATTTTAAAACTAACAATGGTAGAGAGTGTCTATTTGGCAAATTTACATCTAAGTGCTACATAATTCTTTAAATCGTTGAATAAAATTTTTGAGAAAATTACTTTTAAAGACGAAAATTGTTTTTCAACTGGTTCTAAGTTCATATGTTTATGTTGTTTAAATATCATACACACACAGGGTCAGGAACTCATTTTTCATTGTGAACATGAGGACCATCAGTATCGCGTCACGTGGTAATATTCAATCTGAATACAAGCTAATATTTAGACCGAATGAATAAAGCTTTATTCAAAATAAAACTTAGGCGCCGATTCAAATTGTCACGTGACACGATTTGTTGGTCCTCACATTCACAATGGAAGAGCTAGAATCACTTCTCTACTTATCATGTACGTAACACTTCTCAATTGAACCTTGACTATATACTAAGGGGGTGTTTGTTTTTTCCACTTATCACCTTTTCAGCACTTTTTGGAGGAGAATCACTTATTCGGTCAGTGGTTTTCCCATTCAGACTGTTTGTTTTTTATTTTTATTAAGTGTCACTTATCACTTTTTGACCACTTACTGAAAAAGTGATGGTAAAACCACTTTTTGTTCACTTTTTCACTTTTTCATTAATCTTGGACTTGTTTGGATTGTTCATTAATCTTGGACTTGTTTGGGTTGTTCATTAAGCTCATTAAGTTTGTTTGGATTGTTCATTAAGCTTATTAAGCTTGTTTGGATTGTTCATTAAGTTCATTTAGCTTGTTTCGATTATTCATCAAGCTCATTAAGCTTGTTTGTATTGTTCTATAAAGCTCATTAAGTTGCTGGATTGTTAAAGTTTACTATTGTACTTGCTTGAGTTGACATATTTTAGTTGATTTTAGTTCTTATGAATAATCAGATTCAGATTCAGATATTTGACAGTTTACAAAAACAAACAGTCTTGACAGATTCAGATTCAGTCATCAGCACCACCACTTAACAATCAGAAGTGGAAACAGATTCAGTCTTCAGCACCACTTAAAAAACAAACAGCACCTAAATGTTAATGTGATAACTTGAGAGCCAATTTCAACCAATGATTTTAATATATTAAATGTTTTTAATCATTTAATAATGGAGGGTATATTAGTAATTTGCTTACTTAATTTTAGTTAAATATTTTCATTTGATAGATTGCAATAGATCAAATATTACATTTCCTACTTTTAAAAATTTATTCAAGCCCAAGCCTAGTATTAAATTTTCAAGGCTACTTTGAATAAACTATCACTCAACTCGAATCATTTACAACTCTAGATAAGACTGTATAATAAAGATGAAATGATTCAAATTCAAGGGAAAAAGAGTCAAATTGGAATTCAGGTGTAAGAAGTAAGGAGGCTAGCCTCCAAAAGTGCTCAGCACATAGGTTATTTTATCACTGGGGCCAAGCATTCCTTGAGCGTTGATCAATCCTCAATCACAAGATGCTCTGTCATGTCTGATTTTTGGTTGTCTGATAACACCCGACTTGATAATTCTCCTCAACCAAAGGTGAGCCTTTTTGATCCTAGTATGGAACTACAGATAGTAGAGGCAATAGTGGTCGGTGGCCAATAGTGGTTGTGGATAACGTGGAGATGGTGGTGGTCATCGTGCTATCGACTGGTAATGTTGGTTGTAGAGGATGTAGAGGTGGTGGTGGCCAATATGGTGGAAATAGAGGTCGTGACTGACAATGATGGCAACGGACAATGATGGCAACGGACAATGATGGTTGGGGTGGATGTGGAGGAAGTGAAGATGGTGGATAATTTATTTGTGTTGGCAATAGTGGTGGATATGGGGGTGGAAGTGGTAGGTGTGGAGGACGTGGAGATTGTTGGCAGTCGTAGTGGTAGTGGTTGCAGATGGTGGTGCGGATTCTGGTTCTTAAGGAACCCTATTAAGGTTACACCAAATGAAAGTAGATTGGTAATATTATAGTTCTAACCGATCTTGTTCCACCTATTTTTGGTGAAACGAAAAAAGCCATTCATGTCTCATCCTGTCACATGCCATGCCAAACTTGGAAAAATGGATTTCTACGGTCTTATGTTGTGTCAAATATGGAACAATCAATTTTGCAATCCCATATACCAAATGCAATCTAAGTTGGCTCTTTTCGTTAAAAAAATTTAAACAATCTTATAACTCTAACTAGCCTCTTATTCAATAAGATATAAGTGGTATATTCCAAACAACACCACCTTAGGTTATTATTTGATCTAATAAAGTGAGAATATCTTTCTATCTAAAAAGAATGGTGCACGATGAAATGACCTAGATTCCACACCAAAACGTGGAGGAGATAAAGCTATCCAAATCATCTTTTAAAAGTATACATGCCAATATATACCCTCTTACCATAAAGTGAGATTTCAAATTTTATTGTAAACTGAAAATGAAAAATTAACCAATATAATATAAAATCCAAACAAATAAAACTAATTAGCATAAAAGTAATAGATCTAGACGAAGATCCGTGGGTAAAATATGACCATGATCATAAGAGGTTACATTAAAACAAAATCAGGTTTATAGGAACCCAAGAATATCGTGCATCCCATGTAAAAGCACCGCAATCAGTCTATAGAATGATTTGAGTGTTCTAACAAGGTATTCAAAACATTTTAAAATAAAGCCCGTATCGACTTTTTTACATGACACTTTTGAGAATTGTCCTATGAACACATCTTTATATAAGACGCTTGTTTATATAAGCTACTTTTTTCAAGTAATGTCTTATAAAATAACTGATTCGACACTTTATTTTAGAAATGTACTAAAGAGCTTGGACAAGCAAAAACGTCCTATAAACTTTTAGATACGATGTTTTCTTGTTTGATCATATAAACTAAGTTTTATAAAGCAGTTTATTAAGATCCTTTAATATTTTCAGCGTCCTATAAACCCAATTTAGTAAGTATTGTTAGATTCCAACCTGAGAAGGAGATCATGCATGCTTAAACATTTTCATGCTAAGCCAGTACAAGTATACAGCAACCACAAGCACAGGGAGTGTCAAAGGAACCAACAAGCAATAATACCTGTTACAAAACAAGATCAGAGTCAGAAATGAAGTGCGACGAACCTCGGTAAATTGCGTTGGAGTTGGGCTGAGAAATGTGTTCAATGATATGAATATTGTCTTATGCACCTGGGTCCGAATCCTATTGTTGTATTTTTAATTTTCGTGATAACAAGTCAGGGGTTTTTTTTTCTCCTGGCTTGATTTGATCTTTTCCGAGGTTCTAAATTCCAATCATTGTTCGTAAGAGTCCTTGAAAAATTGAATTTAGTAATAGAGAATTTAATAAGATATATATTCGAAAAAGAGAAAGATTTATAGGGCCACATTTAACTTTTTACACAAAACCTCCAAAATGGTATGTTGCCTATATTGGCAAAGAGCACACCATGCCAGCAGGAAACCACTATCCCCAACATCTATGTCATTAGCACTACCACAAACAGTGATAGATAGATACATAAATATGTATGTAATGTGTAGGTAGAAGCATACATATCATATATGTATATGCATACATGTATATGTGAACAAATCATGTCTACCTCAGTTGGTCTTCCTAAGGGCGGTAACATCCTTTTGGGGGGGGGGGGGGGGGGGGGTCCCAGTCTACCAGGGTTCGTTCCCAAGGGGAGTCAATTTGAGGGCATGAGGAGTACCCGGTCTTTGGGCTGGTCGAGTCATAGACTGGGCCGCCCCTCAGCCCAGTCAAAGACTATGCTTGGCTCGCTTGATGTGTGAACCCTGGCTCGACTCCTACCATCTTGGTTCCTATGGGCTCGTATGAACTTGAGCATTGGCTGTTCCTTATGGGCTCAACGGACTGAGTTAAAAGAAAGTTATGGAAAAAGGATGCTACTTTCTAGGGTAATCTTCAAATATACATAATATTGTTTTTGTCGTGGATCTTGTGATCACAACTTAAATCAATAACCACACAACTTTCAAAAAACAATGCAAAAAAGATTTACTGCTCCGACATTATTCCTTTCATATCAATTATAGAAAGATTCTGACTTAAGCCAAAAGATAATGCAGTAATTTGCAATAAAATAGGCAATGTTAGACAAAATAGGAGTTCAAAAACTATTACCTGTCATTTTGTATTGCGAAAACAATAGCATTATTGGAAGGAGGGAGTAGCTTTGATATCACGGCCGTATAAAGGAAACCGCCAAAGAAAGTGGAGCCAAATGTAACGAATAACCCTCCCCAAAACACTCTCTCATTGGCAGCTATGAGTCTTGAAATCATTGGCAAGTCTTCAAACAATCTTTTCTCAATAATCGACACTACATCTGCAACTTTTTAATCGAAAGACAATAGCTTACTTCTGGAAAGAATACCAACCAAATTAAAGAATCGATCAAATACAGATTACAATTTACTATAAGCATAAGTTAGGAGACTGTATTCATAATGAATATGTTCTGTTATAACTAGAAACTATGACAATTGATCTGCTGCATACCATAATATGTTAAGAATTATATAAGCTGGTTTGTTTTGGCGAGATAAGAATTCATCCACGGGTTAGGCTGTTGTTTGGCAAAAATAAGCTAGCTGATAAGCTAGTACATGTTTGGATGGACCATAAGCTAGCTTATTGAAACGCTAGTTGGAGTAGCGTTTTAGGAGCTTTTTGTAGCTTTTTCCAATTATACCCTTATTCATATTAATTATTATACCCCAAGATACCATCTTTGGTCATTTTACATCTAGTTTTTGCCAAAAATAACTTACTCATAAGCTAGCTTATCAGCTACCAGTCAGTTTATTAGTCAACAACTAGCTTATCGGCTACCAGCTAGCTTATCAGCTACTACTCAGTTTATTAGTCAACAACTAGCTTATCAGCTAGTTTGCCAAACACGGCCTTAAACTTCATAAATATTCTTAGTTCTGGTTCACACTATGAATTAAACCTAGATCCCCAATTTGTATGCAATTCCTCTGACTACTAGTTTACTCATCTTGGAGATAAATCTGAAGCTAATGATTCTCGACTTATAATAAAAAGAATTCATTCAGAATATTTCAATATAACGATTGGAGATAAATCAAGTGTTTTTGAAATGATAATATCAATGAATTATGAACCAAATGCAAAATAAAAATCTTCAGAATGAAGGTCTGATACCTTGATATGACGAGCAGTGTAGTAGAATTACGAAGATAATTCAAAAATTCAACCATCAATGGCGATCCACCATGGAAAATTACAAAAAATTCAACCATCAATTGGAGCAATTGAGCGAAGAAGACGATGAAGATGAGAGTATCTTTTGGAATTGGGGGAACCGGAAAAGTTGTAAATGGATGACCCGATATCCATATTTAGGCCCGTTGGACCGTTATAATATTGGGGCCCAAAACTTAAAAATGAAATAATATTAGGTTAGTTGTTGTATAAGTGGAAGATGTTAGTTGTTTGTTGTCAAGTTAAGATGTTTCTTCCTATTCTTTTTCTCCTGATACAATTGAGTCATCTTGGATGTGAACGAGAGACCTTGCTTATCAAAGATTCGGTTGTTTCGGGAAATATTCTGTGTTTTTATGACTACTTGGGCGCAATTATGAAAAGCGAATTTAGTGGTTGGTTTAAAGCTTTTGAAAACAACTAATTTGGTTTCATTGGTGGTTGTGATGTGAATTGGTTGTTTAGACGGGACCATAAAGGTGGGGTTTATTGGTAGTTTTCGTCAATTTGGTAGGTCCAACCGGATTAAATAACTTGGATATTTTAATCTATAATATTTTTCAAATGGATTTTACTGGTTAATCCTCGAAAAAAGATGCATTGAGATGCATCATGAATCTGAACACCTTGTCACTTCTTTTATACATATAAAGGGTTAGGTTCCAATGAGAACTGTCAAATTTGAAGAGAAGTAGTTATCAGCTGTTGGATAAGAAATGAACGAATATTGTGTACAAACGCATATTCCTCCCTAACACGTTCGACTACACCCCAATTTTGGTGAACACATAGTGCACACCGTATCTTGTGCACAATTTGCAAATGAAAAAGTCTAATGCTATATAAATATTGGGAGCAAATTGTGAACAACATTGGTGAACCCATTTTTATACATACCTATTGTATGAAGTGTGGATGTGCATTGAAAATCAGTTTAATTGGGTGACTGGTATTGAAAATCAATTTTGCTTTTGCATTTGTGAAAATGTTGTCATAAACAAAAACTATAAGGCAAACTGTATGAAACCAATGATCACTCTTTAAAAAAGTAGGTAGGTTTAAAATTAAGCACCTTATTCTTATTGATAAAAACATGAAGCAAAAAACAAAAGATTATTGTTTGTCAATAAAAACATGAGACATGAAATAAGTGGTTTTTGTTGACACAAACAATAGGCTTGACTTATGTCTTTTGGTTTCATGCTAGTTGCTTGCTTTTTTAATTGGTTTATGACAATAGCTAAATTTTATTTACTAAAGGAATATGATTCATATGAAATAAGCTATCAATAAAAAAACGTGTCAATAAAAACACGAGGCAAAATGTGTTCTTCCAAAAAATAGGGGAATCTGACCAAAATAGCCTAAATTCATGTTGAAATTGACCTTCTAGCTATTTCTTTATCGTTTTTACCAAAATAGCCATCAACTCCGTGATACTAAACCCATGATCAAGAATTTGGACCAATTTTGTAAGAAATTTTCAACACATGGGGTCAATCCGTGATATTGTGTAAAAATAGGTTAAAGGAGTCAAAGTCATGGATTCGTGAATCCATGATATAGCAAAATCACGGCTTCATGACTCCTTAATAATCCTCGAGTCCGTGATATCACAAATTTACCCCTTGATGTTGAAATTTAATTACAAAGTTGGTCCAAATCCATGATCACGGATTTATTATCATAGAATTGATGGCTACTTACGTAAAAACGAGAAAGAAATGGCTAGAAGGTAATATCAACATGTATTTAGGACATTTTAACCAAATTCCCAAAAAATAGATATATAGTTTTCGTATAAATTAGATACATTTACATTTGTTTTGTCCATGTTCCAAAACATAAGCCTATTGATTTTGTCAATAAAAACATGAGGCATGAAATAAGTCAAATTTTTAAATTAGAAATATTTTATATTTCACATGAATCTTCCGTATGTAGAATAATAAATGATTTGAGATTTGGAATCCAAAAGCAAGATGAGAAAGATTGTGTTTGGAGCGACACGTGGGAGGATAAATCAAGGATACCGTTGGGTTACCTTAAAAAAGGATAGTAAACCGTAGGATTATAAGGTGATCTCCTGTTGACACGTGTCAAGTAGTACAGCTGTCAATTCCTGGATGGATGCGATTAGACGCCGTTAAATCGTGTACGGATCTGAATGACGTCCGTCTGCTCACCTGGTCTCTGCTTTATTTAACCATTCATAAACTGACACGTAGCATGTTACCGGAAACTACGGAGTTCACATCTTGTTACATTTCCCAAATTGATTTCATTTTTATCTCAACTTTTTTTTTTGTTTTCCAACAAAATATTTGTATTGATTGCTTAAGGTTTTGTTGATTTGAACGTATCGTATCGGTAACATATCGATCCCGGCCCGATTTATGTATTTTGATATGGTAATCGGTTCTATATTTTTATTATAATCGATATTTGGTAATATCGGTATCGGTTTCCATATAGTTACCAAAATTACGACGAGTAACGAAACTCGAAAAAACACATTGTTTTTCAAAAATCACAAAAGAAATCACAACTCAATTACAATTAAAACGGTTCATTATCGGTCAAGGTGTGAAGACACCAATCCTAAATCTTCAAAAAATTTCAATTTCTTGCAATTGATCAACCACTTCAATATCTAACCTCAAGAAATCAAGGTTTGAAAGTTTTAAAGTGTAAAATGGGGACTGAGTGTGTACTAGTACCTAAATACCGTTACCGGTACCGGTTCTGAACCGGTACCGTACACTTCTAATCGGTTCGATATTCGGTATTAAGTTTTCCACACTTTCGGTATCGGGAATTTTCGATATGATACCGGTCGATACGATACGAGATGAGACCTATGCTTACCCCTAGTTTAAGGGTAATTATATTATAATCAAAGTAGTTTTGATTTAATTTCTATTTTTGGGTGGAATAAAATTTTTAAGCTAGAGAATCTTGATATAGAATTTATGTTGAAGATTTTGTTGTTAACTTATAAATTATTTGTTAGTTATTAGCTTAATTGATGAATCAACGACGTTTCATAAAAATTGGTTGGTAATTTAGATAATGATGTAAATTGATTTTAAATATATATAACACATTTGTTGTAAATTTAACATGCTTAATTGAAAAAGAAAACGTTAATAAGCAATTTAATATAGCTTTTCGAGGATTATAACATAGGTTGTGATTGTATATTTAGAGCATCTCCAACGACTTCAGTAACTTTATTTTGTTTTCTATATTGCTATAATAGTTTTTTTATAATGTTTTCTATGATTAGAAAAAAACATGAAAAAGCTTTAAGTTTTGAGAATTTTTTAAAACTTGATTCTTGATTAGGGAAATGATTATTTATTTCCAATGAGATTAAAATTTTAATACTTTATATAAATTTTATTTAAAAAGTGTATTGAAACAATAAATTAGAGAATATTATAATAATATAACCTATTTTTAAAATAGTTAAAATAGAGAATATATTTAAATTTAATTTTCCTATAAAAGTTAACATTCGATGCTATCTTTTAAAGAAAAAATATATATGAAACTTATTGAAGATGCTCTTGTAGTCTTGAAATTACTTTTATTTTACTCATTGTTATTAAGTTAAGTTATAAAATAATATACATTATTTGGATTTTCTATCCAATCATCAATTTGTTATAAAATAAAGTTTCATTTCTATGATTGTTTTCCATAAGTTGTTTTTAGAGAAAAAGTGATTAAGATGATTTATTTAATTGACTCAAATTATATTGTAATTTAACATGAATTCTTTGATTTTGTTGTCTGGAATACTTTTATCAATACTATTATATGATTGTTTAAACATGTCTAGTTTTATTCTATCTTAACTTAAAAATATTTACCACAAAAAGTATAAGCTTAAATACATTATTTATAGAATAATATTGAATCAACATATAAATACTTGGTGTAGTTAATACATTGTCCTTATTTATATTTTTTCACGGTTTTTTTCTTCTAAACACCATCTTTTTTGTTTACCATAATGTTTATATAAATTTGCATACATCTCAACTAATTTTATGAATTGAAGTATGGAATAGAAATGGAACCGAGATTAGACAGGTAAAGCATCCCTATCTCTGACCTGATCCCATATATAATATGTAAATTATGGTATTTTTCATTTTTTCAATCATGGATTTTTCTTAATGATTTAAAAATCTAAGCCATGTGAATCTTTCAGATATACTATTATATTGTCACTAACAATGAATGACAACAATGAGTATCAAATTTATGAATGATCTTGATTAGAAAGAGTTGAGGATATATATGTACTAAAATACCAATATCGATTCTTGGTTCGTTTTACTAAATCCAATAAGGATGGTTCAGTGCTCTAAATCCAAATCTTTTGGTTTTTTCAAATAATGATCGATTAAACTCATTAAACACAGTCACAAATTCAAAAAAGACCACGTAAATTAGGTTAAAGACCAAAATTTGAAGGTTTAGACTTTTATAGCATAAAAATAGAATTTAATAAAAACAATACAATAATCAAGCCGGTTACTACGTATAATCGATTTGGTATTAGTGTAGGTCAAAAACTAGTTTGAAGTTTATATTGTTTTTGCAACATTTGTCATTTGGACCATGTATATCTAGTTCAAAGCAAATACTCTCTCTTATATCTTTTTCTTTCTCACGACCATTAACACATACGTACACGCATGGTCTTCTTTTGTGTACAATTTTATTTTAATTTTCCTCTTTGGCTTGTTATATATTTGTTTGTTAAAAACTTGTACTAGAATGATTTCTTTTTGGTTGTTTATCAACCAAATTAAAAAATAAATAAATCCAGAAGCAAACCTATGAAGTCCTCAGAGGGTTTTTTTTTATAACAACTCAACTTATTTTCATAGGTAGTTTTTTTATATACACACCTACTAAACTTTGAGAGGTGCTCTAGCGTATTTGAAAATCCTAAGAACATGAAACAAAATGGAGAAAAAGTCCTTGGAAATCAACTGCAAAACTGAAAGAAAGATCTTGAGAAATCAACCAAAATAACCGGAGAAGTCCGTTGAAATCAATAAAAACGTAACATTACCTCAAAATAATGGAATTCGGGTAAAAACATATTGGCCGACTTTGCAAACACTTGATCCACCATGAAGGTGCAACCGCTTGATAAAAATCTTGTATCCGCCGCTAGTCAATTGTTATTTAATCTTTTCCCACTTACATATGCATATATGACCAACTCCAATCACACGGAAAAATCACCAAGTTTGTCGGTGCTCGACTCCAATCACACAGTATATCATCAAAAATGTTGTCGGCCAAGATAAAGCTCGGAAAGAAAGACACCATATTTGGTGGGATACTATAACGCCCCAATCTCTCAAAGTATAGGCCTATGGTGGTTGAATTTGAGACACCACGGGCAACATATAAAGGTTGGTTGAGCCTAATCTCTTTTATTTGGGAAAATCGTGATTTGAATAACATTCTTTTTGTTTTACCGAGGTATGGTATTAACGACATCGTGATGAGGTAAGTGCTACAAAGAAACATGTGAATGACCTAGCTTCGTTACTGTTTTTCGCTGCTTGGAGGTAGCAACAAGTCTTGGGTATTAGTAACACCCAACCTAGAATTAGTCTTGATGTAAGACATGATTTATATATTTTTGATGTTAAATCTAGATTTTTTTAACGGCGAAGTAATTCACGCATTGACGTATAGAAAAATGGTTTATCCTTCATATGTTGTATTTTAATAAGATTTTGCTTTAGTCGCTCTTTGCAATTTTAAGGGTGTTAAAGATGCCATGCATAAGGCAAAAAATGATTGGCCCACCAATTTTTAAAATTTTAGAGTTTTTTAAATATAATTAAGGTTTTTGTATAACTAATGTTACTTCTTTTACAAAATTCTTTAAACCTTATTACTACTTTCATGATATAAAGAATAAGAACAAAAGTTTAAAAGGTTTGTAGGTCTTTAGCCCCCTCCCCTTCCCACCACATCAAAAGTAGGGCAAACAAAGGATCAATTCACACCCAAACTAAATAACACTCTTGCATACACAAAGTCGATTAGAAAGGTACCTACAATCACATTAGGTATCTTACCGGCCTCTGGCGACCTTCATTTGAAGTGCATGACCCTTGGATTGTCTCTACCTTGTTCTACTTTCTCTCACTATCGCCTTATCTACCACCATAACTCCATACTTCTCATTTCTTCACTTGAGGACAAATCTGGCTTACTATGGTTTGGAGATATATATTGGTACATGCCTTTGGATTTGAACAATCCTTGGACACAAGACCAGTTGGCCACACCTGTACTAGACCCTTTAGTTCAAAAACACATTCTCCCCGATGAATAGGATTACATTTCCCATAAAGTTTCTCACCTAATCTTTGGGTCACCCGATTGTCCAATCTTGAAAACTTTTTAACTTCTTACGATTACTAGTTGTCCTATTCCATTCTCTCTTGTCGCCACTTTTTTCCAAGTACCGACCGTTCATCTCTTTCCATGTACTCACCTTTCATTTGCCGATTGAAGTGTTATGAGATTCATAGTCATTAAAAGCTCTTGCCGAATGAAATGTCATAGGAGCATGGTCTAACGTTGTTATGCTTTTCTATGCTTTCAATATTTGTTCATGGTTTCTTCTTAAGAAAATTATACAACTATTTCAACTTTCGTTGCATTTAATCATTTCAATTTGACAATTCTGACATTTTTCATAATGGTATTTGGTATAATACGAAAGGACCATGGACACCTTGAAATGTCTTTTCTTGAGTGACATATTGGAAAACACTCTCACATGATTTCATTGATGAATCATACCGCAACATATAGTTGAATTTTAATATAGAATTTTGATAAGGGTAATTCTATTGACACCCTTAGCTATTAATGTCATAAACTCATAACCTTGAATATGAGCTTCTTATTTGAGGTTTTTTTTTTTTTTTTTTGCTTTTTTATTTAGATTTAGGGGTTCTAATATTATGGCCTTTAAATGAACAAGTAGTCAAATACCTAATTTGTGTTCTTCATAATTGATGATTTGATATTTTTCAAAATGGAGGTGGTAACGATTTAGGATCTAAGGTTTTTGCTATTGATTTAAGTTGGATCTTGGATTTCTTGATGAAGAATATGATGAACGAAAGAGAGAGAAAAAGGGTTAAAATTATTTGGTAAAGAAGCTTAAAAAATTATTTATTAATTATAGAATATTAATATTGTATAATAATAAAGAGTGAATTGCAATTTTGGTCTCTATAGTTTTTTTTTGTAAGAAGACTAATATGCCCTCATGTGCAAGGCACTGAGAGGGACTTAACAGTAAATCTAACGGTGTTAGTCTTGAGAGACCAAAATTAAACAAAAATACACACCACAAGGTTTTTTCTACAATAAAAATTTTATGGGGGCGAAAGGTGCTGAAAACAATAAACCATGGGGACCAAAATTTCAATTCACTCTAAAATAAATATTGTGAAAATAATATATAAAATGAATATAGAAAAAATGGCTTTATTTATTTTGACCGGATATGGTAAGTATGATGTCAGGAAGTGGTAAAATGTAAAGTTAGCCAAATAGTAAGAAGATGAGACCAATTGTAAATGTGATATAGTTAATTAAGGGTTCATTGTCATTCTCTGTATAGATAAAGGACTTGTTGGCCAAAATAACAAGTCCTTTTTTAAAATCTATGAGATTCTCATGGCGACCTCACAAATCTTAGGGGCTAGTTTGACAGATACCGAATGGTTAGGCATTGGATGATTAAGTGGTCACAATGATTTAGAGGCTCTTGTGATATAGTACAAAATGAAATATGGTAGTTTGGTAAACAAAGTAAAATAAATACAAACATACATGGTTCCAAAAGTAAAAAAAGGCACGTGTTAAAATTGAGGAAGGGCATGGAGGCTATAAAAGAAAGACATGGATCAACAAAATCAAAGAAAGACATGGATCAACAAATCAAGGGGATACAATTGTTTGGACAAAAAACACTTCTTAGTTTACAAATAATCCATTTTAAAAGAACTTCTCTATGAAAGCTTCAAAGTAAATCCAGTGTCAATAAGTAAAAGCTATCTTAGCTTCTCAAATGTGAAAGAGAACTTTATTCTTCTCTCTTTTAGTGTTAGTAGATATTTTGTCACCCTCAGATAGTTTAATATCAAGGTCTTCCCTCCTAGGTTCCGCAATATATCTGTAATTTTATGTTTGAATATAATATAAAATTAAAAAGTAAAAGTTTACTATGTTTGTTTTCAACCCCTCATTCTACAAACTTTCTATGTGAGTCATCGTGGTCTAGGACCAACATGGTCCATACCTTATCACACAGTTTATAAGAAGATCTTGTAATTTTCAGCATTACATGTTTTTAGAAATTGCATACTATTTAATATGAAGCTTACATGTTTGATATTTGTGAAAGGATACAACTTACTCACGTAAACCATGAACTCTCTCAACTTTATATATAGGTTGACTATATACTATGCATCTTAGGACCTGGAAGTTCAAGCTTGTACAAGGAAATGGGCACAAATGAAGACTTGCCTACTTTTTAAGTGCAATATTCATGATTGGACATTTATATATGTTTGAATCCATTGTAACATAACCCGGTATGGGACATTCAAACATTTAAGTTATTTTATCGATTTAAATCTTCTACCTTAAATGATCGCTATTGTAATTTTGCAGTTATTTTGAAGTACTATATATGCATAAACCGTTTTAGATAATTTAACATTTCACATGGTGAAATGACGATGTTACAATGAACTTGCTGGCATGAGACTTGAACACTGAACAAGTCATATAAACCATAATTAGTTATAGCTTAGTGTGCGTATGAGTTGATCACGTGATGAAGCAACGTGTCAGACTGACCTCTGAGTATTGTACATATTATGGATAAAATCATATAATTAACTAGTTTAGCTCCTCACACCTCTTCTTATTAACTCTATCGATCATAACTTGATGTTTATAGGACACGTGACTAGTTTGCAATGAATAAAATTACTAGAAATACATTAACATATTTATTCAAAAATGAAAAAGAAAAGAAGAAATACATCAACATATATAGAAACGAAAAAGATGGGTACCCTTTGGGTCGAAGCTGAAAAAAGGAAAGAATGCTAAACCATAGCTAGACTAACCTAATATTTTTGTATGTTCATTTTGTTTGTTAGTTTTTAACTCATTCAAGAATATGAAGATGAAAAGGACGGGTGTAAAGAACGTGATGTGAAGTGAATATTTTTGAAGTTGATCGATTTAGCCATTATATATATATATATATATATTAGTAATTGTAGTACATCAATCCTTTTTCATAAAGATATTCTAATATAGATTGCCATGAACTTTATAGTCTTTATCTTTCTCACTATCCATATATACGCTTTCACATATTAAATTAAGTTTGCTTCATTAATTTCAAATATCATACTCTTTGTACAACTAGTTATTAAGAGCCCGGGCATTGCGTCGGGTATAAAATGTGATAGATTTTATCATAAGTAGTAACATAGATTGATATGAAACCGGGCTGCCCGTGGATGCCCGATACCGCTGGGAGGCTTGCATGCATGTGTGTTTATGGTAGTCGTTAGTTGGTTAGATGCCACTATGTATTCCAAAAAAAAAAATGATCTTTAAGAACAAAATTCGTAACAATTGACAAACCTTAGGGACCAAAACTTTGAAAAAAAGATACCATGTACTTATCATTGTTATCAATAGTTTAATGTAATTATTTTGTTATTTTTTTATTAAAGTTATAATAGTCTATACTTAACCAACAAAAAGAAGTGTTGATAAAATAACTAAAGAAAGTAAAAGGTAACAAAATATGAATTATGTAAATTTAGAATAAAAAATATAAAGATCTAATATAAGAACGCAATATGTAATTTAATCAAATGTTTTTTGAATGAGTTAACCACTAAATTTAACAAAGTTGGATGAAGCGATGAAAATGAAATGAAAATAAAAATTATAGGGAATGAAAAAAGAAGTTGTTAAAAATCAAGGGAGAAATGCTATAAATGTAAAACAGCAGGAATAGAAATTGTAATTTTCTTTATTATTTTAATAATAAATCGGCTTTCCTGGTAATTGTAGGGATATAGAATGTTTGCTTGTTATTTTAACTACTTTATAGTAAAAACATAAAAATTATATTAAGATGGTTCATTATTTTCTTTTAACTGGACATCAGAAGATAGAAATTGAAGTCCTTATTTCATGATCGAGAATCGAGATCATAGAAAGTCAATACTAAAAAATCATATATTTTCAATGGTCATTATCGACTACTAAAAGCGGTAGGAAATTTCTGACTCCTTTCTGATGGCTTATTGACTGTTCTTTTTTAGTTTATTTTTTAATAAGTCATCGAAAAATCGTCGAAAAAACAGTCGGAAATCGTCAGTAACCCGTCGGGAAGCCGTCGGTAAATGAAACAGTCGGCAAACAATCGGTAAAAGTCGTCGTAAAGACGTCGGTAAATGAAACAGTCGGAAAGTAGTCGGTAAAAATCGTAGGAAAAACTGTCGGTAATTTTACCGACCAGGTTTTTAGCGACACTCATTTCGTCGGAAAACCGTCGGTAAAGCCAATTTCCGACTGTTTTCCAACTGTTTCGCCGTCGGTAATACCCTTTTTTCTAGTAGTGAGTCCATCCTATTTTCTTAAATTAGTCATTAGAAGTTAACAAGTTATTATTTCAAATAAAATATCAGATTACTTTTTTTACACAACTTTTTTAACAAATGTCCTACAAACATATATTTTTAGTGTGTTCGCTTTTTCTTTAAACACTTTCATATAATGTTGTATAAAATAACTAATAAGACATTTTATTTCAAAGATCTCATTGAGAATCCTAGTAAAACTTGTTTGTGTAAATGCTTATTGAGTGGAGACTTATGGAATAAGCCACAAGCTTCCTAGAATACAACCTTCTCTTGGTGGCTTAAAGGCCCATATATTGATGAGAGGTGTATCATGTTAGAAATTGGGGATTGGAATTGACCGATTCGTGGACTGCATAATCTAACTGGATCATGAAAGTTCACTTTCCACGTACAATACTTTCTCTTTTAGAATCTTGGATATTATGAATTACATATTTGGCTAATTTACGAGAAACTCGTATCTTAAAAGTTGTAAGATTGAGTTCTATATGAGAGACCGACAGTTACAGACAGACAGTTAAAACATGATAGCATGATAGTTATAACTGTAAATAGATAAAGGTTTAGGAGTAGTTACATCAGAATTAGAATCAAAAGCAATATCCAGAACTCTTGTTCCATGGTCTAGAGTTTTGACTTTACGGTCTACAACTCTGATTACTCTATCTCAGATCTTGAATTGGTCAAATTTATTCCAGTTTTCCAAACAATTTCTAAAATGTTTTCATTCTTTGTAAATTCGTCAAATTGTCCAGAACTACAAATTTCTAAGTTCAACTCTAGGGGGCTCTACCCCTTGGACCTCGTTAGGGGCACTGCCCTTAGAACCCTACAAGGGGGCAAGCCCATTTGCCGCTGCACCTTCTAACTCGCTTATGGTTGTCTTATTAGTAATCAATCTCACGTAAATTACAATCATACTAAAATGATTGATGATACTAAAATCAATCAACATATATCATTAAAAATTCAACTTCTATAAAATGTAACATCGGGAATTTCGATAAAAAAATTACCCCGTGCTCGATTATGAATTCTAGATTATAGTTTTTTTGTGTTAGGGATCACCGATCAACATTCAATGACCAATGTTGGTGGTTTTTCTCATTTTAGTATTCTTAGTCATAACAACCTCATCGACCAACGTAGTTAAACTTCAACTCTCCGTCCATGATCATATAGGGAAAAACTACCAAAAAAGTTGGGAACAAAAGGTAAAGTAGAATATCATACTAGCTATAGCCGAGAAGATTGCGATTTCTACTTTAGTAAATATGCCAAATTAATCTTACCAACTCAAAGTACATGTAAATTTTAGAAGATTAAACACAAGATCTAATCCTTAGGATTTTGGTGTTCCCGTCTCAAGATCAAGTTGACACATTATATGCGTAAAAGATTTCAAATTTGATTCTTATCTTAAAATTTAATGACTTATAGTTTTGGCACAAAAAGTGTGGTCATAATTAAGGTTAGTTTAACAATTAACACCATTACACCAAGAAATCAAATATCAACTTATATATGACGTGGATAATTTTTTTAGAAAAACCCTAATTTGCCTAAACATGAACTTACTTGTTGTTGGGAAACACTTCCATTGCTTAGCAAATAGATAAAGTTGTTGGAATTCTATGTGGATACACAAACCTAAAGAATTGTTTGGTATAGCAAACAAATAGCGACCAGTCGATCCACGAAATACGAAATCACTTTACACTACTTATGATATATATCTAATTATAACAGTTTCCTATATATATGTATGAACATTAATTTGATTGTTTATCTATGCTATTATAGAAACTTAGTTTTCGGTTGCGGGGTTTTTGTCAAGCATGCATAGGTTGTTTGGACAATTAGAGATAATTAATCTTGTAATTAATTAAACTAGAAAACAAGTTAATTAATAGAATATTATTGTTTAATTTTTTTCTTATGGTACTTGCTAACTTCCCTTTTGGTTATTTAGGTACAAAATCCATAATATAACTTTTGCCCCTTAGACGGTTTGAAAATTATAGCAAGAGATTTCCATCTTATATATGAAAATAAAAGAACACATCCTACTAATGAATTGTAAATAAATTTATGTTACACTACATCTTATACAAAAATAGAAATATATTTCTATTAAAAATTCAAAAAATCAACATCAGATAAAGTATTTAATATCTTTTTAATTTTAATTACATTTCATGACGGAATATTTATTTATTGTTTAAAAAACCCACCACAATTCCACTTTGTAAAAAATAATCTAACCTTTTAAAAAGGGATAATTAACATGAATTACTTAAAAATCTGTAGCGCTTAATTATTAAAATTTAATTAATTATTCTTTTTGTTTTTAATTTTAGCGATGAATTTTTCTGTCATGATCAAATAAATTGATTTGTATCGTTTTACATTAAAAAAAAATTAAAATAATTTGGTTCTATTAATATCTAAGATGTTAATATATATATAAACACGAAAAAGGTTAGTGGTCATATCGAAATTAAATATCGATGTAGTTATGGTATGAAATAACCTGTTATAATTTTCTTATGATGTGATATGATGTTAAAGCTTGGGTTCACCATAACGCTAACCCCTATTAGGCCATTCTTAATCGTATCCCTCATACCCTCATACCTGATTCCACCTCAGCGCCACATCAACTTTACCAACACCATACCATACCATCCTTAACCGTACCAATTCCATATCCCTCTAAATAATTAATTAAAAAAATTAAAGAAAAAGAAAAGAAGAGAGAGATAGAGAGAAAGGTGGGGTGGGGTGGGGTGGAGGAGAGAGAGCGGTAGGGTGGTACCGGTCTCCTACCATACCGGTCTCATACCCCTCATCCTCTACGGTGTTACCCCTCATACCCCTCATGTACCGGTTTTCTACCGATGCCATTGCGGATGGCCTTATTTCACTTTAACGCTGGGTTTTCATTGTAACGCGTTTTGACACGTTACAACGCATTGTTTAAGACTTACGGTTCATTTGTAAACCTCAAATATCTTGTAAACTTTGTTAACCCATCGTGGCATTTGATCAAAAAAATCAAAGGAGGATATTGATTCATAGAAAATATGGAAATGTAAAATATATCTATAAGTTAATGATTATGGAAATATGGAAATGTGAAATATGGAAACGTTTTTGAAAATCAATGGTGTGAATTGGTTTACACGGTTTACAAGATATTTGAGGTTTACAAATGAACCTCCCTCTATATATATATATAAGGGGTGGGTTCAAATGTGAACCACTTTTTGGTTGTGAACGTGAGAACAACCGAGAGCGCGACACGTGGCGGATGACTAGGCGTGATTCATGGGAGGGCATTGAATTAAAGAGGGGGACCACACTCAAAGTCGCCACGTGTTGCACTCTCGGCTGTCCTCACGTTCACAACCAAAAAGTGGTTCACATTTGAACTTTCCTCTCTCTCTCTCTCTCTCTCTCTATATATATATATATATATATATATATAAGTGATAACTATGTAGGGAATTTAAAACTTAAATAAACATACAGTTGAAACATTAAAACTAAAACTTTAAAATATATTAATACTTTATCTTGTTTTCGTACAAACATGGAGAGTTAAACAAAATTTCTTTGAAAATTGAATTAAGTAGTGAATAAAGATTCGAGAAATTTAATCGTATGGGTTAGTAAGAGATTATCAAAAATTCAAAAGGGATTCTCGGCGATCGGTGCTGCTTACTTCTGGTGCGTATGGGAGTCCAGAAACAGTGTGGCGTTCAACAAAGGCCACAAGAAGGAGATCGAAATCTTCAGAGCTATCCAATTTCTTGTTTTTGATTGGTTGCGTTGTCGGGTTACAGGAGGCAGGGCTCTTAGCTGGGAAAATTGGACTTGTATTCCGGTAAATCCGTCTACTCTTGTACCGGTCTAGCCCTTCGCTAGCTTTTCGTAATAAAGTTTCTTTCCTTGCCGTCCAAAAAAAATATTCAAGCGAGACATGGTAAATTTACGAGGAATAAAGATTCTAATCTTTTGAATAAATAATGTACGTAGGTAAAAATGTTGTCGAATTCTGTTTCTATTTCAAGTTTAATAAGAAGGAATCCTTGGCTATATTTTGGGTTGATGAATTACCAATATTTTGTTGATGCGCTATCATGTGATGTTACTTACCGGACAAACAAGTAGCCTCATATTTTTTATTGATTATTTTGTATTTTCTGTCGTAAGTGGTCTAAATTATAATTAGAGAAAATTACGGATTTGGTCCTCGTGGTTTGGTGGTTTTTATGGATTTGGTCCCTAAACTTCAATAATTACGGATTTGGTCCTTGTGAATTGCAAGTTTTATTGAATTTTGTCATTGTGGTTTGCAAATTCTATTGGATTTGGTCTTTATGGTTTGCAAATTCTATTGGATTTGGTCCCTGCCTACTTGCACCACTAGGGACCAAATCTAATAGAATTTGTAATCCAAAAGGACCAAATCCAGAATTATTGAAGTTTAGGACCAAATCCATAAAAACCATCAAACCACGAGGACCAAATCCATAATTTACTCTTATAATTAATATAGTTATTAATTTCTTAATAGGCATGCTATAATTTTTGTACTTTTCCCTAGAGTTAATAATCACAAGACATCGATCATGATTGGTGCTGCTTTGATCTGCATCTGTGGTTGATTATACATAGGTGTTGAAAGCTTTTGCGAAAGACCATAAACATCAACCAAGGTTTTATCGATTAGTGTGTTTTGATGAAACAAGTCATATCTATTGCATTACCCGAAAGCATTGAGCATTTGTACATGTGGCACATTACCATAAATTGTATACTTTGGAAAACAAACTTTGTTTGTAGCCAATATGAATAACTTTGTATAGAATGTGCACATAGATCCGTCTAAGTCTGAGGATAATTACGTGGAATGAAATTATTGGCTTATATGGATTACTAGGTGATTCATGACTCGAGTAATTGTATGACATTAGGGAGTTTGGTATACTGCGTACTTTAAAGACAAATCAATGTCTGGATTTGATGAAGACTAAGTCTAAGATCTGTAAGTGCTAAATATTTTTTTAACTGATTATGCTACATTTTGGAATGATCTTGTAGTGTTTGCATTTTCTTTTGTATGACTATAGAAACTCAAGGAAAACACACTATTTAGAAGATGTGAGATATGATGAAGACAACTATTCACCATATGCTATGGCCTTAATGACACATGCTTCTAACGTTTATACATGCACGGTGTTTTTTAGGTTAGGAAGGAGTTTAATAAAGCGTTTGGTTTGGTGGTTGGGTTGGAATTAAAAAAGGTTGGTGGGAACATGTTATACCATTACCCATAAGAATAAAGCATCATAAGTAAAAACGAAGTATACAATATTAGTTAACTTTTAGTTTGTTTTTGATTCTTGTGTTGTTTAATTTCTTGCATAAACCACAGGGGTGGTGGCCTAATGGTAAGGGCTTGGTCTCTAAAGGCGAAAGTTCTTGGAGGTTCCAAGTTCGAATCCTAGGAGCAACAAAAATCCCCATTGCGGTCATGGAGGTTCGAATGCGGTGACTCCGGGCTATTCGTGAAGCGAGTGGTCGCCCTGGGATTAGTCGGCTTGTAAAGCGCGTTGGAACCCAGGTTAATCAAAAAAAAAAAAAAATCATGCATACACAAATAAGTTATGCATTTTTTTTTGTTTCACTATGTAGGTTGTCCAAGATAAGTACGATGAGAAAATTAATTGTAGTTGCAACTAATTTGTGCACACATAATCTTTTTTCGACACGCAGTCAAGGTAATGTTAAATGATGAAATGGAGTGTATACCTAATATGTATGTTATGCATAGATGGAGAGTTGGAGACGTGATTTAATACACCCCAATGGTTACCTGCGAGAGTTACATACGCCGAAATAGATATGGAAAAGGAGAAGTTGATGGGTAAGAAAATCTCCAATAGCTTCTCTAAAATTGAAAAATTGAGATTTTGTTCTCTATATTGTTCCAACAAGTTTTTTACAATGTTCTCAAAAATAGAAAAAATCTCCAAATTTAGAGAATTTTCTAAAACTTGTTGAAAGCTAAGAGAAACTATTATTTTATTTATTTTCACCATAATATTATTAAACTATTATTATATTATATAACTTTTTTGTTAAATAAAGTGTATTGAAATTATAAAAGCATATAATATTTTGATAATATAATGAAAGTTGAAGTTTTCTAAAAAAGAAAATCTGTTGCAGTGAATTGTAATCTTATTTGGAGATTTTGACTTTTGATTCTTTATTTTAGAGAAATTATAAATAACTTGTTAGAGATGCTCTAATGCTTTTATTTTGGTACATCGGATTATTGAACGTGTTAGGAATGACAAGTCGTTGGAGAAGTTCGTAGATCAGTTGAATTTTTGCGATGATGCTACTGATATCGACGTAACTTGGAAATCATCTTATGAAGAGAAAATTGAAACGATTCAAGAAGTTTTTGGTGTTTCCGAGTAAGAAATGTTGACATTTTGTCCCTTATATACAGAATCCAAAACAAATGGCGTGGTACCGGCAAACGATTGATTGGTGTTTGAGATAAAGACATTCAAGAAGCTAGGAAATCAAAAAATCTTGTATCGAACATGTTGCGAGATGGTTAGGCATGACTCGTGCATGGGACGTGATTTAGTTCGGTTTCATTATTGGTTGATGTTGAATTGTAATGTTGGTTAATTTTTTTACTAGTTTTATATATTACTATTCATAGACAGAGTGTACGCTTAATTTGCGTTATATAAATATTATGTAATTCAGAGAATGAAAAGAAATAAACCTATATAAAATTTTCACAAAAAACATTACAAATTTGTTAGTCATTTCTTGCCTCTACATGGAGATCGATCTCTCATTTTTTACCCTTATCAGTCTTTTGTTCCAAAAAAATTAAATTAAAAGGCAAAAACTGTTTTTTCCCAAGTGCAAGATATATATGAAATCCCCATCCTTCCAAAGTAAGGACCTTTTGTTGTGGTGTATTGTGGGTCAATGGTCGTGTCTTAATTACCAAAGTTGATGTAAAGTTGATATTGCAGTGAAAAGTTAGGGGTTCAACCTCTTGTGCTGCAGAAGGCGTTTCACTTGCTTAATTACCAACTCAGCTACACGCCCCGATAGCCCGTACATTCGTTTATTTTTTATATTTTCAATGATTGAAAACGAGTTTTAATTGGTATTCTTGTATCTAAATGAACCATATATCCATTAATTTCAATTGTGAGTATATAATAACCAAAGCATGTCAATTCATGCTTGGTACGATGGTCCGACCCAGATTCCAGCCGATGTAGGGAAAAGCTAAGGAGAAGAATGCAGGATAGGACCAGTGAGAGGTCGACACGTGGCCCTAAGTCAAGAGAAATAATGACTTTTGCCGTAGATGGACAACCTGTAAAGATAGTACGGTTATAATTTCTTGTCTTGCTAATTTTGTTGCAAAGTATGTGTAAAAGGAATACCAAGTTTTCAATTTTGTAATCTTTCCAATTCAATGAAACTTGATTCTGTAAAAAGATCCTTCTTCTAAATAGAAAAATAATACTTATATATATATATATGTTCAAATAAGAACCCATTAAATTTGAAAGAATAAAAAAACTAACCACAATTACAACAATTACATATGATGCGAGCCCCATGTGAGACTCATCTATTAAATAAATCATGTATGATTCAGGTGGGTCATGCCACTAAATCATATATGATTTATTTAATGGATGGATTCCACATCGTCACAAATCATGTGACTTAAGTTTAGTTCATTTGTTCTTATAAATGGGATGGTTGTTATAAGAACCTCTCTCTCTCTCTCTCTATATATATATATATATATATGATACAGTTGTATTAAAATCATTTTATTTTATAATTTTTGAAATGGTAAAAACAAGATAGTATGAGCTGGTGTCGGGGGGACATGAATTCTTGTACACGTTTGGAACTTATTTTTATTGTTATTACTTGTTAGACATTACAAAAGAATTTGAGTCTTTTATGTATTCCAATTTTGGGCATATAATAAGACTTTTAAGATTAATAACCCTGTAAATCAGTACAATGATGTTATAAGATAAAATTAAAGTCTTAACAAATTTTATTAATTGTTGAAGTTGGATGACCTAATAGAATATAAGAAGTAAATCGTCATATTTTTCGATTTAAAAGGCACTTTTTATAGATGCCCTAGATTCGGTTTCGGTCTTTATCTAAATCCTTAAAAAGAAAATATTCTCATTGAAGGGACAATTGGAAATTTTCATCAAAGAGGAATTTTAATTTTAGGAAATTAACAGAATCAGTCATTTTATCTTAACGAATTTATCTCGCGGTCGTTTTTCTCTTTAGTTTAAAAAAAGTCATTTACTTTTATCGTAGCAACTCCTCAACTTATGGAAGGGTCGAAATATTAAAAAGAAAAGAAATTTTTGAGAAATACAAGTACAAAGACCAAGTTCAGGTGTTTGGAGTAATTCACATATTTGGTCTCTATACTTGTATGATAGGTTCAAAATTTTCGTTTTATTTTTTATACATTTTGACCGCTCCACAAATTGAGTGGCTACTTGGAGAAGTAGTGAGTTTTTGAATATTTTAGAAGACAAAATGACTAAGAGAAATGTATAAGGGTGAAACTACTATTTTTGTTATCGCAAGAGTTAGTTGTAGCTATTATAAAAAGATTGAGTCTTTTACGATGTTCAACTATCTATATTGAATAAAACATTTTAAAATTTATAAGATCAATAACCACATATCTTGTACAATGACGTTATAATAAGTTGTTGAGATGTAACAAATTCTATCATTGAATTTGAATTTGGGCATCCTAATAGAATGCAAGAAGTAAATAATCTTATTTTTCATTTTATACGATACTTTATATACACTCATGATTCGTTTCCAATCTTTATCTAAGGTAACTCTAAAAAGAAAATATTCTT
This sequence comes from Centaurea solstitialis, assembly GCA_030169165.1. Classification (NCBI taxonomy): domain Eukaryota; kingdom Viridiplantae; phylum Streptophyta; class Magnoliopsida; order Asterales; family Asteraceae; genus Centaurea; species Centaurea solstitialis. Next base: position 12,294,861 of record CM058041.1, on the reverse strand, counting down.
GTTGAAGGACAGTTCGAAATTTTCATCAAAGAGGAATATTTTTTGTAGTGCTATATTAATCACATCTTCTATATTAGGTTGAATTCGAACTTACTAAAAAGAATATGCTCATGGATGTAGTCTACGTGATCGTCCACATTATAGAGATCCATGTTCCTTTCTATTCTGAGTGACCATGACAGAAAGATTGAATACTGCTAAAAATATTAAACTCTTCTTTACTCCCTTTAGCCTCTTCATGTCCCAATTAAGCAACAATGAGTTTTTTTGAAAAGTGTTTCACATCACAAGGTGATCAAGCATTCAACTATGAGAATACAACTTCTATAAGAACTCATCCCCCCTTGGCTTCTTGTCCTTGTAAGCAGAGGTTCATTTCTAACAACCAAGTCAATTCATGTGTTTCTGACACCACTTCAATGGTAAAAATCTGTAGCTTAAGAAAGAGAGTTTTCATATGAGCGTTTGATCATAAGACAAAGATCATTCCAAAATGGGTTATGTTGCCTTACCCCACAATTTTTTAGTAAATATTTCGTTGATCTACAATGCAACAAACTTGGTTCTACAAGACACCATATTATGTGAAGTAGAACCAACTAATTCTTCATCATATATCAATCTTATACAATAAGTTGATATGATATTTTGGGTATTCAAACTCGTTCTTCAATGACAATTAAGTGTGAATTTTGGATTTGCTCCTTGTGTTTTGGTAATAAAAAATTTCTTACGGTCCTCATTGAATATTTATTGTGGATTTGGTGCTTGTATTATTCACTTTAATTTGGATATGGTTACTGACTAACTCCTTCGTTAACTCCGTAAATTAAAATCATTTTAGCATTGTTTTGTTTTTTTGCTCTTTTCTTGAAAAAATATATAAGAAATATTTTTAAACACACACACACACACACACATATATAGATGATCAAACAAGAATAATAAGTATTTAAAGTAATACACAAACTAAGAAATCATATACGATTTACATGATTTTGTTCGTGACTTAAATACAATTTTCATTTGAACCCGACTTTACATAAAATGGTATTAAGATAAATAAAATAAGATATTTCTTTCTTAAAATAAAAATTAATAATATCACATGCAATTTAATTAACTTTTTAATGTAAATGAATTAAATCATAAAAGCATATCTTATTTTATTCGTTCCAAATAAAATAAGCTATTGTTTTATGATTTAATTAGATTTGTTTAAGATAAAATTTTTGTTGTATTAAAACATTTAAATCATATTATTTAATAGAATTGATTAAAAAATAATAAAATTAATTTTTATATAATAGAATTGATTAAAAGAACATAAATGATCAAATTATATAAAAATATTTTGTTTTTTTATTTGATTAAAATTAATTATATAAATGCATTTAATTTATTATGTTACTCAAATGATAGAAAATAATATACTTTTGCTATTTTAATATAACTAAGATTTTAATTTAAATAAATTAAGTTATAAAATCATATCTTTGTATAGTTTATATCACACCTAATTTAATTAATCTAAACAAATCAACTTATTGAACGAAATCGTATTTTATTAGTAAATAGAATAATATTTGGTTCTATAATTTGATTTGTTTAAATTAATTAAATTATATGTGATATAATTTTTTTAAAATCAATTTAACAAAATTAAATTGTAAAATAATATCTTATTATATTTATTTCTATACTGTATGTTTGTGTGTTTTAGAATTTTGTTTTTTTATAAAGTAAAAGACAAAGAAATAGAAAATGTAAAAATAATCTTTATTTAACGGAATTAATAAAAAAGTTAGTTAGAGGAACCATGGACAAAACAAAATGAGTGCCCCAATAACCAAATCCACAATAGACATATAATAAGGGACCGTAGTAGAAAAATTTATGAAAACACAAGGACCAAATCCATAATTCTCTCAAAAAATTATAAATAAGTGTTGTATAAAAGATCTACCTAACAAATTTCTCAAAATATATAAAAAATAATTTTGTCACAACAAACTTATTAAGACCCTTAAATTCATCATAACATTATATTATAACACTTTTTTATATATGACATAAAATTATTTACTTTTATAAATTGAAGTCTTATAAAGGAACTTATTAGGCCACTTAAACAGATTTGGCACGTTATAAATTCAATCTTGTTTTAGTGTCATGATCCCTTCCATAGCTTTAGCCCATCTGATGATCGAGAAAGGTCTATCTTGGCATACTTGCTTCCAAATTGATCCAATTCGCACTAAAGTGTCTACAACTCTACATGATGTATCATTTTCAAAGGCAAATTCCAAAACAGTTTGCTTAAAATTGCTCATGATTTAGGTTATTCTTTTTACATTATATGAGATTTCCCTTGTAAGGGGTTGTTTGATTGGTTTTTCGTTATGTCCTATGATATATATGTCTTGTTGATTAATCTATTTGTATAAATTGAAAGAGTTTTTTTTTTGGAGAGTTTTTCCACAGTTAATTGACTTGACTTTCTCCGTAAAGCTCTGTTATAAAACTTACTGAATAATTAAGCCAGTACCAAATGGTTATGAATTCCTATAAAGCTATTAACAAACAGTCCCTAAGTTAATGTTTGCAAAAACATTCTTGAAATCAACACTAATTAATATAGAATAAGTGAAAAAGAATGACGAACTTGTGTAAGCCTTAGACGGTTTTGGAGGATCTAAAGCTTTGTCGTCTAACTTGAACTGTTGTGAACACAAGGGGGGGGGGGGGGGTTGCAAAAATCGAGCGATTTGTTATATCTTGTTCCGAACCCATTACTTGCAACAAATAAATGAGGAATCAATGTCTTGCTCACATGGCCTAGCGTTTTCTTCTTCCATTTTGATTTTGCAAATACTTTTGGTCACAACTTTTCTAGTTCTTTCTAAAACATTCTTTTTGACACAATAGATTCATTTACAATACCTTTATCAGTATATAATGCATTCTTGTTACTAGAAGAATTAGTAACGCTATCTCAAGAAAATATATTGAAATTCAAAACACGAATACAACACATATATACCGCTTGAATACATCAAGGATTTCACATATATATCTTTTGTTTACAATTTTCTACCAAAGCATTTCATGTGAAAGTACTTCAGTTCTAATTTATGGTTACAATACGTGTTGTTTAATGATAGTTTTTTTTTTATAGAATCTCATGTAGATAAAAACGCTAATCACATTAAGGGCTAGAACAAATCATGTCATAACATCTAAAAAGATAATGTACGTAGTGCATACGTATTGGCTGAAGGTTAGATATGGAGCATCTATTTAGATTAAATTAAATGTCACACGTACTATCTTTCTTTGTATTCTTCATCTCGTCGCCGGTTTCATCTTTCTATCTTTCATTTATCTCACAAGATGCAAATAAGACTTTGTAAAATAATGTTAAATAATGTATACAAATATAGAATAAGAATACAATTTTCGATAGAATTACTCCTAATAGGCTAGGGAGACCTTTTTGATGTTATCGTTGACAATACATTTAGATGGTTGGTGATTAGGCACAAGAAAAGTTCCAAAACGTTACTTTGTGGAGAGTTTCTCCCCTTTGTTGTTTAGTTGTCTTGTAGTTCTCTCTGTTAGCTTCTCGCTAGCTTCTTAACGCATTGCCATTGCCGTTTTCAAACAAAAATAAATAAATAGAATACAACTTCTTTAATATAGATTAAGAATACAATTTTCGATAACAAAGCTTGTCTAGCCCAGTGGTATAGGTAACATCCTAAGGGGGGTTAGTGGATAGTATCCCTCACTAATCGGGTTCGAAACCCCGCGGTAGCAAGTAGAGTTACCCAGGTTCCGGCCTGGCCTTTGGGCTGGTTTGAGACAAACGTGGATTAGTCGGATGCCCGAATGGATACCGGATACCGCATGAACGTGTGTGTGAATTTATTTATCGTTCAAAAAGTAAGAATAGAGTTTTCGATAGAATTATTCCTAATATATAGGGGAGACCTTTTAGATTTTTTTCGTTGGTCATATGCTTAGATGGTTGGTTTTTAGGCATGAAAAATGTTCCAAAAACATTACTTTGTGGAGGGTTTCTCCCCTTCGTTGTTCAGTTGCCTTGTACTTCTTTCTGTTAGCTTCTTGCTAGCTTCTTAATGTATTACCGTTTAAATAAAATATAAAAAAATAAAAAAATAAAAAAAATAAAATGAGAATACAACTTTTTTTAGTATAATTTGTAGTGTATTTGAAATTGAAATACAAAGATAAGAAAAGAAAATGTTGTAGAGTATTTATTATTGAATAAAAATGGTAGTGATGTATAGAGAAGACCAATGGTAGATGGGGGTTACCCAAAGATAGATCACCCCAGGGTTTCCATTTTCTTCTCTCATTTCTCTTTTGAGAACTCAGTCTCTCTCTCTCTCTCCTCCCTATTTTATCTATATACAAAACACAAGTTTCATGAATTAAAGGCACTTCTAAAAGTGGGTCTTCTCTTAACCAAGAGTAGAATTGTTTGCAGAAAGGAAAAAAAATAAAAAAAATTTAAACACAAATATAAAAGATTACTAAATAATCATGGGAAGAGGGAGAGTAGAACTGAAGAGAATAGAGAACAAAATTAACAGGCAGGTTACTTTTGCTAAGAGAAGAAATGGACTTCTCAAGAAAGCTTATGAACTCTCAGTTCTCTGTGATGCTGAGGTTGCTCTTATCATCTTCTCTAATCGTGGCAAGCTTTATGAATTCTGTAGCAGCTCTAGGTATATATTTATATAACCTTTCTTTTTTTTATAAATTTTTTTTATCATAGATTAATTGTGTGTATATATAGTTAGCACTTCTTTTGTGTGTGTTTTTTTGGTACTTTTTTCACATTTTCTCATCATTTTCTACACTTTTACACACACAAAAAACATGAAAAATCTTTTGATTTGTGGTGGATTAAACACGATCCATCTCTTTCTTGCTTTTAATTCTTGAAAAAAACATGTTTTAAGCTTTTTTTTTAATCTTTTAAAGATTGTAAATTTTAAAGGGTTTTTGTAAAGATCTGTTCTTTTCTTGTATTAATCTTCAAAATGGATTTATCATCAAGTGTTTCAGAAGCATATTTTGATATTTTTTTAGTTTTATAAAGGTTAAATTATATTATTATTTTTTTCTGGGTTCTTGAGGTTCTGACTGTATCTAGAAGTAGATTCTGGTTATTGTGTTTTTTTTTTTTCTTTTTTAATTTAAAAAAGAGAGATGAGCACAATCTAAGAACTACACTGTTTGGATTTTATTTTAATTTTCCAGATAGATTTGATGTTCTATCAGAGAAGAGATCTGGAAAAAGCTGCAAAAGTGCAAATCTTTTGAAACCCTACTTTGGTGTATATCAAATTCAAAACTTAGAACCCTAGCTAGATAATAAAATGATATTTTAAACTTTAATTTGTTTGTCGTTTGTTGGTATAAAACAAAACAATACCATCATTTTCTTTGTTGCAATTTTCTGGATAAATTGCTGATCTATTTTATTATATAGACTAACATATAAGTTCATTGTGCATCCTCCTCTAACTTTTCTCATCAAAAGTTGTGTATTTTTGTAAATTTAATCCATTGATTTTGACTGATCTATATAATATGATCTTGATTGATCTGAGTATTGATTTACTCCAAGTATCAAATGTAACTAGATGTAGATTAAAGCAAGTTTTTCAGTTTTTTGTTTTTTGTTTTTGATTTCATGGCGACCGATCAAACAAATTAAAGGTCTAATACTCAAAACCAATATCAATTAACACTAACTTTACCCCTTAGGTTAGATATCGTTACGGATCTAGTTTCTCATAAAAACATTAATAAAAATTATGGTATTACGCTCAAGAAATTCACGATAAATGTTTTCTTTTTTACTTTATATAATATCCTTGATCCCTGAGCCTGAGTTCTATTAATGGTCTTTGAAGAAAGCCATCTAATAGAACGAAGGATCAAGAATAAAATATATACCCGCGAGTCGTTTGTTTTATATATACATTTGCAATCATCTTTTCTAATTTATGACATTGATTTATGCATATGGATAATTTTTGCATTTTGGTGATATAGGTAGCTAGCATTTTGTTGGTGTTATACTACTTTTTCCAGAATAGATAAAACCTGTTTGGGCTTATTCTTGCAAGAATTAGGTCAATTAATAGGATGACACTTTGTTTGCCTTCACTTTACTTGAGAAGATGATAGCAAAACATTTGGACTATTTATATTCATTTTTCCTAGTTACTAAATTTGTTTATGGACTTTCTATTTTCAGCATGGTGAAAACTCTTGAAAAATATCACAGCTGTAGTTATGGATCATTGAAAGCTAGCCAACCAGAAAATGAAAGCCAGGTATTTTGTTGCTGATCAACTAAGATGTATAGTATGTTAGAAGAATATGCAACCATTTTGAGTTTAATTATATGCTCACTTAGCAGTGGCGGATCCAGAAACATTTATGGTTGGGGCACAATTAAGGGTGTTGAAAAAATTTCAATACTGAATAATTCATTTGGACCAAAATGGTTTTGAGTTTTCGTTTTCGGCTTAAATGATTCAGTTACCGAATAAAGACAACTTATCCAGTTCGGTTTTTGTTTTGGGTTTTCGTTTTCGGCTTAAACGATTCTAATATTATTGTTAAATATTTGAGCAGTACAACTACCACGAATATCTGAGGCTAAAGGCAAGAGTGGAGTGTCTGCAACGATCGCAAAGGTATAATATCGATTCTAGACCTTAATTACAGCTATAGATGTGGAATTTGGAATGCTTACTCGATATGATACCCTAATTGAAGCGATAATTATTTAATCTTGCAGAAACCTTCTTGGAGAAGATTTGGCCCCATTAAACACTAAGGAGCTGGAGCAACTTGAACACCAACTGGAGATGTCTTTGAGGAAAATAAGATCAACAAAGGTACAAACTTTTAAGTAGATATGTTGCTAAGATAGAAAATTAGAGATTTCATTGAAAAATAAATGTTCATAAATCAATATGTCTAATATTTTTCACTAGTAATTAAGCGTTGCAGATCACATAAATTATATAGATCATCAATGTTTTTGGTTCTTGAATTTTCAGACTCAGTGCATGTTGGATCAGCTTGCTGATCTCCAAAGAAAGGTATGTCTTCATTGATGTAAAATTATCAGACACCACAAGCTCCTAAAAGTTGTGATCACTCATTTGTTTTGTTCTTGTTTTTAATTCTATTTTGGTTGATTATATATATATGTATGCAGGAGCAAGTTCTTGCTGAAACAAACAAAGCCTTAAGGAAAAAGGTAGCACTCTCCCTTCAACATTTACACACTACAATTAATACTGCATTCATCCCAAAATCACAGTTTGTATTTAACATATGTTATGTCAAAACAATACATGTATATAGGATCAGGTTCAAATGTGAACTCATCTTTCATTGTGAACGTGAGAACCACTAGTCTCGCACCACGTGGCAATATTCAGTCTGATTATTCATGCTTTATTTAGAGTACTGAATAAAGTTTGTATTCAGTCTGAATCTAATATTCAAACTGAATGAATAAAGCTTTATTGAGTCTGAAAAAATCTTAGGCGCCGATTCAGATCGCCATGTGGCGCGATTTTGTTGGTCCTCACGTTTACAATGAAAGTTGAGTTCACATTTGAGTTTTCCTCTCTCTCTCTCTCTCTATATATATATATATATATATATAGAAAAGTTCAAATGTGAACCACTTTTTGGTTGTGAATATGAGGACAGCCGAGAGCGCGACACGTGGTGGAGACTAGTCAATAAAGGTGGCTTTGAGTGTGGTTCCCCCCTTTAATTCAATGCCCTCCCATGAATCGCGCCTAGTCATCCGCCGTGGACTTGACGTGGCGCCTAGTCATCCACCACGTGTCGCGCTCTTGGTTGTCCTCACGTTCACAACCAAAAAGTGGTTCACATTTGAACCCACCCCTATATATATATATATATGTATAGGGTTAGGTTCAAATGTGATCTCAATTTTGGTTGTGAACGTAAGGACGAATCTCAGCCACACATCTTCGGTTACGGTGGATGCGTTCATGGAGGATTGACACGATTCATGAAAGGGTGGTGACTATTAAAGGAGGAGACCCGGTCAAAGCCGTCTTTACTGACCGAATGAATGGCTGAGATTCGTCCTCATGTTCACAACCAAAATTTAGTTCACATTTGAACTTTCCTCTATATATATATATATATATGTATGTATATATATATGGAGAGGTTCAAACGAGAAGTGTTAAAAAGTGAGAAGTGGAGAAGTGATCCTAAGCCTATATCCGGTCAATATTTGCGGCTTTGACTATGAGCAACGAATTATAATCCTTGCATAGGTATGTAGAAGACAAGTAGTTTCGTAGCTTTTACAAATATATGAACTCGTGATTGATCGATATATCATATATGAATAAGTTAAAAATAGTTAATATGTAAATTACACGAGTATGAATGCATAGTTCATATATGATTAGTTAAATTAATAAAAATATGTGAATTACACAAGTTCATCTATATGAATATGTTTCATATATGATTTAGCTAAAAGTAGTTAATATTTGAATTACATAGTTTCATATATGAATTACTTAAAAATAGTTAATAAGTGAATGACATTGCTTCATATATGAACATATAGTCCATATGTGAATCACACAGCTTCATAACGAACACGTTTCCCGTCTAACTGTAGTTATGAAATTACGCCTCTATTTTTGGCATGACCTCAAATTTTGACTAATCAAAGCCGCAATTCTTGACCTGTCAAAGTCATAATCTTTGACTAGTCAAATTTGATCTTAGTCTTATGAAAGGCTATGATCAATTTTCAACTTGTCATTTTTTTAGCAATTCTCATTTTAACATTTCACTATATATATATATATATATATATATATATAAATGTATGTATGCATATTCATTCAAAGTAACACTGGTTACTTTGTGATAACTGTTATATCCACTCCCATCCATACTTTTGATCAATCAATGGTTATTAAGCCCCAAAGAATGCAAGTAGGTAATAGGCCCTATTAAATAGGTAAAAATAATTAATTTAATAAAATGATTGATTGATATTGGATCTCATAGTTATCACAATCTGTCGAGTTTTTATTTGATTAGGACCATATATATACATATATATAGAAGGAGATTCAAGGAAAAACTTTAAAGAAACAAAAAATCGAGGAACACCCTCATAGTCATTCATTTGGACCATATGCACTTATGCATTGCAGTATATTAAGTTGTTTTTGGTTTTCATGTGTTAGTGCATCATGCACATGGGCACATTACAAATTACGTCTATGTACAAGAGCATAAGGTCCAAATGAAGGGCTATGGGGGTGTTCCTTGTTTTTTTTTGTGGTTGAGGTTTTCCCTTGAACCTAAGATTGCTTCTCACGTTCTCTTAAATTGGTATGTTTCTCGTTTAAACCTCCCTATATAGAGAGAGAGGTGGGGAAGGTTTAAGAGAAAACATAAAAAAATGGAAAACCGAGGAACCATAGCCCTTCATTTGGATGTGTATAAGTAATAAAGTACTAGCTTACAATACATACATTTGTTATAGAGTGTTTCTTAATAAACAAAAGTGAGGATGACTAAAAAAGATCTTATTTGCAGTTGGAAGAAAGTGCTCATGAGTTTCCAGTTAGGCAAATGTGGGAAGGAGCACAAACCATCCCTTATAATCCCCTTCCTACCCACTCAGAAGATTTCTTCCAGCCTCTAGGATTGAACTCCACCATGCACAACAGGTCTGTTTCTTGATTTCATGCTCAAAACCAAAAGTCTACCTATTAATAAATGGCTGATTCAATTCAGACTAGCTTAATTTCTCTAAATTCAACTCAACTTTCTAACTTTCCATTGCCTTCTTAATTAATTCAGTTTCAGTGGATTGAGATACAACCCTATTGTGTCCGATGAGATGAACGTTGCCGGGGGTGTCAACGCCAACCATCCTAACGGATTGTTTCCTGGTTGGATGCTTTAGTTCAAGAAATGCATAAACCCTAAGTTTCTCAAGGGTGAAAATAAGGTAATTTCTTGTTTTAGAATGGAACTTGTAACATTTTGGTTTTTTTGGTTGTGTTTGTATTATGTGTGTTGTTGTTTTATGCAATTTGTAATTATTTTGCGACGAGATTCAAGGCTTCATAAGTCGTTGAGAAGGCGACCATGACTGTGATTTGAAGAGCCCGTGAATTAATCTTGGCATGTATGTACTTAATTTGTATAAGATTTTAAGCATTCTGGATTTGTACTAATTATTTTGGTTTAACAACTTAATCTTGAATTTGTTGTGTTTTAACTTCTTCTGAACATTATTGCAATTTCTGTTTGAGCCAACAAAGTATGTGTCCTATATATTTATATATCAGGGAATACCAAGAATGCTATTGTTGCAATATACAAGTTAGAGGGAACTATGTTTCTATAGGAAAGAATATATGTGTTATCTTTTCTATGGCTTTCTTCTTGATTTTCTTAATTTATGTCATTTTATAGGGGACAATCATGTGTATAAAAGATAATATCCTATGTGTCTATTATTTAAAAAACTAGGTATAAAGAATGAGTGTTGATAAAAACATGGATCATGATGAATCATTGTTCATAAATGATATTTTGTCTATATTTCAGCCTTTAGGATAACACAAAATTTGTTTTGGACCGCATTCTAGATTTTAGACATAATCAAGAGCAAATTACACACATATTAATTATGATATGTTTTCGTATGTTCAAATATATAAATCCGCATTCTAGATTTTAGACAAAATCAAGAGCAAAATACTTCATGCAAAGTTGTGTTTACAATACAAGGCATAGAGTATTTACATATTTAGTTCCTCTACTTTGATATAAACATCACACTATCAAGATGCTAGCGGTCTCAATAGTTCCTTTAGCTTCAAATGGTATTCTATAAAATAGCTAATACTGTTAGGATCGAATTCGTAACAAGAATTAAAACAACTCAGAAACAGAATTAAAGAAGTTGCGGAAAAGCACTTTAATTTCAAAACAAACAATGAATTCGAATGATCAATTGTGTTAACCACAGATTGTCAAAAGATTACAACCAAAGCCTCAATCTGCAAGAACAAGAATCTCACAGACGAGCAACACTTCTCTATTGCTAGGAAATTCTTGAGGCTCTACTTGACTATCTCTCAACAACTTCTGTAATCGCTCGTATCTAAAACAAAAACAACTATCATCTATATATACAGATTACAGGATAGGTGGTAGCAGAAAAACCGTGCGTGCCACTATGTGGTCACAATTTCACCACAATGAGGATGCAAGTATACACCGACACTGGGATCGCTACAAGTAATAAAGTGATAAGTATATCGTGATCGTTTCCACAGGGATTGGTTTTCAGAACTTCGAATATAGAGTTGAGAATACACTGATTTCAATTAGAGAAGAAGATAATATTTTTGGGAGATTTATAACAGTTAAATAGAGAAAATTAAATTAAAGCAAAGGGAATGGGTGTAAGCTTTCTATTAAAACCAGGCAGTACACGAGTTTAAAAACTTCACGTTATGGGATTATTCATAAAAAACCCAAATCTCTCGAAACTACGTTTTTACAAAACATACCGTGAAGTTGCTATGAAGTCATCGTTATTCCAAATCGTAAGATTACCGGTTTTTCTAAGTAGATTAGAATAAATCTTGTTCCACCGAGTATGGGGATTTATACCCAAGTCTCCTTGTGATATAAATCCCGACCGGCTTACTGAACCTTAGCAAACCATGCAGAACCCGCATCTCTGCGTGATTATCAAAGGCCCTCTCGAGCTCTTCGTGCATTATCCAAACCGTATTTCGGACCCGCCCATCTTTGGATCTGAGGTCTAACACGACACATCAAAATGATCGGTTTATCTGTATCGAAATTAAGTGTCGGTTCAAATAACTAATCGTAAAATTTGGAAATAACGACAACACGCAAGTGTTGTCTACACAGTTTTAAAATAAACTCACACCCACACCCATAAAAGGGTTTAGCCTAAAATAAAAGACATAAAAATAAAGTAACTACTACTTGCATAAAATAAAATACGGAAGATAAACTACAATACGAGAAAATAAATACGAAAAGCTTAAAGACGGATATTTAAATAAAGCAGTAAAAGAAAGAAAAAAAATGAAACCTTAAGCTCCTCCATTAATGGAGGAGCAAGGTGAAGAAAGAAGAAGAAGAAGAGAAGATGCAGGGGTAGGGGGTTGAATGAGAAGGCATCAACTTCAATTTATAATCAATCTTAACCCATGGATATAATCCATGGGTATAGATTCATCCAATAGTTGCCATCTTATCCTCTTCAGCAGATCAATTCTTTATTCTCTTCACATGAGCCATGTGGGCCACTTGCACATCTGCCTCTTCAGAATTTCCAAAGGCCAAGTTAAAATCATTCCCCTCAGTGGTGACACAAAGGGGTCTTCTGCATTTTCGAATCTTGAACTGTTGGAGAGCTTTTGGACTGTTTTCGGGATTTGGACTGATTTGTTGGGCTTTTAGGCCGCTTTTCGTCAAACTTGATCTTTTGTGTTTATCAAACCTTTTCAAAACATTTTAGTCCAAAGAGAAAGAAATAGAGCAAAGTGGGTATAAAATAATATACAAAATGAGGTTATTTAACACTAAATAACTCTCAAATTAGAGAGTTATCAATAGGAATAAGGAAAACAAATCTTCTAAATCATCTCCAAGGTCTTCGGAATCTTTGCCTTATCGCTCCTAACAGAATTGTTTTCTTATCGTAATCTTAGAAGCAGCATTAACAGCAGAAGTATTAACTGAAACTGATTAAAACAAACTAGCAGTAGTAACTAGCAGCAATAACAGTTAGCAGCAATAACTTCTTAGCAGCAGTAACCATTACTGCTTCTAGGTCTTCATCAGCAACATTAACTTGTTATCGGCAGCAGTAATCATACTTGATCTTTTTCACCAACCCTGTTACCACTGCTGCAACATTAACCACCTTTCAGCAACATTAACCATCAAAATATCCCAACAAATTAATACAATATTATTATTTTTATTTATATAAATGGCCTATAAAACTTATTAGGATGTGAAAAAACTTCTTATAAAAAACTTCTTATAATTTTTTTAGATGTAACAATTTCTTTTTTGGTTAAATATATTATGTTCTATAAGACAATCTTTTAAAATGCTTTAATTTTTGGCGTTCTATGAATATATTTATGTTATAATGACATGTCCTTGGTGAGATTGTGTAACACCCGTAATTTTCGGATGTAGTAATGGTTCTTTGATAAATTATGGGATTTGGAATTTTGGATCAAATCATGGATTTTCGTTCCAGTTGCCTGTTTCAGACCTAAGAAGAGTTGTCATAGTGCCATTTTGGACTTTCGTTCCAGTTGCCTGTTTCAGACCTAAGAAGAGTTGTCATAGTGCTGTTTTGGGCTTTCGTGAGCTGTGTCAGATCAAGAACGGGTTAAATACCCTTCTCTCTTCATTTTATCATAACTTCCTCATTTCTTAACCTTTGGAGCTGATTCTTTTTCCTACATTCTTCTCCTTCCAAGCTCTTCAAGACTCCATTGTTGGATTGAAGATCCAAGTTAGCAAGATCGTTATCTAGAGCTCCATCATCTTCATCTTCTCCATTTCTACCTCAACCACCATTGTTGCTTGAAAGGGGAAAACTCGAGTTCTAGGGTTTTAGTTCGAATCCTACCCGGTAAGCTTGGTTTAAACCTTTGTAGGTTGGATTTATATGTGGGATAAGAGTATTGAACTAACCTAAGGTTCGATTTGCTTGATTTTAGGTCGTTCACATATTTAACCTAAATCTTGGATTTGGGGGTTTTGGGTACCAACCGTCAAGGTGAGTTCTCTATATGGTTTTAAAGTATAGATCTAGTCTTATATGTCGTAGATCTGGAGCTAATCCAAGGTTTTAACTCCTTATCAGTTTAGGTGATTTCTCAAGCTTTAAGCTAGGGTTTTGGTGAAAATTGGGGCTTTTGGCTTTACAAGCCCGAGGTGAGTTGTTAAAACTATTTTGTTAAAACTGAGGACACATCATCTTGATGATTATATCTATATTTTGCTTGATTTACATGCTATGCGTGGTTCTTGCAAGAAATGTCATTATGGATGGAACCATAAGTTGTTAGGTTGGGATTTGCCATGAAATGCATGAATAATGGTGTTTGTATGAATGATATGAGTGGATTATTATGTGCATTGAGTAGATATCTGTATGCTACTAAGGTGCGAACCATGTCACTGTGTTATGTGATAGTTGTATATATACATGGAACATACGTGTTATTATGTTGCCATGAAACGATGTGAAAGAATTGAATTCCGAGCAATGTTAACTCGATGAGAAATGAATAAAGGGCATGAGACCCTCGTATATACCTAAGAAAGGTTGAGAATTAGTATGAGTCTTTCTAGACAGTACGAATACGCCTCTGATGGTGTCATGGTTGATATGGCATCGAGGTATGAGTATTTGGACAATATGTATACGCCTCTGATGGTGTCATGGTTGATATGACATCGGGGTTGCTTGTAACTAAACGATATGGACGAACCAACGTAGTATTTCCTCACCGAACAGTCTTGGGAGGTTCTGAAATAGGAATGCCCCTATGTCGCCGGCCCTCGGGTTGCTCCTTGGTGCGCGGGCCTCTGATGGTGTCATGATAGATATGGCATCGAGGTGTTCGGAAGTAACGAATGATGGCGTACTGGTTGGGGGAAATGGGTCGCTCCCATTGTTTCCGAAGATAATAATAAACCGGTTTAATATGTCAATTGCATTGCTAATATGATCATGTATATCTCACATGCTTTATACACTCTACGCGCATGATATTACTTGTACAACTCACTAGGCTCCTTTAGCCTAACACTTGTTTGGTGTCGATGTGTCTCTCAGGTACTAGGGACGCCGCTCCCAAGTAGGCTTCGGGCTTGAGTGAGCATGGGGGAAAGATGAGAGACCGGTCCTTTAGGCCGCGAGACTTTGGTTGACGATAACCCTTTTGTAGTCTTCCTCCTAGACGGAGTTAGACTAGTTGGTTATTGTAATTCTTTACTTGATTACAAACATTGTAAATCATACACTATTTATACCCCTGTTTTTGGGATGAGCTCACGCCTTGGCGTACGTTGTATACCACCTTTTGTGAAATTGAAAGTTTTTGTTCGCCCTGATTTTTAGGGTGTTACAAGTTGGTATCAGAGCTTTAGTTTAAGCGAACTAGGTGTTGACTGTAGAATACCTAGACTTAAACTTAGTGCACTAATGCACACGTCACCTACCATGGGTAAAGTCTTAGGTGGGGAGAGCGCTAGGGATACGGAATGCATGGATCGAGAAATTGCGTCAATAGAGGCAGAGAATCTCGTGTACGGTCTATTCATAAAGCACTTAGCTACTGGTTTATGAATGTATCGTCACTTGAGTATTCTTGGTTACTATCGATGTAATGATTGATAAATGTGGTACGTATGGTAGGTTATTCTACTCTACTTCCTTGATTTTCTTGTGATAGGATAATTGCTCGGTCGTAAGTGACCCCTAGTTACGATAAGTCGTTACTTGAAGCTCATGTTTTGATGATTGATGTGAAAGCAGATTGAGTGTGTTGACTCGAGTTGAAATAGTGATAAGGGTCATTATGTATGATCGGTAGGCATACTCCAGAAAAGGGTTACTCCGGTAGACGGTGCGGATATTGGAAGTGGGTGAGATAGATACAACTCATGTATCGAACGTTATCGAGGAATCATGTAGTATTACATACAAGTTAGATATGATGAGCTAAGCTTAAAATCGACTTGATCGTGAAGAGAGTGATCATTAGGAATAGGAATATTCCTTCATGTGAGAGAATCTGTTTAAATCACCGGGATGAATTGTTAATCTGTAAACAAGGCTATATTCTAGAAAGCCTCTCTCTTACAGTAGACGTGCCAATTACCTAGATTAAAAGAGGAGGATCGTAAGGGGAATTGAATAGCTCTAACCTAAGATCGAATGTGGAGATAAAAGAGGTTGACTCATAACTGATCAGAGGTCGAGCGGTTAGTTGAGTAGGACCCATACCTTGAAATGGTATGCGGTAAGAACGTGTGGAGACACTCTAGACAATATCGAGGATGGAAGCATAAGACCCAGTCTAAGATATGAATCTATCAATGTAAGACTTGGAATGCGTTATCTAGCGCGACATAAAAGACTCGCTCTTTAGCTGGGATCGCTTAGATGATTTGGAAACGCCATGGATGCATGGCTTAAAAGGGTGTGGAATGAGTATGGATGGATTAGGATTTACGAATCAAATTGTTCTAAGCGGATTGCATGTTGAATAAAAAGCGTGGAAACTCTAAGTTGAGGGTAAACTAGAATTATGCATATTTAAGATTTATACGGTCTCGTTACGACGATTTTGGTATGCATGTTGTGAGGATCTATCTATAAATTATTCACTTATTGACTTATCACCTTAAATTACATGAGTGTTTATGTAAGATAGAAATTGGCATGTGAATGATTGTTATCGGATAAACGTGGGTACTTAATGATAGAGATCACAAGACCCTTGGGATAAATATTTGAATTATGCAATAGGAATTATGGTGATTTAAATGACTAAGTTGTAAACTTAGAGGAAGGTCACGAAAATATGATACTAAAGGAGGTTACGACGCTATTGAGTAGATTAACGGTGTGTGATATGGTATGTACACCATAGTGTGATAAAGAGGAAATGAATGTCCAATGACATCAGTAAGAGGTGGGTATCAGAATGAAGGTCATGAGACCTTTGGAGAGTATGTAAAATATATATGTTTATATATTTATATGTACATAGCTTGAATAGTTATATGTGTGTGGAGGTCGAAATAGACCGATTGCCGTTAATACCCTAAATAGAGTCCGAAAGGCTCTGTGTTGTATTGTTGGGTTGACTTTGAGAACCCAGGGAATAATTATATGCGGCTCTGTACGAGCAAGGACGTTTATATGCTTATGTGTCCTCGATGAACACGGATCACTTTCATTGTCACCAAATCTTTTGTGTGAAATACGTGTAGACCTTGTGTGTGATTCTGCGTTTACAATATTTGAGTTGCTATGTTTAATTTTGAAACTTTCGAATTCCCGTGATGTACCAACTGGTTGAGAGTTAATACCCATTTGCGGACTAATTGCATATTATCCTACTAATGTGTTAGAATAAGCTAATTGACTGATAGCTTTTAGGAGCATGCTATGATATAGCGGAGTAACACTTAGAAGGCGTGGGCGGAACTGTGCTTGTACTCGATGTGAACCGAAATTGGACTACGTAGGGATTAAGTTTCATATCTCCCTTACGAGGGTGTTGCTGAGGAGCACCGCGTTGCCAACGGCTACGGAAAAAGAGTGGTCCGATGAGAGACCCTCATCTAGATGGAAATATGTTATTATCTAGGTAAAGACATTGTAAGTGGACAGGTCTAAGTATGAAGAATTGGTTAGCATCACCTAAGTGGATGCACGATGTGCACACCGGCTATTACAAAGAGAAGTCCCATAGATTATTGGGGCATATTTCTAGAGTTTGTAGCGAACCGGCTAGAACAAGACTTGTTCGGTGGATTAAGTGACCATGTTTTGGAGGTCTTCGTGGGGCGATACTTGCCTTGATATGAGTGGCTTAGGAGAAAACAATAATGATTGTGTACGCTAAGTGGCTTTCCAAATTGTGATTATAGAGGACGTAGTAGGGTGGTGATTGCGTGAGTGGACCAATAGCTGAATTGTATAGCTAAGAATCGATAAAACGTTACCATTAGTGCAAGAGTGATGATGTTGTGAATTATTAAGAGTATTGCATGCCATGAGAGAGGTGCAAGATACCGATGAGAAGAATTGCCATAGAAAGATAAGCCTTTTAAGAGTGAAATATGACCTTGAAAACATTGCCCATAATTGATTTAAGGAGGAATTGGTACTTAGGAATTCCAGAGTTAGTCACCTAAGGCAAAGTTAGAACTGCGTAGGTGATTAAACAGATAGAAGCGCTATGATACTGCGTAGGTGGAAATTTATGGATTAGTGGAAATTAGCAATGTGCTAAGTGAAGAAACTTAACTCCCTAATGGTATTCATAGGCGAGTAGACGAAAATCTTCGAGGACCTTAGAGGATTAATGGCGATGGTTAGACACCGTTAGTGAGAGTACGGAGACATTCCTTGGTGGTGAAGTGACTCTTAATAGTAAAGTGACTCTTAGTCGAGTGATCGACTTTAATAGGAGGCGAATGATGTATGATTCCTTGAATCGTAGAACTGGGTCGATTTGGTTTGGTTAAATCGTACAAGGAGCTAAGGTTTGCGTATTTAATGGATGTTATCTTTAGAAAAGTGTTACGTTCGAAAGATAGGCGTGAACTAATGACTTGTGATGCTTCGATGAACTACCCTTAAAGGTAGAAGGTTATATCGGCGTTTTCTTAGAGTGCATAATTAAGACTAGTGTTAGTCTAACCGACCGGTATGGAGAGAACATGATCACCTAATCTTGACAAATGCTAGAACGAGGCTATCAGTTGTGGTTCGGACAGGGAGTAATTTCGAGGACGAAATTTTATCTAGGTGGGGAGGATTGTAACACCCGTAATTTTCGGATGTAGTAATGGTTCTTTGATAAATTATGGGATTTGGAATTTTGGATCAAATCATGGATTTTCGTTCCAGTTGCCTGTTTCAGACCTAAGAAGAGTTGTCATAGTGCCATTTTGGACTTTCGTTCCAGTTGCCTGTTTCAGACCTAAGAAGAGTTGTCATAGTGCTGTTTTGGGCTTTCGTGAGCTGTGTCAGATCAAGAACGGGTTAAATACCCTTCTCTCTTCATTTTATCATAACTTCCTCATTTCTTAACCTTTGGAGCTGATTCTTTTTCCTACATTCTTCTCCTTCCAAGCTCTTCAAGACTCCATTGTTGGATTGAAGATCCAAGTTAGCAAGATCGTTATCTAGAGCTCCATCATCTTCATCTTCTCCATTTCTACCTCAACCACCATTGTTGCTTGAAAGGGGAAAACTCGAGTTCTAGGGTTTTAGTTCGAATCCTACCCGGTAAGCTTGGTTTAAACCTTTGTAGGTTGGATTTATATGTGGGATAAGAGTATTGAACTAACCTAAGGTTCGATTTGCTTGATTTTAGGTCGTTCACATATTTAACCTAAATCTTGGATTTGGGGGTTTTGGGTACCAACCGTCAAGGTGAGTTCTCTATATGGTTTTAAAGTATAGATCTAGTCTTATATGTCGTAGATCTGGAGCTAATCCAAGGTTTTAACTCCTTATCAGTTTAGGTGATTTCTCAAGCTTTAAGCTAGGGTTTTGGTGAAAATTGGGGCTTTTGGCTTTACAAGCCCGAGGTGAGTTGTTAAAACTATTTTGTTAAAACTGAGGACACATCATCTTGATGATTATATCTATATTTTGCTTGATTTACATGCTATGCGTGGTTCTTGCAAGAAATGTCATTATGGATGGAACCATAAGTTGTTAGGTTGGGATTTGCCATGAAATGCATGAATAATGGTGTTTGTATGAATGATATGAGTGGATTATTATGTGCATTGAGTAGATATCTGTATGCTACTAAGGTGCGAACCATGTCACTGTGTTATGTGATAGTTGTATATATACATGGAACATACGTGTTATTATGTTGCCATGAAACGATGTGAAAGAATTGAATTCCGAGCAATGTTAACTCGATGAGAAATGAATAAAGGGCATGAGACCCTCGTATATACCTAAGAAAGGTTGAGAATTAGTATGAGTCTTTCTAGACAGTACGAATACGCCTCTGATGGTGTCATGGTTGATATGGCATCGAGGTATGAGTATTTGGACAATATGTATACGCCTCTGATGGTGTCATGGTTGATATGACATCGGGGTTGCTTGTAACTAAACGATATGGACGAACCAACGTAGTATTTCCTCACCGAACAGTCTTGGGAGGTTCTGAAATAGGAATGCCCCTATGTCGCCGGCCCTCGGGTTGCTCCTTGGTGCGCGGGCCTCTGATGGTGTCATGATAGATATGGCATCGAGGTGTTCGGAAGTAACGAATGATGGCGTACTGGTTGGGGGAAATGGGTCGCTCCCATTGTTTCCGAAGATAATAATAAACCGGTTTAATATGTCAATTGCATTGCTAATATGATCATGTATATCTCACATGCTTTATACACTCTACGCGCATGATATTACTTGTACAACTCACTAGGCTCCTTTAGCCTAACACTTGTTTGGTGTCGATGTGTCTCTCAGGTACTAGGGACGCCGCTCCCAAGTAGGCTTCGGGCTTGAGTGAGCATGGGGGAAAGATGAGAGACCGGTCCTTTAGGCCGCGAGACTTTGGTTGACGATAACCCTTTTGTAGTCTTCCTCCTAGACGGAGTTAGACTAGTTGGTTATTGTAATTCTTTACTTGATTACAAACATTGTAAATCATACACTATTTATACCCTGTTTTTGGGATGAGCTCACGCCTTGGCGTACGTTGTATACCACCTTTTGTGAAATTGAAAGTTTTTGTTCGCCCTGATTTTTAGGGTGTTACAGATTGAGAACACTAAGGCTATGCGCAGCGGTGGTGTGGGTTCGATCGGGTATAGCCGGCGGGTTGAATTGGTTTGGGTGCGCAACAAGGTAAACCGGCGGGTTGGGAGGGCTGCGGCTTCTCCAAGCCGCTTTATTTGTGTGTGTTGTGTGTGAGAGGGTTGAGAGGGTTGGGTGTGAGTTGTAGAGGGTTATGGGAGGGTAAAGAGAGGGTTGAGAAAAAGCTGATGTGGCATTAAAAAAGTGAGTGGGTTGAGTGGGTTGATTGGGTTGGGTGCAAGTAGCCTAAAGGACATAAACACCCACTACGGATAGGACCCAGGGTCATTTTTATCTAGCCTATTTGCGAAGCATTATGTGAAAAAATTTGTATAATGGATAATGGCGGTTGATCAAAGGTATTTTTGAAATATCTCGTTTGAAATAAACATTTTTTCTTGGTTAGAAATCAAAGAAGGTCTAGCTTAATGGGTGGAAGTAATATTTTTGTGTGTTTTTTGGACGGTATTCTTGGTTGGCCAAGGTTCGAATCCCATGGGGGACGACTTTTATAGCACCAAGCTCTTGGGCCGGTTCAGGGGCGAGTTCATGCATGGGTCGCTCCATAGAGTCGATTCATGGACACGGGACATCAGTCGATGCCCGTTTGGATTCGAATATCCTCGAAACGTGTGTTTTATCTGCCGTTAAAAAAAAAATGCTTGGTCGAAAACTAGGATAGCATGGCATGTTAAATATAATAATATTATTTTCTAGTCAATGAGTGGACCAATGTTTTTTAATGATTTTTTCTTTTTTGGATTTTAATGATGAAAACGAGAACAACGTTAAGAAATATATCAAAATTAGCTAAATATGATTTATAAAAACATAGATGTAAAAAGTAAAAAGACTTGTAGTCAACCATTGTCTTCAAACAAAACATATTTTTAGAGTTAATTACGTTTTTCTTCCCTCTGGTTATATGAAATTTCAAATATCGTCTCGTTTGGCATGTTAAATTATAATAATATTATTTTTTGGTCAATGAGTGGACCAATGTTTTTTAATGCTTAATGATTAAAACGAGAACAACGTTAAAAGATATCAAAATATGTTAAATATGATTTAGAAGACATTTGTTATAAAAACATAGATGGAAAAGGTAAAAAGACTTTAGTCAACCATTTTCGTCAAACAAAACATACTTT
Organism: Centaurea solstitialis; assembly: GCA_030169165.1. Lineage (NCBI taxonomy): Eukaryota > Viridiplantae > Streptophyta > Magnoliopsida > Asterales > Asteraceae > Centaurea > Centaurea solstitialis. Next base: position 12,272,973 of record CM058041.1, on the reverse strand, counting down.
ATAAAGACATTTGTTATCAAAATGTATATTGTTTTTATTGACTAACTTATATGCCCACGTAAGAAAGACTTATTGGAAGTTTATGGAGATAAAATGTAAAAGAGGAATTTTAGCTGTCCACTATATTGGTATTGGGTTGGGGAGAAAATATTTAATAGCGTTTCTAAAGTCTCGCTTTGTTTACGAGATTATTGAAGTAGAGTCGGATTGAATCTCATATTTGGTTAAAAGAATTTCATAGATTTGATAGCGATTTTAATGAAATCCCATAAAGATTGGATTTTGAAGTCTGGTTGTCTAAGAAAGTTGGTTAATATCCTTAGCTGGAAAGATATGTGGCCATGAAAGGCGAAGGAAGGCTGGAATGTCAATAGACGTCTATTATTGAGTTCACCCGATCCGACAGTGCCTGTTTGGGGAACGTACAGTGACAAAATCACTGAATGGGTAATTGGATTTTGTAGAATTTATATATAATAATTATTTAAAATATGTTAAAAACATTTGTTTTATAATCATTAAATAATAAAAAAAAAGTAACTTAAGTAATAAAAACACGCATAAATATTTTCAATGTTCATAAGCTACACTATTTGTAAATCTACCCCACTTGAATGGCTTCCGTCAAATACCCACCATTTGTTTTTTATATATAATTAAAATGTAACTTAAGTTTTATAGCTTAGAGTTATATAGTTATTTACTTTGTATATTTTGGTTTTTATATTTTATTTTATATTTTTATTTTATTAGTTTTAACAATCTATGCTATTGTAATATTCTTTTTGATATCTTGAAAATTTAATTATGACATATATATTACGTAAAAACATTTTTAACTGTTAATATAGTCTTTCAGAAAATGTCTAAATACTTAATTGTTAAAAGAACACATCTTAATTCCGAAAACTTGATCGGTATTTATTTCAAACACTTAATCGCTAAAATAATGTGTCTCGAAGACTTGATCGCGCTAAAAGAGCGTGTCTTAATTATTTTATATATAACATTTAACAAATGTTATCTACTATTCCCATATTTTTTTTAAATGGTACATGAATATTGTTTATTATTAATGTTATATTTCCTTTTATAGTGCTCATCATCTATCTATATATATATATATATATATATATATAGAGAGAGAGAGAGAGAGGAAAGTTCAAATGTGATTATGTGAACCACTTTTTGGTTGTGAACGTGAGGACAGCCGAGAGCGCGACACGTGGCGTATTTGAGTGTGGTCCCCTCCTTTAATTCAATGTCCTCCCATGAATCGCCCCTAGTCACCCGCCGTGGATCTGACGTGGCGCCTAGTCATCCGCCACGTATCGCTCTCTCGGTTGTCCTCACGTTCAAAACCAAAAAGTGGTTCACATTTGAACCCATGGAGAGAATATTATTTGTGAACCCAAAAAATAGTATAAACCGTATGAACCAATCCACACTATTGATCAAAAAAATCAACGGTCAAGATATGGACGGTTAGATTTAAAAAAAATCGAAAATCAAAATACCCCATAAACATCTCCATCTCAATCATTGATTTTGTTAATCAAGGATATGAATTGGTTCACGTTATTTTATATGTTTTTTGGGTTCACATGGAAACAATTTCATTAAACCAAATGCTCCCTAAAAGATTCTTCAAAAACTTAAATGTTAACCTATTTTCTTGTTCCGACAAATCCTTCAAACTCTCTCTAAGATACAATAAGTAAAGCAGAGGATAAAAACTCAAATTTGAAGAATTTTTTAAATTTAAGTCTTGAAATGCGAAAAAAATAATTTTTATTGTCCATACCAATTAAAGAGAAGGCATTATTTTTATCAACCATCCGCGGCCGGCATCGGTATGCAATCCGCAATCGGCAAGGCTATTTTGCCGATCGGCACCATCGACAGCTACACCGCCGTGGCGATCGGCATGGAGAGAAATCGGCATGGTGTTGCCGACTCGTTAGACCACCCCACCCCACCCCACCCCTCTCTCTCTCTCTCTCTTATTAATTATTTAGATTGATATGAGTATTGATGAATTGTTTCGGTAAGATAGTGGAAAGCTGATGAGGCGATTAGCAATATTGGCAAGGGAGTCTACGGATGTGGATGGTCTAACATTTATTAATGCTGAAATCTAGATAATTCAGATATTGATGTAGTTCAATCTAAGTTTTTTTTTTAAGAGAGGGTCGTATCCATTATAAATTATGAGATTTTTACAAACTTTATAAACCAATATCAACCATACATGTAGATGTAGATGATTAACGGTATAGATTCAATCGGTTCCTAAAATTGCTCCTAACCACATTACATAACATCTAAAATTTTCAAAATAAACAAAATTAATAGTTAAAATTAGGTTTGTAGGATTTGTAAGAATTCCATGGTTTATATTTCATATATATTAACAATATATTAACTTATAGTGAGCAAAAACATTATTATACAAGTTTTATTGTTATTTGATTAAAGCTGGGTTTTTTTATTATCACGACATTTAAAATTTTGATTGAAAATCATAAGAATAATTTAATTATAAGATATTCAAAAATTAAATTGATAATCGAGGATTATGAATGGGCTTAATTACATAGTGTTTTATTCAATTACACGTTTAAATCATCTCCTTTAAGTCCGAAAGGATTACTAATTAAAAAGGCCCACTTGATCCATCATTCACCTTTAGAAAACAAAGTTTTTTTATTTATATGTTTGTGCTCATTAACCTTTGCAAACATAACCAAAGTTGGTCACATCTTAAATCCATGGCTTCATCATTTCAGTTTCTTGTTCTTGCAACAATAATAACACTATTGCAAGCACAAAAATCGTGTTCTTATTCTTCCCTAGGCCTTGGCTTATTAACTCGAGGCTCGTCTCTATCGGTCGATAACAAAGACAACGTACTGGTTTCGTTAAACGGCTATTTCACGGCCGGTTTTAATCAAGTCGGAGATAATGCTTACGTATTTGCAGTGTGGCTCACGGAGCAAACCGCAACCAAGAATCGTGACATGGTTTGGATGGCTAACCGAGATGCCCCGGTGAAGAAAAAACACTCGAAGCTTTTGTTACGGGACGACGGGAATCTTGTTTTAACGGATGCCGATGAAGACGTTATTTGGTCAACCAACACAAAGTCAACCTCTTCATCGGTGCGGTTGCTACTCAACCGCACCGGTAATCTTATGCTCTATGATAAGGGAGAGGGACAACCTCTTTGGCAAAGCTTCGATCATCCAACCGATACCCTTCTTCCTAATCAACCCTTCACTAAAAACACCCAACTTGTTTCTTCTAAAAGTTCTACCAATTACGGTTCGGGTTTCTACAAGCTCTTTTTCGACGATGATAGCATTCTCCGGCTTCATTATAATGGTCCGGAAACGACTATCGTGTTTTGGCCTGATCCCTCGTTGACGACGTGGGATGCTATGAGATTTCAATATATAGATACTCGACGAGCAAGCCTTGATTCCGATGGTAAATTCAACTCGTCGGATGGTTTGCATTTCATGTCGGCTGATTACGGGCCAGGTCCTCAAAGAATAATGAGGATCGACATAGACGGTAATTTACGAGTTTATAGTCTTATCGAGCATGGAAACAAAAAGAAGTGGGAAGTTCAATGGCAAGCCATTTCTCACTCTTGCAAGATCCATGGTACTTGTGGTCCAAACAGTCTTTGTACTTATTCTCTAAATTCGGGCCGGAAATGCACTTGCTTACATGGCTACAAAATGGCGAATCCTATCGATTGGAGTTACGGGTGTGAACCCGAATTCGAGCCGTGCATACGAGACGATTGTGGTTTCATTTTTCTTCGTCATGTAGAATTCTACGGTCACGATGTAAGGTTCTTCAACAACATCACCCTTGATTATTGCAAAACGGAGTGCTTAAACGATAACACTTGCAGGGGATTCCAATTCGGATGGAAAGAGGGGGAGAGAAACAATTTTTGCTACATAAAGACTTCTTTATACAATGGCTATCAAATGGGGTTCGATGATTCGATGTACATCAAACTTCCAAAGAGGTTAGTATCATCCTTTCATCAGAGAACCGTCAGCCAATCTAGTTCAAGTTGGTCGTCGAACCCGGTGATAACACCCGCTGTAAAGTCTTTCGACAAAACCCATGAAAAGACGCCACTTCGACCCTTTCTAGTTTTTGGATGCATTATCGGGTTTATCGAGATCATGTGTATATCATTTTTCTGGTATCACAGTAGCAAAAACTTACCCAAAAATGAGGCAAGTCGATTTCGAGGTGCAACAACATTCAGAAGGTTCACATACAGTGAGTTGAAGAAGGCGACATCCGATTTTAGCGAAGAAATAGGGAGAGGCGGTGCTTGCATTGTGTATAAAGGCAAATTATCAGACAACAGAATTGCAGCGGTTAAGAGGCTACAAAACGCTAATCGCCAAGGGGAAGCTGAATTTCAAGCCGAGATAAGCACGATCGGAAGGGTGAATCACATGAACTTGATAGAGACATGGGGTTATTGTGCAGAAGGAAAGCATAGGCTTGTGGTTTATGAGTATATGGAGAATGGATCGTTGGCGGAAAACTTGGCGATCAACAACAAACTTGATTGGGCGACAAGGCTTGATATTGCAATCGGTACCGCAAAGGGACTGGCCTACTTACATGAGGAGTGTTTGGAATGGGTTCTACATTGTGATGTGAAACCACATAACATATTGTTGGATGCGAATTACAAAGCTAAGGTGGCGGATTTTGGTTTGTCCAAACTTCTCGATAGAAGTTGTTGTATCGACCAGTTGAACTTCTCCACGATACGAGGGACTCGAGGTTACATGGCTCCCGAATGGGTGCTTAATTTTCCAATTACGGCAAAAGTTGATGTTTTCAGCTATGGGGTTGTCATTTTGGAGATGATAACAGGCCGGAGTCCAGCAGGCAAACATCATACAAGTAATGAAAATGGAAAGACCGCGCTTTTGCTAATTGGGTGGGTGAGAGATAAGATTCATGAATCTGACCGTCGAATGGAATCTTGGATTGAGGAAATCGTAGATCCAACCGTATGCGGAAAATACGATCGAACCATGATGGAAAAGATGGTTAGAATTGCACTGCAATGTGCCAATGAAGATAAGGAGACAAGACCCTCAATGAGCGAGGTAGTTGATATGCTTCTCCATGTTAGCTAATGAAATTTTCATATTCCATATCTACCCTTACATTATAATTTGCCTTTGTTTTATTAATGTTGTCACATTATGTTTATTGCCTTTTGTCATTTCTTATGGGATTAGCACTTGTTTCTCCTAATAGTATTTCTCAACTTATGTACTATATATTGTTTTATTTTCTTTCATTGTATTGTAAACATCTTTGTTACCCCTTAAAAGATAAAGGCTTTTAGAGAGGTTTTGAGTGTACCTACATATATATTTTAGAGAAGAAATTAGATGACAAAAATAGAAAGCTATTCAAAGGTAGAATGAATTTTAGAAAAAAAATATATAAGTTAGAATTATATATTTTCATAACTAATGTTCGACGTTGCACATTACGTGGTGACAATAATTGCAACATCCCAAAAATTGGAGCAAACAAAAACTTTAAAAGTATGGTTGGTACAAAAGTCCGGATCCCATAAGCATCCCACAATGGCCGGGATGACCGACTACCTCTTCAACAAGTTTCTCAATCCATAAAACGGTAGGTTTTGAAACTTTGATACATTAAATGGTAGGTCTTCAACTACAATACACACAATAGCAAATTGTGACAACATAAATACATTTTAGAGAACTTAACCCTTTTTTTAGTGATTACAAACTATAACAAACTTAATTTGAACCATATACTTAATTTGCAACCAAAGTTTTTCATGACCCAAATTAACCCGTGACCTCAAATCAAGTTAATTATTCAAAAACATGAGTAAAGACTATGCAAAGATTTAAAAGTGTTGTCGTTGAATACATAACCATCATATTGTGAACAATATAGGAATTTCAAGAGCATGGGTTGGTAATTTGTCACGAAACAAAACGTAACATATGTGTAATTGTGGGAGAACAACGTAAGCTTTTCTCAATTTAAGCGTGCTTTAGAGTCTCTGATCTATAAGTACATGTTCTTGGAGATAAAGGACTAGAATAATATACTAAGTGCATAGCACTAATAAAGAAAAGGTTATTACCGATAGCAGAAACAGTCGGTAAACCGTCACAATAGGATTTTCCGACGGTTTTCCAAATTCCAACTAAATGGCCTTTGCTAAAAAGTTGGTCAGTAAAAGTTACCGACTGTTTTTCCGACGACCTTTACCAACTGTTTTTCGACTGTTTCATTTATCGATGGCTTTCCGACGACTAAATAAAAAATAATTAAAAAACTGTCGAAATACAATCGGTAACGGCCGCCGGTAGTACACTGTTTTTTAGCAGTGTAGGCTTGTAGATATCTTGTTAGATCAAGTGACTATGTTTGATACAATTAAAAAAGTGTTAAGAGGGGGTGACTACACTTCCTAAAAATTAGTGACAACTAGTTATTAAGAGTTCGGGCTTTGCACCGGGTTATACAGTGTGATAGATTTTTTCATAAGTAGTATGATGGACTTATATGAAATATAAGTTTGTACATACGTTGTCATATGAAAGGTTAGGACTTCATGCGTTGCGTTGGGTGTTTTCCTATAACCTTACAATCAAAAAGAGGTATATCGCGTAATCAATGTCTATTTAAAGTCATTGTTATATTCAAGTATAAAAGTATACAATTTATTTTAGAGGGTATAATGGTCATTTTGCCCTCTCATTTAATGGATGGCCGTAAACATGAGGGACCAATACATTAAAAAATGCATACATGGAGGTTTATTTTGTAATAAATGAACCTTACGGACCAAATTCATAACATTTGATAAACCTTAGGAACCAAAGCTTTGGAAAAATATATCATGTACTTTTATGAAATTATTTGATTATTTTTTTATTAAAGTTATAATAGTTTATAAGAAACAATAAAACAAAATGTTTTGATAAAATCAATAAAGAAAGTAAAAAGTATGTAATTTGAGAATAAAAAATATAAAGAATTGTCAAGTATAAGGAGTAAATATGTAATTTAATAAAATATTTTAACAATTAAATTCAACAAAGTTGGATAGAGGAATGAAAATAAAAACTATAAGAATGACAAAAGTAGTTTTTAAAGATCGAGGATGAAAAACGCCATAAATATTAAAGTATAGGGACGAAAATCTTAACTTATTTTATTTATTTTATTATTTTATTTATTTTTTTCTCTAACAAACATAAAGGTATTTGGAAATGGGGGAGCGATCTTTACAAAAAGGATATTGATGGCATTTTTGTAATTTAGTCAACTTTGGGGGTCAAATTTATTTTTTTCCTTACAAATGTATGGTATTATAATTACTTATTATCAATCTTATAGGTTATAGATTGTAAAATGCTTGCTAAAAGAACAATGAATCAAATCTACTAAATGTTCAAACATAAGTCTATAACCTATTGACAAAAAAGATTACAAATATGAAATTATGCAAATATCTTACCTTCACATACAACAATAATAGAATTTTTTTTTTTTTGAGAAAAGGGGACAGAACCCCGAAAAAATACTACAATAATAGATTGACCCCACCATACACACGTTTTTAGCATTGAGATCTCAATAGTTGAAATGTTTGAGTTGCGTATGTACAAAAGTAAGCGTATGTACAAAAGTAATCGCCGACAAGATGAGGCTCGAGATGCTGACAAGTTGGTGCAGCTCTTTTGTCTCCTTGCTGACGCTATTTAATGCCTTCTCTCACGCGTTTTCTAGAGTTGACCTCGAGTTGACTTCGATTTGACCATCTTCTCTCTCTTCATTAAAGCTGATGTTGACAAAAAGGACTCGAGATAAAGACAAAGATGCTCGAGATATGACTCGAAAAACTCAAAAATTTGAAAAATATGCTCGAGATAGCAAACTAAGACCCGAAATGCTCAGATCTAGACTCGAGACATAAGAGCATCTCCTAAAAACCTCCATTGAAGTTCCTCCATTGATGAACTTCGAACAAAACCTCGAAAATCATTCATTTTAGGCTCAAAAATCATCAAATTTTCACAATTAAACAGCAAAACTCAAATCTAACAACAAAATATCATCAATCTACATCCAAAACTTCAAATCTTCAAGATCTTCAAGCTCCAAATCCAAATCTCACCATTTTTGCTCCAAACTTCAAAAATCCAAAAATTACCTTCAAATCTTCAAGTTTTTCACCAATTTTCACTGATCTCCTGCTCTGATACCACTTGTTAAATCTGAATATCAATCCACCATGATTAAGAAGCTTCAATCAATCACAAATCTCACTTTCATTAAGTATAGAGTACAATATGAACAATACACACACTCTTAACTTTCTCTCTCCTCTAACAAGCACTTGATCTGACAATACGAATCCTCTCTTCTTACTAAAATCTAACTCTCCTAAAAGCTTTTATACACCAAGGGTATTTACACAATGCACCCCTCAACTTTACACAAGATACAAAATACTCAACAACTTGAATACAATTATATTTTTGACCCTAACACATATAATGCTTATGTTATTTCTTTTAGTTCAATCTTAATTGCCCAAGAAAGTATGGAACATGTTAAATTGTTGTTTAGCATAAGAACCATGATATCGTTTGGCGTAAAACTAATAATAGTATGTATCTTAGAAAGCATTCAGATAGGGACAAGCATGTTTCGTGTTTTCTATTGGATTTTATTTACATTACGTTGTTAAAACTCACTCTATGTCGATGTAGACTTGTTTCAATACCTATAGTGACAAGCATGTTTCGGTACCTATAGTGTTGTTAGAATGGCATAACCGTAACAAATGTAAGGTGTAGCATTTTGTTAAACCAAATCACATCTTATTTAATAAAAATTTGTGATCCAATAAACAATAATAAGAAAATGTTTGTCAACCATAAACTAGCTTACAAGCTCCAACTACATAAAATGTGTCATTTGGTTGGTTATCGTAAATATTTTCGAAGAACTACTTTAGTAATCTTTCAATAAGTTATAGGGTACTTTTCATTTTATATTTTAACATATCCTTCTAGGTGATTTCCAGTTCTACTCTAGCTTATCAGGTAAGTTTTACCCACAGGGTGTGTGCGTGTATGTGTAATTCATATTAGTAAGGTCTAATGTTCGAGTTACAACACCACTAATCTACCAATAGGATACATGTGTTGATTTACCTCTCTCATGATGATTGTGAGAACGTTGTGGTGATGGAACCTCAGAGAGTGGCGTCTATGCTTTTTTAGCTTATTAGCATTGGCAGACCTATGAAGACCCGAGCGGGTCCCATACAAAATACACCTGCTCAACTGACTTTTGCACGTAGAAAATATTGTGGGGTATAAATAATGCTTCTGCTAAACTTTGAGAGGTACTCCAAGATAGTAGAATATATACAAAAAAAAAACATCGGCTAAAAATGTCCATCGAAATCAAACAAAAAACTTTAAAAATCGTTTGAAGTCAATCCAAAAATCAAACGAAGTGATGTGATCTACGCTTATTGCACCCATTCTAAAAAATATCTCGAGTCCACCAATGCTTATTGGGTAATGGGTAATACCATGCATGATTATTTTATATGCTAATAATTACCTTTTAAGAAAATAAGAGTAAACAGACCGGTTACTTTCCCCCACAATACCGCTATGTCAGCTTTTCAGTTACCACTCAACCTACCAGTGAGACCGCTCAAACCCGTAGTAATCACATTCCCACCATACCTAAACTACCACTCACAACACTCTCTTACCTCACCCACTCACATCCTCACATATATTAATTATTTAGATCATGAGTATGGATGAATTGGTAAAGATTGGTATGGTATGGGTAAGATAGTGGAAAGCTAGATTGCAAGGAGTCTACAGATGTGGATGGTCTAACATTTATTAATGCTGAAATATAGATAATTCGGATATTGATGGAGTTCAATCTAGTATTTTGTTAAGAAGAGAGTAGCCAATTCAACCATACATGTAGATGTAGATGATTAACGGTGTGGATTCAATCGGTTCCTAAAATTGCTCTTAACCATATTACATAACCGCCTAAAATTTTCAAAATAGAAAAAATCAATTGTTAAAATTAAGTTTTGTAGGATTTGTAAGAATTCCATGGTTTGTATTTGATATATATTAACAATTTAATTAATATATATTTACTTACAGTAAGTAAAACATTATTATACAAGTTTTATTGTAATTTGATTAAAGCTGGGTTTTTTTGTATTATCACGACATTTAAAATTTTGATTGAAAATCATAAGAATAATTAATTATAAGATATTAAAAACAAATTGTCTTCCAGTGATGTGGCGGATTGGTTATCGTTTGGAGGATTCATAGCGTCCTAACTGAGTTCGAGCCTTCCTTGTACATGCCTGGGGACATTTAAGTAGAGCCATGTTTACCCCCAAAAATTGTTGGGGATTAGTTGGGCTTTAGCCCGGACACCCTTCGAAAAAAAAGATATTCAAAAAGTTAATTTGATAATCGAGGATTTTGAATGGGCTTAATTACATAGTTTTTTATTCAATTACACGTTTAAATCATCTCTTTTAAGTCCAAAAGAATTACTAATTAAAAAGGCCCACTTGATGCATCATTCACCTTTATAAAACAAAGTTTTTTTATTTATATGTTTGTGCTCATTAACCTTTGGAAACATAACCAAAGTTTGTTCAAATCTTAAATCCATGGCTTCATCATTTCAGTTTCTTGTTCTAGCAACAATAATAACACTAATACAAGTACAAAATTCATGTTCTTATTCTTCCCTAGGCCTTGGCTTATTAACTCGAGGCTCATCTCTATCGGTCGATAACAAAGACGACCTATTGGTTTCGTTAAACGGCTATTTCACGGCCGGTTTTAATCAAGTCGGAGAGAATGCTTACGTATTTGCAGTGTGGCTCACAGAGCAAACCGCAACCAAGAATCGTGACATGGTTTGGATGGCTAACCGAGATTCCCCGGTGAAGAAAAAACGCTCGAAGCTTTCCTTACGGGATGATGGGAATCTTGTTTTAACGGATGCCGATGAAGACGTTATTTGGTCAACCAACACAAAGTCAACCTCTTCATCGGTGCGGTTGCTACTCAACCGCACCGGTAATCTTATGCTCTATGATAAGGGAGAGGGACAACCTCTTTGGCAAAGCTTCGATCATCCAACCGATACCCTTCTTCCTAATCAACCCTTCACTAAAAACACCCAACTTGTTTCTTCTAAAAGTTCTACCAATTACGGTTCGGGTTTCTACAAGCTCTTTTTCGACGATGATAGCATTCTCCGGCTTCATTATAATGGTCCGGAAACGACTATCGTGTTTTGGCCTGATCCCTCGTTGACGACCTGGGACGCTATGAGATTTCAATATATAGATACTCGACGAGCAAGCCTTGATTCCGATGGTAAGTTCAACTCATCGGATGGTTTGCATTTCTTGTCGGCTGATTACGGGCCGGATCGTCAAAGAATAATGAGGATCGACATAGACGGTAATTTAAGAGTTTATAGTCTTGTTGAGCATGGAAACAAAAAGAAGTGGGAAGTTCAATGGCAAGCCATTTCTCACTCTTGCAAGATCCATGGTACTTGTGGTCCAAACAGTCTTTGTACTTATTCTCTAAATTCGGGCCGGAAATGCACTTGCTTACATGGCTACAAAATGGCGAATCCTATCGATTGGAGTTACGGGTGTGAACCCGAATTCGAGCCGTGCATACGAGACGATTGTGGTTTCATTTTTCTTCGTCATGTAGAATTCTACGGTCACGATGTAAGGTTCTTCAACAACATCACCCTTGATTATTGCAAAACGGAATGCTTAAACGATAACACTTGCAGGGGATTCCAATTCGGATGGAAAGAGGGCGAAAGAAACAATTTTTGCTACATAAAGACTTCTTTATACAACGGCTATCAAATGGGGTTCGATGATTCGATGTACATCAAACTTCCATAGAGGTTAGTATCATCCTTTCATCAGAGAACCGTCAGCCAATCTAGTTCGAGTTGGTCGTCGTCGTACCCGGTGATAACACCCGCTGTAAAGTCTTTCGAAAAAAACCATGATAGGAAGCCACTTCGACCCTTTCTAGTTTTTGGATGCATTATCGGGTTTATCGAGATCATGTGTATATCATATTTCTGGTATCACAGTAGCAAAAACTTACCGAAAAATGAGGCAAGTCAATTTCTAGGTGCAACAACATTCAGAAGGTTCACATACAGTGAGTTGAAGAAGGCGACATCCGATTTTAGCGAAGAAATAGGGAGAGGCGGTGCTTGCATTGTGTATAAAGGCAAATTATCAGACAACAGAATTGCAGCGGTTAAGAGGCTACAAAACGCTAATCGCCAAGGGGAAGCTGAATTTCAAGCCGAGATAAGCACGATCGGAAGGGTGAATCACATGAACTTGATAGAGACATGGGGTTATTGTGCAGAAGGAAAGCATAGGCTTGTGGTTTATGAGTATATGGAGAATGGATCATTGGCCGAAAACTTGGTGATCAACAACAAACTCGATTGGGCGACAAGGCTTGATATTGCAATCGGTACCGCAAAGGGACTGGCCTACTTACATGAGGAGTGCTTGGAATGGGTTCTACATTGTGATGTGAAACCACATAACATATTGTTGGATGCTAATTACAAAGCTAAGGTGGCGGATTTTGGTTTGTCCAAACTTCTCGATAGAAGTTGTTGTATCGACCAGTTGAACTTCTCCACGATACGAGGGACTCGAGGTTACATGGCTCCCGAATAGGTGCTTAATTTTCCAATTACGGCAAAAGTTGATGTTTGCAGCTATGGGGTTGTCATTTTGGAGATGATAACAGGACGGAGTCCAGCACGCAAACATCATACAAGTAATGAAAGTGGAAAGACCGCGCTTTTGCTAATTGGGTGGGTGAGAGATAAGATTCACGAATCTGACCGTCGAATGGAATCTTGGATTGAGGAAATCGTAGATCCAACCGTATGCGGAAAATACGATCGAACCATGATGGAAAAGCTGGTTAGAATTGCACTGCAATGTGCCAATGAAGATAAGGAGACAAGACCCTCAATGAGTGAGGTGGTTGATATGCTTCTCCTTGTTAACTAATGAATTTTCATATTCCATATCTACTTTTATGTTATAATTTGCCTTTGTTTTATTAATGTTGTCACATTATGTTTATTGCCTTTTGTCATTTCTTATGGGATTAGCACTTGTTTCTCCTAACAGTATTTCTCAACTTATGTACTATATATTGTTTTATTTTCTTTCATTGTATTGTAAACATCTTTGTCACCCCTTAAAAGATAAAGGCTTTTAGAGAGGTTTTGAGTGTACCTACATAATATTTTTAAAGAAGAAATTAGATGACAAAAATAGAAAGCTATTCAAAGGTAGGATGAATTTTAGAGAAATATATATATAATTTAGAATTATATATTATCATAACTAATGTTCGACGTTGCACATTACGTGGTGACAATAACTGTAACACCCCAAAAATTGGAGCTAACAAAAACCTTAAGAGTAAGGTTGGTACAAAAGTCCGGATCCCATAAGCATCCCCCGATGGCCGGGATGACCTGCTATACCTCTTCAACAAGTTTCTCAATACATAAAACGGTAGGTTTTGAAACTTTGATACATTAAATGGTAGGTCTTCAACTACAATACACACAATAGCAAAATATGACAACTTGAATACATTTTAGAGAACTTAAATACTTAACCCCTTTTTTTTAATGACTACAAACTATAACAATCTTAATTTGAACCATATACTTAATTTGCAACCAAAGTTTTTCATGACCCAAATTAACATGAGTTAATTATTCAAAAAACATGAGTAAAGACTATGCAAAGGTTTAAAAGTGTTTGTCGTTGAATATGTGTAATGATCATATAGTGAACAATAGGAATTTCAAGAGCATGGGTTGTTAATTTGTCACGAAACAAAACGTACATGTGTAATTGTGGGAGAACAACGTAAGCTTTTCTTGATTTAAGCGTGCTTCAAAGTCTTTGATCTATAAGTACATGTTCTTGGAGATAAAGGACTAGAATAATATACCAAGTGCATAGCACTAATAAAGAAAAGGTAATTACCGATAGCATAAACAGTCGGTAAACAATCAGAATAGGCGTTTCCAACGGTTTTCAAAATTCCAACTAAAAAAATGGTCGTTGCTAAAAAAACTGGTCAGTAAAAGTTATCGACCGTTTTTTCGACGACCTTTACCAACTGTTTTCTGACTGTTTCGTTTATCGACGGCTTTCTAACGGTTTTCCGACGACTAAATAAAAGATAATTAAAAAACTGTCGGAATACAGTCGGTAACGACCGCCAATAGTACACTGTTTTTAGCAGGGTAGGCTTGTAGATGTCTTGTTAGATCAAGTGACTATGTTTGATACAATTAATAAAGTGTTAAGAGGGGTGACTACACTTCCTAAAAATTAGTGACAACTAGTTATTAAGAGTTCGGGCTTTGCACCGGGTTATACAGTGTGATGTAGTAAGATGGACTTATATGAAATATAATACATATGTTGTCATACGAAAGGTTAGGACTTCATGTGTTCCGTTGGGTGTTTTCCTATATATAACCTTACAATCAAAAAGAGGTATATAGCGTAATCAATGTCTATTTAACGTCATTGTTATATTCAAGTATAAAAGTATACAATTTATTTTAGAGGGTATAATGGTCATTTTGCCCTCTCATTTAATGGATTAATGGATGGCCGTAAACATGAGGGACCAATACATAAAAAAATGCATACGTGGAGGTTTATTTTGTAATAAATGAACCTTAAGGACCAAATTCATAACATTTGATAAACCTTAGGAACCAAAGCTTTGGAAAAATATATCATGTACTTTTATAAAATTATTTGATTATTTTTTTATTAAAGTTATAATAGTTTATAAGAAACAATAAAACAAAATGTTTTGATAAAATCAATAAAGAAAGTAAAAAGTATGTAATTTGATAATAAAAAATATAAAGAAATGTCAAGTATAAGGAGTAAATATGTAATTTAATAAAATATTTTAACAATTAAATTCAACAAAGTTGGATGGAGGAATGAAAATAAAAATTATAAGGATGAAAAAAAATAGTTTTTTAATATCGAGGATGAAAAACGTCATAAATATTAAAGTATAGGGACGAAAATCTTAACTTATTTTATTATTTTATTAATTTATTAAGTTTTTTTTTCTAACAAACATAAAGGTATTTGGAAATGGGGGATATTGAGGAAAAAACAGCGATCTTTACAAAAAAGATATTGATGGCATTTTTGTAATTTAGTCAACTTTGGGGGTCAAATTTATTTTTTCCCTTACAAATGTATGGTATTATAATTACTTATTATCAATCTTATAGGTTATAGATTGTAAAACTGTTTGCTAAAAGAACAATCAATCAAATCTACTAAATGTTCAAACATAAGTCTATAACCTATTGACAAAGAAGATTACAAATATGAAATTATGCAAATATCTTACCTTCACATACTACAATAATAGAATTTTTATTTTTTTTAGAAAAGGGGACAGAACCCTGAAAAAATACTACAATAATAGATTGACCCCACCATAAACACGTTTTTAGCATTGAGATCTCAATAGTTGAAATGTTTAAGTTGCGTATGTACAAAAGTAAGCGTCATATAATATATGCATGCCTAAATTATACATATAATGCTTATGTTATTTCTTTTAGTTCAATCTTTTAATTGCCCAAGAAAGCATGGAACATGTTAAATTGTTGTTTAGCATAAGAACCATAATATCGTTTGGCGTAAAACTAATAATAGTATGTATTTTAGAAAGCATTCAGATAGGGACAAGTATGTTTCGTCTTTTCTATTGGATTTTATTTACATTATGTTGTTAAAACTCACTCTATGTCGATGTAGACTTGTATCAATACCTATAGTGACAAGCATGTTTCGGTACCTATAGTGTTGTTAGAATGGCATAACCGTAACAAATGTAAGGCGTAGCATTTTGTTAAACCAAATCACATCTTATTTAATAAAAATTTGTGATCTAATAAACAATAATAAGAACATGTTTGTCAACCATAAACTAGCTTACAAGCTCCAACTACATAAAATGTGTCATTTGGTTGGTTATCATAAATATCTTTGAAGAACTACTTTAGTAATCTTTCAATAAGTTATCGGGTACTTTTCATTTTATATTTCAACATATCCTTCTAGGTGATTTCCAGTTCTACTCTAGCTTATCAGGTAAGTTTTACCCACAGGGTGTGTGCGCGTGTGTGTAATTCATATTAGTAAGGTCTAATGTTCGATTTATAACACCACTAATCTACCAATAGGATACATGTGTTGATTTACCTCTCTAATGATGATTGTGAGAACGTTGTGGTGATGGAACCTCGGAGAGTGGCGTCTATGCTTTTTTAGCTTATTAGCATTGGCGGACCTATGAAGACCCGAGCGGGTCCCATACAAAATACACCTGCTCAACTGACTTTTGCACGTAGAAAATATTGTGGGGTATAAATAATGCTTCTGCTAAACTTTGAGAGGTACTCCGAGATAGTAGAATATATACAAAAAAAAAACATGAGCTAAAAATGTCCATCGAAATCAAACAAAAAACTTTAAAAATCGTTTGAAATCAATCCAAAAATCAAAGGAATTTGCAGTGATGTGATCTACGCTTATTGCACCCATTCTAAAAAATATCTCGAGTCCACCCATGCATGATTATTTTATCTGCTAATAATTACCTTTTAACAAAATAAGAGTAAACGGACTGGTTACTTCCCTCTACAATACCGCCACATCACCTTTTCAGTTACCACTCAACCTATCACGTGACACCACTCAGACCCGTAGTAGTCACATCCCACCACACCTAAACTACCACTCACAACACTCTCTTACCTCACCCACTCACATCCCCACACACATCAGTCCCCAAAGACCACACCCTCAATTGCTCATAGCATGGTGAAGCGGTACCCACACCCATCACCCAACTGGTACCACCTTCTAAGTTCTACCACACCCATTCCGTTCACTCTAATAAATTTATCAAACAGTAATTCCCTCTCTAAACACAAAGGTTTGGGCTGAACCGGTCTAATTGGGTCACAACCCGGTCCAAGTCCAGATTCCAATAAAAGGTGTTGGGCCAAGAATGAACCATCCCTAGATCGACACGTACGGTGACGAGGTGGTCCTCTTTTAGCCGACAACAAATGGGCATCAACCAATCAGAATTCAACAGCGTTTCAGATAAAAAACCACCTATCTTTTCCAAAACCACCTTAATTCCTACGATACCACCTTTTACTAGATTCCTTCCTTATTTTATTCACATGGTCCCACCATCATATTATCCACTCCAAAATTAATTAATTCTTTAATCATAATTTTGTATTGATATATTTGTAACTTTTGAAATGAATGTTTCTAAAGCTCCTTTTATCTTGTCTTTATTTAAGAAAACACACAATTTAGTAAATAGTTCCATTAAGTTTATTATTTGACAAGTGACCAAACAAGATAATGTTTTCTATAAATGAAATTAAGAGAAAATTTTACAAATATGGTATAAGAGTATTTATACTTTATAACAACTATTTTAAAATATGAAAAATCGAAAAAAGTTAACCATGTGTTTGGTTTAAAAAGTTGTTTTCATTTTTTTAGAAAACGTTTTCAGAAAATGAAGTTGAGTTTTTAATTTTTAGTTTTCTGTGAAAATCTTAGAAAATGCGTTTGAATGAAATTGTGGAGTTTTCTTTTTTTCTTTTTAATTTTTTTTGAAAATTATCAAAGTCAGTTTTTTAATTTACATAAAAGTTAGAAAACAGAAAAAAATCATTTTTTTGAAAACTGAATGAAACAAACGTATTTTCAAAACATTTTCATTTTCCTTAAAAAAATTTGTTGAAAAATTGAAAACCTTTCAATAACCAAACACACCCATAAGATTCTAAACTTTAACTATCGTCAAACTATATACAAAATAGAAAGGATGGAAAATGAATGCTTTTTCTTTAAATATGAAGAACATTTCAAAAATAACTATCAAATGATAGGATTAATATTATTATTTTTCTATGAAATCTTTTATATAGAAAGATATGATATTTTAATAGACACATAATATATTATAATATTATAATTAGTGTTGGATTTTTTTTAAATAGAAAATCAATGGAAATGAATATATTTTCTTAAAAAATTGAATTTATTTTATCATTTTACTTTTTGTTTTGAAAGGCCATTAAAAAATGCTCTAGTTATTTCTAGGAATAAGTAGGTTTATCCTAATTAGAATTTTATATACAATAAACAGCTTTAAATTTATGGATGATAACAGAAAACGTGTTTGCTATAAAGGAATATGATTTGCTTCGAAATAGTTATCATTTCAAAAGGAAGATCCAATCAAATTGATATTATGTCATTTCGATTTACTTTTAAAATTTTATTTTGAAAATCTGCCTTTAGGGAATTTGCTGTCTTTTTCTATGTAACCAAAAGAGGATACCATTTATTTGATATAGGTAAAAGGACACGCTACAATATTTTGTGAATGAAAAGAAAGTTATCAATTTGTAAACAATTCTTTTTTAGAAAAAAATATCAGATTTTTTTAGATGTTATAACAAATTAATGATCTTAAAATTGATTCCAAAATGCATTCTATTTTGATATAATTTGTCAAACGAGGATCTTTTTTGTTTATGAAAATAATTATTGTAAGTATCTTTCCAAATTTAAAATTTAGAATATATAATTAATCAATAGGTCAAGACTTAGGCTATGTTTGGCAAACTAGCTGATAAGTTAACTTATGACTGATAAGGTAGCTTATAACTGATAAGGTAGCTGGTGACTGATAAGGTAGCTGATGACTGATAAGGTAACTGATGAATAAGTTACGTTTGGCAAAAACTAGCTGATAAGGTAGCTTATGACTGTAAAAGGACAAAAAAAAACATGTTTTAAAATTAATGGTGTAAAACTTAGCAAGGGTATATTTGGAATAAAAAAACAAAAAATCTCATAAGTCACCAAAAGGTTAGTGAGAGTAGCTTTTCAAAAAGCTAGCTTATAAGTTAACTTATAAGCTAACTTATGGTCATCCAAACATGTACCTGACTTATAAGGTGACTTATAAGCTAACTTATAAGTCACCTTATTTTTACCAAACAATGCCTTAATGATTAATTATATAGGTCTAGTGGCCACTACCCATAACCAAACGCTCGGTTGACTTAGTAAATGGAGGGCTTTTGGAGAAATTAGCCAGGGTTTGAGGTCGGCCCATGCTATTGTGCTAAGCGCTGAAACAGGGTGTAATTTGCCAAGGGACTGATCAGGTGACGGTCAGTTGGGTCCAAAGAACCATGGAGTTAGAGTTTCACCGTCAACATTAACCTTTTATTGGAGTAATAATGAAACTTCATATTGGTAGTTCTAAGTTTCATAAAATAATGTTTTTGGCTATACTATATAAAGTAAAATGTAAATTTACCTCTTTGTAAAAATCTTATACCAAAAAAATTATTTTGTTTCTGTTATTGGATTTATGACATTTTTTTTTGTATAATGGTTTATATATTTTTATCAAATTATATTTCTAATCAAACTTCATATATTTTGGAAAAGATGAAGAGCAAGATGACGATGACATTTATGTCGGTGGGAGTGTTTAAACTTCGACAAAAACCAAATAAAATTGGTCAAATCGAAGCAATATATCGATCAGTTTAGCCATATTGGTCATCATATTTATGAAGAGCCAAAATGAAAACCTTGAAACCAAGAAAATTAGTTTCGACTGATGGATGTAATGTGAAAGCGGTCATATTATCCCGGCCATCTATATGTATAGGGATAAAAGACTTGAAATCATATCATGTGTTACTTTTTGTCTCACCAAACCGTCATATTAAAAAAAACATATAATCTTTGTAGTTAAAAACATCACACTTTCAAAACAATATAGTAAACCTTCAAGCTAAAAAAAATCAAACATCCACTCAAAAAAACGAACCTTTATATGATAACAACCATATGAACTTTCTCAAGAAAAACACACTAAACCTTAAGTGATCTCATAGGTCATAGGTGTAACGAAAAATGGTTAATTTTTACAAGAACCTAATGCATACGAAGTACTGGGTTAGACGGGTTCGAAGCCGGCGACTTCGGCAGGTTGGGCGGGTACGGCTACGCCGAAGGCGGGTTCAGCGGGCTGGGGTTGTGAGCGGCGTCGACACACCGCTCGGTTAATAGGCGGGATGTCGCTTTTGTGTGTATGTTGCGTGTGTGGTGTGTTTTATTTAAATAAAAAGTAAGAGAATTGGGAGGGTTGGGTACTAATCAGAGAGGGTTTCAGAGGGTTAATGGAAGGGTTAGAGAAAAGCTGATGTAACAGTAGGGTTGGGAGGGTTGGATGCTGATAGCCTAACAGTGGACTATACATGTGCAAGTGTGAGACAAAGCAAAGAGTTGTTTGGTTTTCCATTAAGCCTTCCTATATATATGGATAAAGATGTGTAGTGTGGATTAATTTGTCTATAGATTATAAAGTTTTTTCATAGATAAATGAACGTTATTGTTAAATTTAAGGAGGGGGAAGATATGTTTGAAAAAAAACTTGGCTTTTTATAATGCTTCTCTAAGAAGCTATAGACCACTTTCCATTTTATTAAACAAAGTCATTTCCAAACAGTTATGCATAATTGATTAACTAAGTAGTGAACCTTATGAAGCTTATTAAGTTTCTAAGGCCATCCTTAAAGGGCCATCGGGAGGGAGTCGGTAGGGGAGGTACCGACGGTGCACACCAAAAATGGTGGCCGGTAGAGCACCGGTAGTGGAGGGAGCCGGTATGGTGGCACCGATGTGTTTGAAGCAACAACCCACCCCCTACCCCCCTCTCTCTCTCTATCTCTCTCTTCTTTCTCTCTCTACCTTTTTTAATTTTCTTATTTTTTAATAAATTAATTAGAGGGGTATGGTATTGGTATGGTTAAGGATGGATTGGTATGGTGTTGGTAAGGTATTGGTAAAGCTGATGTGGCGCTGATGTGGTAGCAAAAATGAGGGATATGAGGGGTACGGCTAAGGATGGCCTAAGAAACATACCTTGAAATTTATCAGTATATAAGTATTTTTGGTAAGGTAATCTAAGTTGGAATGTTAAGTAACACCGTTATTTTTCTCTATTATTTTTTTATTAGCATGGTAATAATTCTCTCTCAACTATGGTTTTTTAGTTATTTTGTTTATTAAATATGAATGATTTAATATTTGAGATGTTCTATGTACTTATGAAATATTATATCAACCATAACACTAATCAATCAAATACTATTTCTAACAAACTTTACTAGTCTAACACGTTTAGTTGATTTATTTGAACTTTGTCAAATCTAATTTTCCAATTTGACCAAGACTCTAATCTTCAAACCAAGTGGTTCACATTCCTAAATTGTGGTACAAAAAAGTCTTTTAATTTAAGTTACAGTAAAGTACTTTATAGACATTTGATGAATAGTTGGAATTCGGTAAAACCAACCATTTTTCATCACTCCTGTAGGTCCATTATAAATGTTCGGTATATGTTTCTTTTGAAAGTTTGAAACGTTTTTCATTTGAATGTTTGTCTTTTTCTCATCTGAACGTACAATATTTTTTGCTCTAAAGACCCCACAATTTTGGTTCTAAAGATTCAATTAAATCACCGCACCCAAAAACTCCAAGATGATGCTACAAAAATTGTTGAATCTTATACCCTCAAAAGTCTAAGTAAATGTTTTAGATAGAAAAAAAGTGATTACTGCCCAACTCCAACCCATCCCATTCAGAACTTGTCTCTAAGGAGACCAATGCATTCTTTGGCTCATTTAGCAAATAAGGCTAGCAGGGGGCTAACATGTTTTTGTGAGACCGGTAAGACCAAGTTTTTACACTCAAAACTTTATAGCAAAACATTGTAAAGGTAAAAATAATACTGAATTTTCACAACAAAAACACCATAAAGATTATCTTCACAGTGTTTTGTTGTAAAGTTTCAAGTGTACAAACTTGGACACACCGTTCTCAAAGTGATCTCAAGCTTAAATATATATATATTATATAGGGGTGGGTTCAAATGTGAACCACTTTTTGGTTGTGAACGTGAGGACAGCCGAGAGCGCGACACGTGGCGGATGACTAGGCGCCACGTTAGATCCACGACGGATGACTAGGCGCGATTCATGGGAGGGCATTGAATTAAAAGGGGGGACCACACTCAAAGCCGCCACGTGTCGCGCTCTCGGTTGTCCTCACGTTCACAACCAAAAAGTGGTTCACAATTGAACTTTCCTCTATATATATATATATATATATAGTATTAGGTTCAAATGAGAAGTGCTAAAAAAATGAGAAGCAGAGAAGTGATCTCTACCACTCATCCGGTCAATAAAGGCGGCTTTGACCGGGTCCCCCTCCTTTAATCAACTCCACCCTCCATGAATCGCGTCAATCCTCCGTGATCGTGTCCACCTTAACTGGTCAAAGCCACCTTTATTGACCGAATAAATGGTGAAGATCACTTCTCTACTTCTCATTTGAACCTTACTCTCTCTCTCTCTCTCTCTCTCTCTATGTATATGTATTTGTATATTTAAATATAGAGAAAATTATTTATATAGCCATTTCAAAAATCTTGATTCACCTCCTAGCCATTATCCCACACCGTTTCACCATTTAACCCAAACCGTCCCCCCACAAACCGTAGCCCCGGGCGACGGTTTCATATTTACACAAACGCCCCCTTGCAAGATTCCAATATGTACCCCTTGGCCCCTTAAATATGAAACCGTCGCCCGGGGCTACGGTTTGTGGGGCGACGGTTGTGTAAATATGGCCGGAAAAGGGAGTAGATGGCCGGAAACTTCATAGTCGCCTGGGGCTACAGTTTGTGGGGCGACGGTTTGGGTTAAATGGTGAAACGGTGTGGAAGAATGGCTAGGAGGTGAATCAAGATTTTTGAAATGGCTATATAAATAATTTTCTATTAAATATATGTAGTAAACATAAGTAGAAGACAAAATGAAATGATGTAAGATGCAAATAATAAGGTTGTAAAGCAAATACAGGGAGAATAGGTAGTAGAAAAAGAGGCATGTTCCAAAATATCTCTTAAAATGGAATTTGTTCCTCTTCTCTCCTCTCTTCTCCACCAGATATACAAGAAATCATAGCATACATAACACCTACCACCACCACCAGCTCCATCTGCTTCCAGATTCCAGGCTTCTTTCTTTCTTGTGTGTGTGTGTGTTTTTTTTCCTTCTTCTGAAAATCTGAATCTGATCAGAATGGGGAGGGGAAGGGTGATGTTGAAGAGGATCGAGAATAAAATCAATCGCCAGGTGACATTCTCCAAAAGAAGATCAGGTTTGCTCAAGAAAGCTCACGAAATCTCCGTTCTCTGCGATGCCGATGTCGGTCTCATCATCTTCTCCACCAAAGGAAAGCTCTGCGAGTTCGCTACCGATGCCTCGTACGATCTCTCTCTTACTCTCTTGTTATTTTTCATAACTCCTTACTATTTCCTCTATATTTCTGTGATCGATTTATATGTAGCTTAATTTTTGACTTTTTGTTATCACTCACATACATACACGCTATTCTATTCCTACGCGTGCTTTGTTGTTCGATCAACACACCATTTTTGCAAAATTGTTGCTATGAAATGAAATATCATCTTACTTTCTCATAACTTGTTACTGTTAGTATTTCCCCTAACTTTCGATGATTGATTTATGTAGCTTAATTTTTGACTTTTTGTTATCCACGAACATACACATACGCTATACGCTATTCCTCCGCTTGCTTTGTTGTTCCATCAACACACAATTTTTGCAAAATTGTTGCTATGAAATGAGATTTCATCCTACTTTCTCATAACTTGTTACTATTAGTATTTCCCCTAACTTTTCATGATCTATTTATGTAGCTTAATTTTTGACTTTTTGTTACCACTAACATACATAGACGCTATTTTATTCCACCGCCTGCTTCACACCATTTTTTTCAAAATTGTTGCTATGAAATGAAATTTCATCTAATTTTTTTTTTTCAGAAATCATACAAAATTTCACTTCTTAGAAGTTAAATCCCTACTTGTTTGAACAGATCTAAGCTGGTTATATTCATATGTGTATTATTATTTGATGCTTTTTCTATATATGGAAAGTGACCAAATTCATGCAAATTTATGCATTTTCTGCAGCAATTATGTATCTATATGTTTGATGAATACATACAGGAATGTTTCTGGAAACTTATTTTTTTACTTGTTTCGTTTTTTCTGGGTGTATATATATGTGGGGTATGGTTGGTTCTTTCATCACCGTTAAGGCTAAAGATGGAATTTTAGGGTTTACGTTTTTTAAGTAAGTTTTTTTTAGGCCCATGAGCAGAAAAGCAACCAATGAGAAAACGAAAACACACACACTAGGTCAAGTCACACTAGGTACTTGGTCATTATTGCTTCTTTCTCTCTCTTCTTTTTTTAACATTTCTTGAATAAATTCAATAAGAGGAAAAAATATAAAATTTGGTCCTGCTTTTATGGCTCAGATACCAGCTAGATAATTGTTTAAGAGTACATGATCCATATAATGTGCATTATTAGAGCTCATGTATATTTAATTAATTATTAATATGGTATAAAATGTATTTTAAAATGACTCCCCCTAATATGATTTTACTAAAGTTTATTTTTGAGGTTAATTTTTAAAGATTTAGGCTGTCTTGGCAACCTAGCTGATAAGATAGCTGGTAGCTGATCAGCTAGTTGTTGATTGATAAACTAGCTATTAACTGATAAACTAGTTTATAAATAAATTTTATTTGATAAAAAAATAGGTTACAAGTATGTAAAATGATCAAAAATAATATCTTGGAGTATAATAGTTAATATTAATAAGAGTATAATTGGACAAAGCTACTAAAATTGCAATAAATTAGCTTATAATGTAGCTTATGATTTATCCAAACATGTACTAGCTTATAAACTAACTTATTTTTGCCAAAGACGGCGTTACTGTTATCAAACTTGTTACCAAGTAATTAAATTTGCCAACAATTTCTTGCACCAACTCTCTTTATGTGTAAGTTAATGGTGGAAGGAGAACATAAAATCATGGGTAATGTGTACCATTCAACTACTAGTTATGGGGGACTTACAATTTTTTTGCTTAAGTTTTCTCTCTCTTACAAAAACTCACAAATCTTCATTAAGTTATAGGGACCTTACAGTCACCTCTTCCTCTTCGTTAAGTTTATCTCTTACAAAAAACTCACAAATCTTTTTGCTTTAGTGTATATGTAATTGTTCCAACTCACATAGATCTCACCACCTTTGTTATTTTAATAATGTGTGTAAAAAAGCCATGATCCACGACTTTCATCTTCCACGAGACCCGTCGAGATAGATGAGACCCGATCGAGAAACCTAGCTTTGAGAACACATCAAGACCAATTGATAACCTAATGATTAAATTTAGTAATGTCATTTGGGCAAGTTAACAATAAAATTAAGGTAATGAGTTTTAATATGAATATGAGATTCTAGAACCAAGAAGGATATTGTAGAAAAGACCGTAAAAATCTTTGTATCTTATGGCATTGGTAGGGTCGATAAACAAGTAAAAATGTAACATTTTATGTTTAACATCAAACAATACTTAGAGGGTTTTCGTGTATATTATGGACTTAAGAAAAGATCAAGTCTTTTCGAGAGGTGGTTAATGAGGTTCGGTTATTCTCTTTTTTGTGGATTTCTATTAGAGCCGGGTGGAGGGAAGGGTGTTATTGGAAAAAAATGGAGTTGTAATCCATGTTTCTTTAATCTATCGAACCTTGTAATCTAGCATCTTACTTAGGTTGCAATTTCCAATAAAAGTTTCGTCTTTCCATTCAAAAAAATATGGACTTAAGGTAAGACACCTCTATTCTAACTTATCATCTTGGTTCTTTTGTTTTGGACCGCAAGAAAAGAAACTTTATTAAAAACTAATGAAGAGCTAGAGCAATAGAGGAAAAGTGCCTTTTATCATTTTGGTAACTTAATTAATAAAGTCGTTCTGAGTTTCTGACCCATATTAATAATATAATTATGCCGCTCCTTTTTTGTCATGTGTACGTGGCTTGAGTTTTCTTTAATCTCTTATTATATATCAATAATCAATTATCTGCTTTTCTAATTGTTTTTTTAATTGTTAGAGTTTGTTGATTGAGAAAGTTTTAGTTTAAGTTAAAGTTTGTTGAAATTAATTATCTTAGTTTAAAGGGATAATCATTTACAATCATATGAAATATTACAATCGTGCAACCTCGTCTAATGTATTTTCTTGATTTCATCGAATTTTTGCAATAAATGTTGATGCATATAACGGTTTATGTGAAAGTGATATTCTATGAACATCTATATGCACTGACAGTTATAATTTCATGTACATCTATATGCATTCCATTTAAGTGTACGTGTAATGAAAATACTATCCATTACACGTAAGATTATTATATGAAATCGACAATCATTGATGAATTGAGTAATCAATCATTATTATAGGCTAAAATAAATGGTTTTAAATGAGGTTTCACGGTTTTAGCCTTTTAAAAAATTGTAAATAAAGGTGCCTCTTTTAATTTATTAGTACTTGTTACGGACTCTTAATTAGGAAAATGTCAATTCAAGTTAGCGTTTGCTGAAATCGATTTATTTAATGTTAATTGATAACTATTAAGGTTTGTTAGTTTAGAAATTGTTAACTGAAGCTGACTTGCTTACATGTGAAGATAAAATGAACCATTTTGAACCCCATGGACAATGTATTTTGCTTATCATTTTAACAACTTTGTACTTTTTATATATCACTCTTGCTTGAAGTTTTTGAGATGTTACCACCCCCTAGATAGGAGAAAAGGAGCGACTTCCTTGCAATTGAGCCACCTAACAATGTGTTAGATATAGATTCAAATATCATCCAACAAATATCATGAAAGACAGATAAAATAGACTTTCATTTAACATTGAGAGATGGAGCGACGTATGGAATAAGAGAACTGAATAGAAATAAAAAATTTATTCCAGTGAATATGGACGGCAATGGAGATTAATGGGTTTAGAGTAATGGACCCATTATATAACATTTAACCAAACAACATTTTTAATTATTATTCACATTCCTCACCCCTCTAACGCTGCAGGAAAACATGGACGGATCGACAAACGTCTAAATCCAAAAGGGTAACAACTCTACCAGCATAGCATCCGGAAAATAATAAAAATTCTTATAAAACTAAAGATAAAACTCTAAAAACTCTCAAAGAGAATAATTCTATTGATTATTTTTTAGAACGACCATATTATTAAGCCTGGGAACTAGCAAGAAACTAGCTCGCCGAAGAAAAACATAACAACACTACAACAGAAAACAGCGCCAGAAAATAAAGAAACGCAAAGAGAAGCCAATCACAACGGCCCTCTCACTTTACACCACCATCTAACAAAAGCATGAACAGAAAAAGCCGTACCAATGGAATTGAAAACCTTATTGTCGAAAACGACGTCGTTTCGGCCATTCCAAATGGCCCAAATGTACGCCTGACAAGTTATTTCCCTGAGAAGTCTTTCCGATTTAGACGTGACTTCATCAAACAGACCATCATAAAGCTCAGCCATGGTGGAGCAATTGTTGGGCAGCAGCTTGCGCCCCTCGTTAACCTTGTTTCCCACCTCGATAGCTTTTGGGCATGTAACGAAGACATGGTTACCCATTTCTCTCGACGAATTACATAGGGCACACGTATCGGAGTCTAAAGAGAGATTCCTTTTGACGCAGTGAGAAACGCGGAACGAATCGACAAGCGTCAAATCCAAAAGATAAATACGTTCACAAGCGTGAAACGCAGATAAACAAGAGAAAACTCTCAATAATAACTCATAAAGAGAAATTGTATTAAAACTGAAATCTGATAATCTGAACTACAATGAACCTAAAGCATCCTATTTATAATCTAGACAAAATATAATTAAGGAAACTAAATTTACCTAATTAGTTCTAACTTGGAAAACAAGTCAAATAATTACTAAAATAAATCCTAAACTTAACAGAAAAGAAAACTAATTAAATGTAAGAATCCTAAACTAAATTAAGTAATAAAATATTTGAATAAGCAAATAAACGCAACATCTTCCGGAATGTTCCGCCGCCGAAAACAACCAGCGACGGCTTCGCGCCGCGAGCCATAGTCTCGCGCCGCGAGGTCAGCTCTGCCTCGATGCGTGAATTTCTTATTTTTTCGAGCCCGTTTCCTTGGTTTCCAGAAGTCCCTAAAGAACTCCAACACGGGCTGAAACTGATCTGCATCAGTCACCCCCACTTGAAAAGAACTCGACCTCGAGTTCTCGTGTAGATCTTTCAATTTCTCGGGGTCTAGTAAGTTGCAGATTAAACGCGGCTTCACTAAATGATCTTTGAAGTTCCAAAAGGGATCACCTTTCAAAGGTTCTGATCGTTTTCAAGTAAGTGATGTTTCATCCAATTCGTATGGATAAGAAACCAATGAAATCTTACCCATA
Organism: Centaurea solstitialis; assembly: GCA_030169165.1. Taxonomy (NCBI): domain Eukaryota; kingdom Viridiplantae; phylum Streptophyta; class Magnoliopsida; order Asterales; family Asteraceae; genus Centaurea; species Centaurea solstitialis. The sequence continues at coordinate 12,244,207 of CM058041.1, read as the reverse complement.
GGAACCCTTTCGGCTTGATCCGTAACTTTGGATGTTGAGATCACGGGAGCATCTTCTTCGGGCTCGATTTTCTTGACTTCTTGCGGTGAAAATTGAAGTGGCTCGGGAATTTCTTCAACTTCAACTTCTTCGGGGATGGGTTCAAGATCCGGTTCAAAGACTTCGTAGAGAGGCTCGATTGGGACGGCTTCCGGTGGCGGCGGTTCGGCTATGACGGGAACAATCTCCTCGTCCGGTGATTCTTCTTCCTTTGCCGGCAAGGCGTCTATCTTCTCGAGCACTTTTTCCGGACTAGACGATTGTCTAGCTTGGAAGTACGCTGCCATCATAATGGATTGTAACTCAAGAGCTTCGTTGTTAACGGCGGATACTTTAATCGGATCTGAACGGTGTCGGTGATGTGATTTGGGATGGGAACTACGGTGGTGGCGGCGATCGGGATATCTGTCTCTTTTAGGATGCTCGTTGACGAGATCGGTAAGTTGGGTGATTTGATTGGCAATGTGGTCGTTGGAGGTGGTGAGACGATCGGCGAGGCGGTCGGTGGCGGTGATGAGGGCGTTATTGTTGCGGCCGGTGAGGGCGGTATTGAGGGTCGCGGAAAAAACCGCGGTGATCTCCTCAATATCACCTCGGGTGAGTAGTCGTGGTGGCGGTGATGCCATCGTGGTGGCGGTGATGCCATCGAAAGGAAAAGAGACAGCAATTCTGGCTCTGATACCAACTGACGCAGTGAGAAACGCGGAACGGATAGACAAGCGTCAAATCCAAAAGATAAATACGTTCACAAGCGTGAAACGCAGATAAACAAGAGAAAACTCTCAATAATAACTCACAAAGAGAAATTGTATTAAAACTGAAATCTGATAATCTGAACTACAACGAACCTAAAGCTTCCTATTTATAATCTAGACAAAATATAATTAAGGAAACTAAATTTACCTAATTAATTCTAACTTGGAAAACAAGTCAAATAATTACTAAAATAAATCCTAAACTTAATAGAAAAGAAAACTAATTAAAGGTAAGAATCCTAAACTAAATTAAGTAATAAAATATTTGAATAAGCAAATAAACGCAACATCTTCCGGAATGTTCCGCCGCCGAAAACAACCAGCGACGGCTTCGCGCCGCGAGCCATAGTCTCGCGCCGCGAGGTCAGCTCTGCCTCGATGCGTGAATTTCTTATTTTTTCGAGCCCGTTTCCTTGGTTTCCAGAAGTCCCTAAAGAACTCCAACACGGGCCGAAACTGATCTGCATCACCTTTTTATCAGATTCTCTATAGTCAGGAGCCTGTTAATTCGCACACGCCAATTGCAAATTCTTACCTTTAGAGGGGAAATCTTATTCCATAACGTCTTCGGTCCTCCTCTTAACAGCCTCATGTAATCTAAGGCTTTTCTGAGCGATCCTACGCAGAAATCCCCATTAGCCGTTAAACCCCATGTCACACTCCTAGTCTCCTATCATCTCGTATATGCGACTGGTGTTTTGCAAAGATTATCGATAAACTCGACCTCGTAGCTTTCTCTCCAATTTCTGAGCAGTCTTCTCCACACCCCTCGAAAGGTAACGCCATTCCCCAATCTTTTTTTGAACGACAAGTTAACATACACTCGCTCCAGCGGTATCAGGCCTCCAATTGGGCAATCCCAATAATCCGTTGCGACCTGGCCCAACCTATGGTTGAACCCAACCGGCAGGGAAGTGGATCCCATAGACTGGATCCTCCCATACCGGCCCGGATCCGGCCCAAAGGACCAGACCCAAAGTCTGGATATCTCAGAAATGTCACATGTGGGATTCGAACCCTGGTAGTGTGGCTTTTACCCCACACCCCCCAAGAATGTTACCTATCCAACTGAGCTAAGACCATTTGATAACGCCATTCCCCAATTTGACTGTGCGCTCCTCCATCGAGCAATTCTGGTTGACGTTGAGCGTAGCCACTAATCAAACTGATTTACAATGAAAACAAATAAACCCTATTTATAACCTAAACTAGGAAAAGATAACTATGGAAATTATAAACCTACTCTAACTAGGAAATCAAATAAAATATTACCTAAGGATAAATTCTAAAACTAAAATGAAATTAATTTTGTTTTTTGAACAACATCGCCTCAGCGGTAGAGGCACAAGGTCGAACACGGTTAACATTATCGGGGCCCAGAGTTCGAACCCACCCCACGACACCCCTCTAATTAATTCGGTAGGATTGCATCACCTAAACTCTAAGGAAGAAACCCTCAGGTTTCTCATCTTTCGATACACGCTTCAAAGCTTCTTTCAGAATCATTTTCTCCGTCTTCAAAAATCTCTAAAAAATCTCATTAATGCTCGAAACCTCCTTGTATTAGTCATCCTCACTTGGAAAAAACTCGACCTCAAGTTCAATTGAAATGCATCTTCCTCTGATCCATAAAACATCTTCTCTTCACAATGCTTGGATTCATACCTTCGCCTTTGAAGTTCACAAAGTTGTTCGCTCTTCAAATCGTGAAGGATGTTGTCGCGATTGCCTCCATACAAGCGATACTCTATCAAACCCAAAAGGATAGATCGAATAAGCGGAATAGGTATGGGTTTTATGCTAGCATGTAATCAACATAACCTTGATGTACGACAAACAATAAACCAACCGACACAAAGTACGTGAGAGACAAGGGAACCCCGAGATTTACATACAAAACCCCAAAAGAGCAAAAACCACGGGTGGAGGAGTAACGAGAATCCACTATATAAATGTTCTTGGTACAAGATTTCACATGATGCATAGAAGGTTCGCCTCTATTGTACTTGGGGTTCGTTTGGATTGTAGGAATGTAATGAATTGGATTCATGAAGGGATTTAAGATTTAAGAGGATTTGGAATCCTTTTGTGTGTTAGGTTTGTAGGATTTGGAATGGATTTGAATTCCAGTTATATATAAAAAAAATTATTAAAATATTATAAATTACCTTTTATAAATTACATATTTTAAAACATTGTTATATATAAATCCTACGAAATCCCTTGAAATCTTATCCACCTCCTTGGGATTTCAAAATCTTCTTATGTTTGAAGGATTTCAAATCTGGACAATCCTTCAAACCAAACACAGGACTGAAATGGACTCGAAATCCAAATCCCCCCAAATCTATGTTAGAATTGAGTTCTTCCATATTGATCATTCTTGGAGATCGATGCAATCTCCTGTTTTCTTCAGTCATATCCAAATAGATATCTGTGTGTTGTGTGCTATTTAGAAGGAGAAAATATAGGGAATGGATATATATAAACTTGTACTTTATTTTCTTGATAACAAATCTGATCAATACATCACTAATTTATAGGACATGAAACGTTGCCTTGAACCATCACAATGGTTTACAATTGGCGCCATCTATAACTGCCTTGCAGTTAATCAGTTATCCTATTTCATGCCTATTTTATTTTTACATAATAATACAAACACTATTATAAGTTCTAATAATAATAAACACAATACACATAACACTTATATAATAATTAAACTATAATCATCTTGTGAATTTTATCATTAATTTCAACACTCCCCCTTAATGATAAAAACACAGTCTTCGTATCTTCAATCACACAATGATGAAGTCATCATCATCTTTGTTCCAACAGTAGCCTTTCATCTTCACGGGTTCCTTATCAGCAAGGTCTTCATCCGTAGCCTTGTCTTCAACACAGCAGCTAGGTACATCTTCCCCTCTTGGCAAGCCCGTAGCCATCATCTCACTTGCACCGCTGCCCATTTCTGTCTCCGGTGCCAACTCGTCCCTCGAGTATCCTGTGGCCACATCATAACACGCTCCCAAAAGCCCAAGGTGTGTTCCATACACCTCTTTTATACCATCTGCAAATTCTCTAGGAAAACCCAAAGCAAAAGCCACTTCCTTCCATCTATTCTTTGTGGTCACATGTGTATGACCACCCATACCATTCACAGTCATATAAACATCAAGCAAACATATCTCAACATCATTAATCTTGATTGGAATTGCTCTCTCCACACAACCTAAATAATCCTTGTAAAACCACTTTACAAGTTTCTCAAAATGCCCTTTAACCATGGTTTTGCAATCTTCTTTGATTTCGTCTTCATTAACCATTTTTAAAAAGTGAATCATGCTAGTAAAGTCATCTTTAGATGACTCTCTTTCAAACTCTTTACCATCCAACTTTTCTTCAATTGACAAATCATCATAAAACGAATCAAAATACTTTACCACTTCGATGATTGCCCTTTCTTTGATGAGATCAAGTTCTTGTAGGTCTTTGTTGTTGCACTTTAATCCCATGCCTTCATTATTTTCAGCGCTGCCATCATCATCACTATCATCTTCGAGTTGTTTTGACAAAACGGCCTTTGAACCTTTAAGTATGACTTTAAATCCTTGAGCAATTAATTGACTTAAACTCAATACATTTAAGCCACACTTTGGAACAAAATAGACTCCCGGAATCACATAACTTCTCGCTTTCGTTGTTACGATTACTTCTCCAAAACCACAAATCTTCACGCCTCGTTCTCCCGTAGAACCAATCGAACATGATTTGAAGTTTTCAAATGCCTCTTGATTTGGTGTCATGTGCCTTGGATATTCGTCTGATATGTACCAAATCTCATCCCATCCTCTTTCATCGGTTCCTACAACAACCCAATTTGGCGTTGGCACAATTATATCGTCGAAAGCATTCCGAGTAGCCTTCTTTGTATTTTCCAGATTGTACACGTTCCTTTTCTTCTTGAATTCGATTTTCCTATGTTTGTTGGGGCAGTTCCAGTACGCATGCCCTCTAACGAAACATATGTAGCATTTAGATTTCTTCATCTTCCTCTTATCTTCAAAGTCTAGTTTGAGTTTTCGCATTCCCTTTTGTTCAGAAATTCTCAATTTCCCCAATCTTCGAAGCACTTCCTTGCGTCGCTGGCTCCATACATCTTTTGGAAATCGATCAATGTTCGATTTCACTTCTGCGTCTCCAGAATTCATATTCATCGTCTTTGATTTCGAATTTGCAATCGAACTTCCCAGTGATTTGCCCAACCGTGGGCTCTGATACCAACTGTTAGAATTGAGTTCTTCCATATTGATCATTCTTGGAGATCGATGCAATCTCCTGTTTTCTTCAGTCATATCCAAATAGATATCTGTGTGTTGTGTGCTATTTAGAAGGAGAAAATATAGGGAATGGATATATATAAACTTGTACTTTATTTTCTTGATAACAAATCTGATCAATACATCACTAATTTATAGGACATGAAACGTTGCCTTGAACCATCACAATGGTTCACAATTGGCGCCATCTATAACTGCCTTGCAGTTAATCAGTTATCCTATTTCATGCCTATTTTATTTTTACATAATAATACAAACACTATTATAAGTTCTAATAATAATAAACACAATACACATAACACTTATATAATAATTAAACTATAATCATCTTGTGAATTTTATCATTAATTTCAACAATCTATTCCTTTCCAACAAAACCAAACAAGGCCTTAGAGTAGTCCCCGTGGTCAGGCGACTTCCATAGTCGCCTACGAAGTCGCAAATACCTCGTGCGAAGACAATATGTTGGTGATTCAATCATTTTGGTGTAATTGCAATTACTTGAGATCGATTAAGGTAATGAGAGAAACATACATGAGTTGAAGGTGCGGAGTGCACACTCACAAATATTGTCCGATCACCTTAGATTGCCTTAAACCCGATGTCAAGGCGGTCGCACCCCTAGTGGGATCCAAGGGGCTGAGCTCTAAATCAATGGATATAGACTTATAAATTTTACTATGTCGCAACTCTGAATCAATGTTATAACCCTTAACCGCTACTAACAGTTGATCTCTTCTATATAAGAATGATTTGTGATCTAGTGTGTGTGTGTGTATATATACACGAAATTGGTGCCTTATTTCGTGTATGAAAAATCTGGATTATGCCAATACTTATTTCATGTAACTCATAGGGGGTCGAAATATAATATTTGGCCGGTGATTAGTGTTCATGATCTACATTTTTATCCAAGAATTACTAACAATCCAGTTTTTTTCAACACAATATCTTAGAGCATCCTTTACATATTGAACTTAACACTGAATACCAATCATATATCAAATTGTGTGGTGTTCTTGATTTATTGGAAGTGCTCTCTTTTGATCATGTTAATCCTCCTAATATTGCCTAATATTGAAGTTATGCTTCTTGCTGAAAGTCTTATTGCTCAGTATTGACACTCCTAATCTACTAGAATCAATATGTTCTCATCCTTTTTTATGATTCAGTTTTGTTTTAAAATTTTTATACCCATTCTAGAGACTAGTATATTTACTTTTTAAACTATTCTTGGGGGCAGCATGGAAAGGATTCTTGAGAGGTATGAAAGATACTCAAGTGCAGAAAGGCAGCTTATTGCTACTGATCATGAATCACATGTATGTCTCTGTTTTACATTCAAACACTTAAGGTGCATTTGGTTCCAGAAAATTTTCGAGTTTTCCAAGGAAAATGAAAGTTTAGAAAATGCGTTTGGTTCATTCAGCTTTCAAAAGTTCTCCAAGAAAATGAAAATTTTCTGTTTTCAAAACTGATCCAAAATTTTCTAAACACATTTTCTAATTTTCTAAAATGAGAAATGAAAACTCCACCATTTTAACCAAACACGTTTTCTAAATTTTTTAAAACCCAACTCCATTTTCTTAAAACATTTTATAGGAAAATGAAAACAGTTTTCCACAACCAAACACACCCTTAACTTTTATATAGTCAACTTCATGATACAAAGAACTTGTATTCAAAACTTACCTCATGACAACATTCATAATTACAGGGAAGCTGGAGTTTGCAACATGCAAAGCTGAAGTCTAGAATTGAGGCTTTGCAGAAAACACAAAGGTACTTACCCAAAATAATGAAGGTGTCAAAAGTTGCCATATAAGTTGAATTTATAATTACTATTTATTTTTCGTTCTTTAAATCACTTTTTGCGACTATTATCGCGATCACATATAGAAGGAGCATTCTCTCTCTTGTGTGTGTGTGTGTGTGTTTGGGTTTTTAAGATGGTGTTCAATGAGACATTTGATAAAAGTTAAGATGATGATGAAAGCTGTTTGGTCCTCATAGGCATATCATGGGAGAAGACCTTGATTCCTTGAGTCTGAAAGAACTTCAAAATTTGGAACAGCAACTTGATACAGCTCTTAAACATGTTAGGCTGAGAAAGGTATATATATATTTTGCTTTAAAAATCTTAGTAACATGCTTAATTAAGAACATATATATGTGTTAACCCGAAATTTTGTTGCTCGCAGAACCAGATGATGTTTGAATCAATTTCGCGTCTCCAGAAGAAGGTATGCCCGTTTTCTGATTACTTGTTTCTAAACTAGCCATGTTTACTAAATAGATGCTAGTAGATAGCTTATGACTAATTAAATGGGTTCTTTTGCAAGCCAAAAAATAAGCTAGCTTATTCTTTTCCAAATACTGACAACCGAAAAACCAATTTGTAATCACAATCTTTTGTAGTTTGAAGTGGGGATTCGATAGCCTATAACGCAATAGAAGTTTTTCATGGTAGAACTTTAATGAACATGGACACATGAAAACCATCTTTACCTTGCAAAGATGTAAAGCAAGGAAATCCCAATCTAGTTTTTGAAATATATAACATTTATATCGACAAATAAGCGCGCACACACCTCTTGGAGAAATGTCCCAATTGAACAATATTTATATGGTAATTAATATTATATGATAATCACTCTGCAGGACAAGGAATTGCAGATTCAAAATAGTGTTCTCACAAAGAAGGTAAATTTAGTTCCCTTTGTCTCCTATACTCTTCCTGTCCCTTGTAAATTGTTTGGAGTAAGATTAAAAAAGGGATTATTTTTAACACCCTTCACAAGCCACAAGGCATGCATGGAATATTTCTTGATTGCTGCCAAAATAACCATCATCACCTATAATGTACTAATGATAGATATAAAACAACAGATAAATAGCTAGTGTTAGAAAACCATTTGGTTTATAAATGAAAATCATCATCATTAAACCAAGACCCTTCATGTCAATCTATCAATAGAATGTGGAAACCAATTAATTAGCTGAATCCATGGAAAATGACCTGTTTCCTGATTGCATGATTGTGATCTTCCAAGCCAATTAACTATGATAGCCTCCTTCTTAAGAACTCTAATTAGTCTTTATCATTTAGATGGAATGAAGTGACAAGATGACATTTTTAAGGGGCTGGATCATAACCCTAATGACAGTAATTACTGTTTCATTTCATCCATCATAAAATTAGTAATTACAGCATAAATGGTCTTTAGTCTATACACATATCAGGCCCAAGCTTTCATTATGCCAAATTAGATCACTTTCACTTATATGGGACAAATTAATGTTACGTTTAAGAGATGTATATATATTTTGATGTTAGATGTATAAACTATATATGCAGATCACGGAGGTAGAGAAGGAACTATCCCAACAACCTCCGGGAGAGCAGCGAAATCCCGAAAACATATCCTCATTTCATTTTGGAACCTACATAAGGTTAGCCTCTTCCTCTCTCAATTTATATATACATGATTAGAGGGAGGTTCAAATGAGAAACATAACTTTTTAAGAAAACGTGAGAAGCAATCTCAGCCACTTATCCGGTCAACAAAGGCGGCTTTGACCGGTCCCCCCTTTAATAATCTCTACCCTCCCATGAATCGCGTCAATCCTCAGTGATCAGGTCCACCGTAACCGTGAGATGAGTGGCTGAGATTGCTCCTCATGTTTTCTTAAATTGGCATGCTTCTCATTTGAACCTTCCCCTACATGATTATATATATATATATAGGAAAGTTCAAATGTGAACCACTTTTTGGTTGTGAACGTGAGGACAACCGAGAGTGCAACACGTGGCGGCTTTGAGAGTGGTCCCCCTCTTTAATTCAATGCCCTCCCATGAATCGCGTCTAGTCATCCGCCGTGGATCTGACGTGGCGCCTAGTCATCCGCCACGTGTCGCGCTCTCGACTGTCCTCACGTTCACAACCAAAAAGTGGTTCACATTTGAACCCACCCCTATATACATATATATATATATATATATATATGTATATAGGGGTGGGTTCAAATGTGAACCACTTACTGGGTTGTAACCTTTTACTGGGTTGTAAAATAACTTTCCTCTATATATATATATGCTAGAAATGTATCTCAATATTCACACAATTTTAAAAACTTGTATTGTTTCAAAAAGTTAGCCCTGTTCCTCAAGCCCTAATGCCAAGATTAAGGGGGAGTCACTTTATGGTCATATTTATCAGAAACTGTTAACAGAGAATGAAACACAATCTCCACACACATAAGTATATATGGTAATGTTCAATGAAAAACTGTAAAAAAATAAAAATTAAGAAACACTCTCCTAAGCGTTTATCTAGACAGCATGCATATGTGCATACAAGTAATTTCTGTGCAATTTTTTGGGTAAGCTCATGTACATAAAAAAATATGCACATGAGCATACCGTTGAGATGAATGGTTACTAGGGCATTTCTCACTTTTCATTCTTCAAGGATTGTTAAGATTTATGCGATTCAAAATGATAATTATCCTAATTTCTAAACTTAATCTTCTATTTTAATGGTATTTAATAATTAATGAATAGTGTGGCCAATATTTCTTCTCACAAATTAGAAAGTTGATAACTGGTTTATGCAGTGAAGGTTCAATATTATTCATATGATCATTAGAAAAAATACTATAATGAAGATATATATGTGTGTGTATGTATGGAATGCAGTAATGAATGGCAGGCAGGAGGTAATGGAGCAGTAGAAGAAGAAAGCCCAAGAGAAGCTGGTCAGCCATCAATAGTGTTGCCCCCATGGATGCTTCAGCATATGAACCAGTAAGTAAAGTAAAGTAAAGGTTCAATTTTCCCACAACTTAACAGATGGCATGGCATGGATGTTGTAAAGATATATATGTAACACTCCTCCTCTTTTCCATCTTCAAGTTAAAATCACTTATGGAACATGTACTAGAATCAATGCATTTGCATCTTCAAATACCCTACTATTATGTTATATAATGCTGTATATATTTATGTATCTTTCTCTCTCTCTCTCTCTCTCTCTCTCTCTCTCTCTCTCTCTCTCTATATATATATATATATATATAGATATAGGGGTGGGTTCAATTGCAAACCACTATTTCGTTGTGAACGTGAGGACAAACGAGAGCGCGCCACGTGTCACTCTGAATTTTGGCGACTTAGTGTTATTCAGTCTGAATAACGCTATATTCAGACTGAATATAGCGTTATTCAGTCTGAATAACACTAAAGTCGCCGAAATTTCAAAGGACAAGCGCGACTTCAACCAAAAAGCGCGCGACCTTAGTGTTATTCATACTGAATAACACTGAATAACAGTGTTATTCAGTATGAATAACACTAAGGTCGCGGGGAAGGTCGCGCGTGTCAGAATTTTTTTTTGCCACGTGTTGCGCTCTCGTTTGTCCTCACGTTCACAATGAAAAAGTGGTTTGCAATTGAACTTTCACCTATAGATATATATATATATATATATATATATATATATAAAAGTTATTATAAATGTGTTGTTGAAAATTGCTTTTGTTCCATGTGTTTTCAAAATTATTTTTTCGTTCATATGTTCTACAATTCATTGTTTTTTTTGTACCTCGTACTTGGCAGTAAACCACTACGACCTTAGCCTCATAGTTGAGAATAACAACGAATTACAAACTACAAAGATGAAAACTACGATTCCGAAAGGAAAAGATGCAGTTGACTAAACCTATTTATACAAGAATGTTAAGTCCTAAGTAGCAAGTAGTGTTGAAATGGCCAAATCACAATATTTACTTTGAGCCCATTTTTTTTTACCAAGTTCTTATCCCATTACTATGAGTAAGAAATTCACCTTCATTACCTTATCATGTAACATTGTTGGCTCTAAAAATGGATGGTTGATGAGCATCTTAAATACAATAAATACTTACCGGATAAAAGTCATTTCCCATACCTATTGGGTAAGCTTCTTGGTCATCGTCACGTTCAATCAATAAATGCCCCTTGGTTTTCAATTTAAGATGATACATTGAAAATTAAATTTTGTTTGCAAACCTTTATAACACTCAAAAGCAATTACTTTGGAATTTATGTAATGAGTTTTTTGGGGATTTTTCTCGGAGATTATCAGTCTAGCCATACAAGGCCATTAGGGATTTTCTTGGGGATTAATCAAGAAATGTATAAGCTAAGGCATTGTTTGGTAAAAATAAGTTAACATATAAGTTAGCTTATAAGTCATGTACATGTTTGGATGGACCATAAGCTAACTTATAAGCTAGCTTTTTGAAAAGCTACTCTAACTAACTTTTGGGACTTTTTATTTTTTTTATTCCAAATACACCCTTGCTAAGTTTATATTATTAATTTTCTAACATGTCATTTTTTATCTTTTTACAGTCATAAGCTACCTTATCAGTTATTTTTTGCCAAACGTAACTTATTCATCAGCTACCTTATCAGTAATCAACTACCTTATCAGTAATCAGCTACCTTATCAATCATCAGCTACCTTATCAGCTAGTTTGCCAAACATAGCCCGACTCAAACATCTATAGTTAACAATACAAAATGTAATGAGGTCATTGGTTTAATTGGAGACAACTAGTTTTGGTGAAGTACAAAAATGTCAATTTTTGAAAACATGGAACTCAAAACAATGATAATTCTCTAGAATAGTAAATGATATTTTATAAATTAAATAAAATTAATAATAGAACCATAACTAATATAAGATATGAACTTATTATTTTTAGATAAGTAAATGATATTTTTTTTTCCTTTGAATTTTTGGATTGCAATGAAATTATTAAAATAGAGTTGTTGTGTAAAAAAACCTTCCACCACAAAGAAATCGGAAATTAACACAACAACAAAAAGAACACTTACTATACACACATATCAACTACAAGTACACAACACAAAGAAAACACTTTTAACACCCATTAGTCAAAGGAACCAAAATCTGTGAAAAATTCGAGTAAATAACATGATTGGTCCATGTGGTTTACATAAAATTGCATTGTTGGTCTTTATTTTAAAGTAATTATAGAAAAGGCCCCTGCGGTTTACACTTTTCTCACGTCACTGGTCCATCTGTCCTAACCCCATTAAAAGATTATGTTAAGTAGATTAATTATAAGGGCATTATAGTCATTTTATTATTGTTTTGTTTTTTATTAAATTTTACAAGGACCATACATGTAATTAAAAAGAAAACCTAAACACCCCTGAAGTCTTCTCAAGGCCGTTCCTAGAGTTTTTGATGCCTAGGAATTAAAAAGAAAACCTAAACACCCATGAGAAAGTGTAAATTTTAATTACATGTATGGTCCTTTTTTAATTACTCTCCATATTTGAAAAGGGGTTTAGGGTGTTGTTGAAAAGGAGTTTAGGGTGTAAACAACAAGTAAAATACTTATTCTTTGATGATTGAAGTCATGAAGTGTTTGTGAATTTATCTGTGACTTAAAAAGAAATTTGGTTGGGATGGTCAAAACTTGGAGGTGAGAGGAAGGGGAGGAAGGAGAGAGGAGGAGGGAATGGGATGGGTGGGTCATCTAATGCAGAAAAGTACAAAAATATTAACAAATAACAACAATTAAGTAATAAAAGAAAACCAAAAAAAAAGTAAGAGTAAATTATGGATTTGGTCCTTAAGGTATGACAAAAATTACGGATTTGGTCCTTTAACTTCATTTATTACATAAATGATCCTTCAGGTATGTAAATCGTTATGGATTTGGTCCTTCAGGCTGACGTCCGTCAACTTCCTCCGTTAAGTATAAGGGCAAATTCGTCTTTTTAGTTTTTTATTTCTTTTTATCATTTTTCTTGAAGAACAGGGACCAAAATTGTAAAATTGAAACTCATCTTTAAAACCTAAACCCAGATAAGTAAGATTAGGGTTCATCTACCCTTTCTCAGCCGTCACTCCGACGTCGCCTCCCCCTCCGGCAAGGCCCCCACTCTCCGCCGTCCCACATCCTCCTCCGGCGAGCCCCTCCTTCTGTGTTCGTAGGCCACTAGAAACGAGGGTTCATCCACCATTTCAGTGTTCGAGTACCCATCCTCCGGTGAGCCCCATATCCTCCGGTCGGTCATCTAAACTGTCGCCGGTCATAAACCTCCACCGCCACCATCTAACGTGAACAAGGACAAAACTAATATGCTTCTTCTAACGATGAGCAGAAGGGCCAAATCTCGATCTGCTTCTTCTATATCCTTCCTCTTTCTAGATTTGGTGTTACAACGAGCACAGGGACCAAATTATTAGAGGTTTACCGATTTTGGGGTTACGATTTGATCGGTTTCTGCTGGTGGAAGGATAAACAATTTGGTGTCCATAAGGTTTTTGTTTTTTCATCAACCAAATCTCGTAGGTTAGGGTTCTTGGCTTATTGCATCTCGTCGGTTGGCTTTCTTGCCTTTTACCAGATTGCTCTCTCTTTCTTAGGTTTTTTAACTTTTATTTTTGATGTGGATTTAGATTTGGGATCTGAAATATATTTGAATTTTGGATTGGAATTGGGTTTCCATTTAAATTTGATGGAAGATTTGATTTAGTTTTTGATTTAGAGCTTTCATTTTAATTTGATTGAAGATTTAATTTAGAGTTTCCATTTTAATTTGATTGAGAGTTTCAAGTATGTCTTAATTTGTAAAAGATGAAGATTCAAAGTGTAGAAGATGAAGATTCAAGTGTAGAAGATGAAGGAATCAAGAGAAAGTAAAAAAATCTAATTGAATATTCTTGGTGTTTTTAAATGTTGAATGTTTGGTTTGATTTTTTAATTTGTTCTTGGTGATTGAATGTTTGATTTATGTTAGAATTTGTTAGGTGTTCTTAGATTGTTTGATTGAAGGTTTGATTTGGTCTGATTTAGAGTTTCCATTTTAACATGGTTGATTGAAGGTTTCATTTATGTTGCAATTTGTTAAGTTCTTGGATTTGTTCTTGATAATCATATTGGAGAAGATGAAGATTTAAGAGGTAGATGAAGATTTAATAAAAAAAAAAAGAAAAATCAATTAAAAATAGTAGAAAAAGTAAAAGGACAAAAATGCCCTTTATTTAACGGAGATATTTGACGGATGTTTGCCGGAGGGACCAAATCCGTAACAGAATGCATACCTGAAGGACCATCGATGTAATTTTTGAAGTTAAAGGACCAAATCCGTAATTATCGTCATACCTTAAGGACCAAATCTGTAATTTACTCAAAAAGTAAAAAGCAAATTACAATTTATATAGGGACAAAAAAGGAAGAAAGCTGCAAACCATAGTGACTCTAAATGTAATAAATAAACCATAGGGACGAAAACCGAAATTTTCAACATACCACAGGGACGAAAAACGTAATTTACTCTTTCCATAATTACTTTAAAATAAGGACCAACAATGCAATTTTGTTGTACATAGACCTTTTCCATAATTACTATAAAATAAGGACCAATAATGCAATTTTATGTAAACCATAGAGACCAATCATGTAATTCACTCAAACTACAGTGGCTAAATAGTACTAAATGAACTCTGGCGACCAAACTGAGATTTTGACAAACCACATAGACCAAAATTGAAGTTTACACTTGTAATAGGGGTTTGCAACAAACTTTAATACCATAAAATTATTAATTGTTCATTATTAATTTTTAATATTTAATTATTATTTTTTAACGAAGACAACAAACTTTAATACCAACAAATCACAATAATCCATAAATATTAGTTATAATATTATTTTAAATGACTAATTAGTTATTAATTTATATTAGAGTGAATTACATATTAGGTCCATGTGGTTTGGGCGTTTTAACAGTTTAGGTCCCTAAAACAAAATATCTATGGATTTCGTCCTTGTGGTTTACATTCTATAACGGTTTGGGTCCTTTATTTCTAACTCTGTTAAGATTCTCTGTAAAGCATACTAACTAAAAGGGTATTTTAGTCTTTTTATCCATATTCTTATTTTTCAATTAAAAAACCTTATTTATTTTGTTTTGATATTTTTAATGTTTTAATAAGAGAGACATATATTTGATTGTGAGATGATGACTCATTTGACTTTGTAAACACTTCATTCTCCCGTGAACACTACCCACTTGTCATCACCGGTGAACACCAACGACGAGTTCATCTCGTTGCTGCCACCGTCTTCACCGCCGACCAGAGGCGAAGCTATGTATGAGTAAGTGGGGTGTCTTGACCCCACTTAGAAAGAAACAACCATTATTAATGTGTGTATATTGCCTTCCAAAAGAAATTAGTGTGTATATATAAGGAAATTGGACCCCTCTTATTATTTAATATGGACCCCGTGCCCAATGTATTTTGGGCCTCACGCCCTTACATAAACACATAAATTAAACTTTATACCATTTGCTCCATTAAAAACCCATAAAAAATCAAAAAATACCTATTAAAACTCAAAAGTTAAAAACAAAAAAATCCTACACGACTACTTTACATCAACTAAACGACTTCCAATTCTGAATACAATCATCGGCCCGTCGTTTGGATCAATTGTAAGGACTTATGATATATATTTCGAATACATGTCTATTTTTTTGGTTGGTATATTTGATGTCTTTGCTTTATATCATACTACCCACCCGCAAAATTATTTTTTCGATCGACTTATCTTGTTACATAAACTATGTTGGACCCCAGTACTTTTGAATCCTGGATTCGCCACTGCCGTCGACGACTTCATCTTCTACGCTACAGCCCACCATCATCAACCCCCAAGCTGACGGAAAAAGTATTCACCAACAAACCCCCACCGGCCACCACCACCACCAACAACTACCCACCGGCCACACCACCTATCACCACCCACCACCACTTCCACTATTCACCACCACCGCCTGGATACAACCACCACCACCACCACCGCCTGCATACAACATCCACCGCCATCACAATGTCAGATCTGAGATCGAGAGTTAAAATCAAGGTGGTGGTTATGGTGGTTCTTGCAGATCTGAGATCGAGATGGTGCTTACGGTGTTTTCTGCAAATCTGGAATTGAAAACTTAATCGAGATGGTGCTTATAGTGGTTTCTGATTTCGCAATGTTGCTTACGGTGCTTACGGTTTTTGTAGATCCGAAATTGATTCAGGTTTTCTGCAGATCTGAAATGAAGATGGTGGTTATGGTCGTGGTGTGAATGGAGATGCTTGATGCTAGAGATGAAGGGTGGATGACAGACGGTGGATGTGGTGGCGATAGAAGATGAAGGTGGAAATAGAGGGTTGGTGGGTATTTGGCATTTGGGGAAGATGAAGTGCAGGTGGGAGGAAAGATTTATGATAAATTACATATATGGTTCTTGGATTTTTAATAAAAACAAAATGAAATATAAAATGATTGAAATGCCCTTGTCTTTAATCTATTTAACAGAACATTTTAACGGAGTTAAAAGTCAGGGACCCAATTCGTTATGAAATGCAAACTACAAGGACGAAATCCATAGATATTTTGTTTTAGGGACCCAAACTGTTAAAACGCCCAAACCACAACGACCTAATATCTTGTTTTAACTATATTGATTATATCAAAATTTTAAATATTATTTAATATATTTAATAGTCAAAATTTATTATATCTCAATATGTTTATGTAAGTTATATAAAAACTAAAGTTATACTTATTTTTTTCATAAATAATAAAAATATGCCAACTAGTTTTATAAAAAGTATTAATTTAATTAATAATTATATATATAGAGAGAGGGATTTTCTTTTGTGAATCAAGTATATGGTGTGAACTTTGTAAACTAAGAATAACCGATCATATTTGGCCATGCAACTATCCAAAATAAATAAATAAAAAGGAAAAATCATGGGAGCTTATCAAATGATAATGTACACCGTCAATTTAATATTTAAACGGTTAAGATGATGTTCACAAATTCATACCTATAACAAATTCAAACATAAATTTTGATATTTTTAACCAAAATTTGTGTATTTTTTTCATTCTCCGTTGCAAACCCAATATAATACTATATCTCGTTGCATCATATAGTTTTAAATTAATTTTATAAAAATATCTCCAGCAGTTTTTTTATAGCTTCTTTAAAATAAAATTAAAACAAAGTCAATATCTCCAAAAATATGTTATATATTCACCATCAATTGTTTTACCATTTTAAAAGTTCCACCATTAAGAAGATTATTAAGATATGCGATACATTTAATATCTCAACAAACATTTGACTTTTAATTGGTGGAAGTAATAAAAAATATGAGCATTTAATTGTAGAAATATTTACTAGCTAATTCGCTTTGAAAAAAACCAAGGTGGAAATTTTCAGAGAAACCCGTCGACGCGATACGACATGAAGATAAATGAATTTGGGTTGAAATTTTTGACCCGCGAATCCGTCAACCTGCCAATTTCGCGGGTCGTGTTCGGCTAGACCCGCGAACCCATTTATCTTTAATTAATTAATTATTATTATTATATATTTTTTATATTAAAAATAACAATTTGACTTTGAGCATCCAAATATCCCTTACATCACTAACATGTAAGTCCAAATATTTGTTGAAAGACATATTATAAGCTATTTGTTTTATATACTATTAGTTGAAAGATCCGTCAACTCGTGACCCGTTTATATATGACTCGTCAACCCGTGACACGACCCGCCAACCCATGACACGACCCGTCAAAGGTAAGTGTTGAAGATTTCGACACGATTACCTAAACGGGTCATGTCATGGGTTGAGGTTTTTGACTCACTAACTAGCCAATCCATGACCCACCAATCCGAACACGACCCGTTTGCCACCCCTATAAAAACTATAATTTGACGTGAGCAATAGCAATAATGATGGTTATTATTATTATTTTTTATTTATATTACACAAACTTCTAAAAGTAAACAATTTGGGATCCATACTTTTAAAAGCATACATTGTAACATTAAATTATTGGTCAATCCATCAAATAAGTACAAAAGTGTGTATAATATTATAGACCCCAAAAGTTTGATTTTTAATGTAAATTTTCTAAAATGGAAAGTGAGTAAATAGGTTCCTTTTATATGTAATTTGTTCGTTATATTTGTTCGTTTCAATCTGAAACTGCAATATAGGAAGGTTGATAATGAAAAACAAAAATGTTAGAACCGTGGAAACATAAAAAAACAAATGAAAAGAAATAACAATATAGATGTAAATAGAATAAATTCTCTTTTTCTTTTGAACATAATTTGGCTATATTTTACCTCTTTTTCTCTATTAAAAATGAAGGGAATGATATATTTTTTTTTCAAAATAAGTTGTGAACACCTTGATCCTAACCTTTTGATAAACACTCCTAACAATGGAGATTATAATCCAACATTTTTATTATTTTTATTTAAATATTTCTATATTGCAATAACCCACTTAATAACTTTGAGCCTTCATATTGGAAATACAGAAATTTTGGGAAATATTTGGAGGGATTGAAAGTTCAGGGTCGGTTTCGGAATTCAAGGATTTGTAATAAAAATTAGGTTTCTTGTTATGTTTTTGGGGAAAAATCGAAACATATATAAAAAGTAATCTGTAGTGCTCAACATCAGATTTTACTAATAAAAAGAAGTTGAGGGATTTGTAGAGAATTTGGGATGGTGGCGATCTAAGGAGGGGAGGTCTGAGTTTCGACAACAATGTTTCACTAATCAAGGTAACACAAGAAACTCTTAAACTTCATTATATTATGGCTATTGTCTAAGCTTAGTAAGCATATGTAAAATTAGTTTGTTTGAGTTTGATTTGATCATTAAAAGGTTACTACAAACAAAGTTGTGGTGATGGAATATATAAATACATATTGATATATGAAAGAACTCGAAGTTGGGCATAGGGTTACTATTGAAATTAGTTATCGAATACAGAATGGAAAATCAATTACAATTTAATGTTGCAAATTAGTGTACAAGAAAATCATAAACAGAGAGCTACAAATTACAATCGGGAAAAGTATATTTTCTTAGTTATTGTATATTTGAAATAGAAACAAATCCCATTGTGTATGCAATAGAAATAAGAATAGAAACATAGATCTTCTGTATTTAAGTCTGTAGCATACATAGCCTAAAACCTAACTTACCAATCTATACAAAACCTTGAACTTGATTCGAATTATTGTAGTGATATCAAACCTATCTTGCCTGTTTTATGTGTAATGTGAACTTATAGACTTGCGCTAAGTGTTAGACAAGGAATACTAGTAGATCCAATTACGTTATAGGAGTCAAGGTTGACAGTGAGATGACAACTAATTGAGAGAGAGAGAGAGAGAGAGAGAGAGAGAGAGAGAGAGAAGATGTTAGGGTTTGAGTTGTTTTATGAAAAGGTGCGAATATGATTCAATTAGAAAGAAATTGGGTCGGCTTGAGAGTTATATATCCGAGTTGGGTTAAGGGAACAGGTTAGATATATAGTATACAAGTGCTATTGCAGGAAGTTTTGGAATTTGGTATCTTCAACCATAGACATCTTTTAGTTTGGGTATTTAGGCATCATGTTTAATTGCAAGGTAACCTCAATGTATTTAGTTATGCTATTTTGGATTGTACCTTATTTGGAAATTATCAAATTATTAAGTTAATTGGGTGTTTAAGACAAAAATATGATATTCTTAACATATTTAATTAATCTATACCCAAAAATCGTTAAAATTGAAATTAATACACCAATTTGACGTTTGTCACAAATAGTAATAAAGGGATTTAAATTTAGGCTTGTACAACCATCGGTATGCTTGGTATACTATAAGGTTTGTACAATACATTTCTATTAACATTATAGTCACATTTATCTAGGTTTCAGTACAAGGTCAATTAACCTTACAAGACAAATTTAAAGACTTTAGACTTTGAATTTCACGTGGTAATTTATCTGCATTAGCAGCAATGTTGAACGATCATGGTTAACTGTCTTTGAAAATCTATAAACATGTTTTGATGCGTATTGTTTGTATAGAAGGTTTATCTCACAAAATGGGAGTTGGGGCAACATTGAACTATAGTAGTCCTTGTATATAATATATCATAATGTTGTTTGCATAAAAAATTTCTATAGAAATTTTTCTATGGGAGTTGGGGCAACATTGGACTATAAGTGCCATGCATTTTTCTATATAATGAAAGAATGTGATTCTTGTCGTTTTTGTCACATATAAATGTTGGTTACAACCGTTGTGCATAGTTATCCAGGGATTAATGTATTTTTACATGTATACATGCTTATATGAGATGATGTTAGATTTAACTGTAATTGTTATTGTAAACATCAACATTGTATGAAAACCATAAAGCTCACTAAAGCTCATGAAGCCTTTAGGAGTTATCATCTTTTACTGAAAAACCATGTAACTCATAATTTTTGGTTATTTCCCCATATATAGAACATGTTTGCTTTTATCCCCCTTATTTTCTCTATTTTGGAGACGGGGTTTATATCCCTACCCCTTTACATTGACATAATGTTTCATACCCCTTACTCTTTGACTTCCCTTCCTTGGCACACATCTATTCATACCCATTTCTCCTTTGCCTTTCTAATCATCTGGAAAATATTCTTTCATAATCTTGACATGCAAAGGTAGTGTAGCGCTAATTGAATCTACATCAACAAGAATAAACTATGAGTACCTTAAATGTAGTATATTGTACTGTTGACCTTAAGTATAAGACTTCATGTTCCACACAATCTCCATGCTCAATATTTTCTATGCTTCATTAAGTTCCTTCATATCGGATTTTGATTTTAACATTTAATCCTAGACCTACCATTGTAAGCAATGAGCATATCATCCATGTTAAAAAAATATTTTTAGAAAATACACTCATGCTTCTATTAAGTGATTTAAGTCCAACTTAAAGCAATGAATAAATAAATAAAAGTAGTACCATTTTCGAGGTGGATGGTTATTTAAAAAAACTTAAAAGAGTTATAAAGCATGAATGAATCAAACACCATGCATAAATACACATATATTTATCCAAACATACATAATATGTGCCCACAAATATGAATATCTAGACATCAAAACAAAAAAACTCATGAAAATTATTGTAAAAACTTTGTTTATCAAAAATTCACGTTCATGTATCGAAACGAAAACCATTTAATAAACATATCTTTTGAAGCAATATATGTCTATATGAAAATAATATATTGAACAAAAAAATATATATTAGAAACTATGTCTCTTACGAAAAGCAAAACAAAGTTACAAACTGAAACAAAATATTTTGAAGCAATATAGGTCCAAAAATTATAACTTTCTAAAAAATATATATTATAAACTGAAAACTTTAAAGCAATAAGGTCCAAAAATCAAAACGGAGTTATAAACCCGAAATCACAAAATCATGTGATTAAAATTTATATTTCTCTCACAAATTTCTTTCTAATTTCTACCATACAGCAACCAAGGTGGTATACAAACATATCTAATACCTCGGGTCTATCTAAAAACTAAAAACTAGGAATTCTGAATTTACCATTGAGCATGATCGTTCTTGATTGTAACATGTAGCTATGTCAAATTCCCTAAAACCTACTATAAAACTACAAATGTGAGGTCATGCCTGATAATGATGAGAAATTGTGCTAGATTACTCAACGTGTTGTATCTGCTTTACAAAGAGCACAATCTTGCTTGATCATAACGTGTAAACGTGCCAGATATATAATCTCATGTTTTTGTGCTTTCTTGTTTTGTATCACAATCTTCAACAGTATCATATATCCATTGATATTTTTTTACAATCAATTAACAACCAACAACCCAACCACAAGGGTGGTGGGCTGGTGATATACCGGCAAACACCTAGGGGAATGTGGTGGAATATCCCATCCACTCAGGTTTGAGTCTAGGTGTGCGCACCTTGTGGCCAGACTTAGTCTCAGACCGTCGAAACTTATTATTCAAATTGCCAAGGATGTAGTCTATACAAAGCCTAGATGAGCCGTATAAAAAAAAACCAACAACTCAATCGCAAGACGATTCCTCCTTTGTGCACGTTCATAAAACCACACACCATTCTCCTCCTCAGCATTGATGGTTTCATCTTCATGTAAAAATAGGATTCCCACAAAACCAATTCCTTTTGAAATTGAAGAACAAATTATGTTTCAAAAGTCTTGGATAGAATTGGACAAATGGATCACCCCTTTCTTTAATCCAATATATATAGAATTGGACAAATGGATCACCCCTTTCTTTAATCCAATATATGAGTTAGTAAATATCATATATATGATATGATATGGATTTTGATTTTTGGATAACAAAGAGGTGCTCATGGTTGATTTTGTTGTGCATATATTTTAAAAAATACTTCAATTATATTGTTTTCTACAATCATTAACAAAATGACACATATGTGTACTATCAATCTCTACTTATTCTCACACCATATTGATAAACAAAGACACAAGATTATCCACAAAATTTCACACGAAGTGTTGTTGTAAAATGACAAATATACCCTTTGGGCATTGACATTTATAATTAAACATAAATAAATACATAATCTTGCCCACGTCTATTTGATATCTAACACATAAGAGTTGACCAAAACATATTCTAAGTTTCCCAATTCACCTTAGCATCCCCAAATCACTCATCATAATTGAATACTAAATTCATCCACAAGATCTGGTTTTTGTCCACCCAAGAATCATACCCTTATAAATTCAACCACCCTCATGCTGCCCACGATCAAGAAAATAGGACCCACAATTTTGAAAAAAAAAAATGACATTATGACATATTCCCTAAATAATCACTATAAAAGTCTTTAAATCTTTGTGTAAATTTCAAGAAACTTGATCAAGATGATGAGAATGAGGACCAAATTGGCTGCTTTCAACTCGATGCGGGCTCGTGTTCAAGTGCGCTCACCGTCACCAAGACACCGAAAGTCGTTAAGTTTGGGCCGAGTGAATGATGGTATGCAAACGGTGGCGTTTTCGGGCAGCGAGTACAGCAGCGGGGAGCTGAATTTCGACATCAAACGTGAGATTTTGAAGGGGGGAAAGAGAGGCGTCGGAAAACGGGTGTGGGAATAAGGTGATGGTGGTGGTGGATACAAGTGTTGAAGCTAAAGGTGCACTTCAATGGGCACTTACTCATACTGTTCAGAATCAAGATACCATCATTCTTCTTCATGTTACAAGTCCTTCAAAATTGGGTATGTTTTTGTGATCTTTTTTGAGTTAATTTTTGTGGGATGAGTTCGATTTTGACGATAGACGTAGATCAAGAAAGTCGTTTTCATCGGTTATGGACCTTATGGTTACGATTTGCAGGTTTTAAATCAAGCGGGGAAGTTAATCAAAAGGCATATGAACATCTTTGCTCCATGAAGAAAAATGTTCAAATCAAGAGGCCTGAGGTTAGTAGAATGATATATGAACTTTCGATATTGAAAAGTAACACGAAATCGGATTTATAGGACGTTAAAGATGTCCAATGTCATACTAAACTGTTTTATAGGACTTACGTGTATTGGGACAAGTTTTTTCAAAACACTTTTGAGATAATTGTCATGTTAGTTTTTTTATATCATAATTTTGGAAAAGCGTCTTATGAACTCATGTATTTATTGTGTGTGTGTTTTTATAAGGCATTTTTTCAAATAATACCACATAAAAAGACCAATAGGATGTTTTGTCAAAATGTCATAAAAACACGCCCATAAGTGTCGTGTCAACTTATTGCAATACATTTGCATATGACGCACAATGTAACTGCCATATAAACTTAAGTCCTATAAAATAGTCTATAATGATATTTTGACCTTTTTGGCATTCTATAAAACCGATTTTAAACGAGAGGGCTATGCTATTAGTTGTGGTATAATAGCAGTTAGTGATTATAAGCAAAAGAAAAACGATCGAAACTGTGGTTTTGATAATAACGGAGCAATTTAGCGCTATTTCATCGATATTTAGGTAAAATAGCGGTACGCAATACCTATATTTTCAGCTGAAACTCTTTTAACTCTAATTTGTTCTTTTGGGGCTTTTAAATTTGGGCCCTTATTCTTTTTGGGCCCTCAAATTATTTTATGCACATGGTACGTTAAGTTATTACATGTATAAATTTAAGAAATAATACATCACAACGGTTATACCTTCGCGATAACTACTATTTAAAATCGAAGTCCTAGTCGCTATTTTATATTTTGATCGTTGTAACAATGTAGCCTGAGGGTTTAGTAAAGTGTGGTACGAGAAGAGTTGCAAAATACCAAACTAACTGTAGCAAGTTTGAATACTAAACACAAAATACCATTCATGATCCACACACAATTTATAGATCAAATAACACTATAATTAACTAGACTTGAAATCAATTGACCTCATAGTCAACTAGGTTTCCCAAACGTGTTAAAAATATTGAATTTTCTACGGTTTTGATCCAAACCAGGTGAAGGTCGAGATCGAAGTGAGACAAGGCAAAGACAAGGGTCGGACCATAGTTGAAGCAGCAAAGCAAGAACGAGTTTCTTTGTTGGTTTTGGGGCAAAAAAAGCAGTCGATGATGTGGAGAATTCGGAAGATGTGGTCAGGGAAGAAAAGCAAAAACCGAGCGGTGGATTACTGCATCCAGAACGCTAATTGCATGACGATCGCCGTGAGAAAAAAGAACAAGAAACATGGGGGTTATCTCATCACCACAAAGAGACACAAGAACTTTTGGCTTTTGGCTTGATGCATGTATCAATAATATGTGCGTGCACTTTTTGAGTCTTTTTCAAGTTTGAAGTTTGCAACAAAATGACAACTTTTGATATGATACAAAAAAACTAAGGGATGATGTCGATCATCTAGCAGATAATTGTGTTACGCTTTCCTATTATACAAAGGAGTCGAGCTAAGAGTACTAATGTGCCCTTCGACCATTGTCATTATTACAAGAGTAAACCTTTGGTTCCTAATGTTTGTCAAATTTAATGGATATTGTCCCTAAACTTTGTAAACTTTGATTTGGTCCCTCACTTTTGTCATTTCATGACAGCTTTGTTCCCTTCTGCTAATGGCCGTTAATGTTTTCCATTATCTCCAATCAAATGAGGGGCCTTTTAGTCATTTTAAACATATTTTTGATAACTAAAACACCCCTCATTTAACCGCAGGGTGATGGGCTTTAAAAAAATGATTAAAATATCACTCAGTTAATTGGACTTAATGAAAAAAGGGACCAAAATTGTTATGAAAATGACAAACCGGGTATCAAATCGAAGTTTTTTTAAGTTTTGCTTATCTGTTGAAATTGATAAATGTTATAGACAAAAGTGCAAGTTTACTCTTATTACAAGGAAAAAATGTCATGGATTTGAAAACCATGCAGTTGATTGATTTTATGGTTATGGAAAGAAATTTTCTAACCCCAGAAAAAATCTTGAAAAGAAAATTGTTCAGAAAATGTTTTGCAAGTCCAAACAAACGTCAAATTTAAATCTTTCTTCCAAAAACCACATAATAGAAGAATTTTGCGGACTGGACGAATTGGTGTACGGACCCGTTTAATACCTTTCTGTAGTCTGGGTCTTGTTTTTTGTCTTTGTGTTTTTATTTGCGTTTTTCTGTTGTTTCTTGTCTAGCTCCTTGCTGGGCTTGTTTGTTTGGTGTTTTTGTTTCTGGGTTGGTGGGAGGGGGTGATGGCCTAGCCGAAGCTCTCTGCCCGCTTTCCCTTTTGCCGTTCTAAAAAAAAAGAAAGAATTGTAGCATAAAATGTCAAGTTCAATGATTACACCTAAACATATAGATTACATCAATGGATCAAAAGTAAAAGTCTTTGCAAATTACTATGTGCAATTTAGGTCAAGAAACATTATAAAGTCCATTGCATCCCCTTTTACCCAAAAATAATTTCAATAAATCAAGAAAGAAATCCTCAATATCTTTTCTTGATTTCTGTAATAACTACCATTATTATTCAATACCCACTTCAATAAGTGGCAACCTAAAAATTGATTTTCTTGAATACAGATTAATTCTATAAATCACTAGAAAACAGAATAACAAATGGGTATCAAGATATAGTAAGGGGGAGTTTGGTTTGCGTCAACGAATTGGACTTTGAAGTAATTGGAATGGAATTTGATTATGCATTTTGGTCGTGTTTGGTTGGATGGAACTGAAATGGAATTGTAAAAAGGTAGGGATGATCAGCAAAAACCAAACCGAAACCAAGAAAACGAAGTAAAAAGGTAGGGACTTTTCATTTTCCATTTTAGAAAACATGTTTGAAAAATTTTGGAAAACTGCTAAAATCGGTTTTTTAATTTACATAGAAGTTAGTAAACAAAACAAATTTCATTTTCTTGGAGAACTTTTGAAAACTAAATGAAGCATGTTCTCTAAGTTTTCATTTTTCAACCAAATGAGTGTTAGCCTAGTGGTAAGGCTTGGGCACTACATAGTGGTGAACCCGAGTTTGAGCCCTGGGGACGCATTCTGGAGGTACGGGGGCTTCGACCCCGGGCTGCATGCTTTAGCAGTCGGGCTTCGGCCCAAAATTGCCGAGGATTAGTCTGGGCCCAATGTGGTCTGGGATACCTCTTCTAAAAGTTTTCATTTTTCATGAATTTTTTTCTTAGAAAACAGAAAAATTTTCTACAACCACACAGACACTAAATTTTTGAGAAATGGGTTTTTTTTTCATGCAGAATCTTTAGAAGGGGCTAGGTTCACGTGATATCAACCTGTTTTTGTGAGATCGATGAGACTAATACTTTACACATAAAACTTCATAGCAAAACACTATAAAGGTAAAAAAAAACGAATCTTCATAGTGTGAAAACACTGTAAATGTTAATTCGGTCCTAATTTTTTTTACCTTCACAACATTTTCACTGTGAAGGTTCAACTATATTTATTTACCTTCACATTGTTTTACTGTAAAGGTTTGGATTTTTTTACCTTGTCAGCGTTTTTCACTATGAATGTTTGATTTTTTATTTTTTACCTTCATGGTGTTTTGCTGTGAAGGTTCATGTACAAAGTCTTGGTTTCAACGGTCTCACGGAAACAGCCTGGGCATTGTTTGCTAAAAATACGCTAGCTTATAAGTCAGCTTGTAAGTCAGGTACATGTTTGGATGAACCATAATTAAGCTAGCTTATAAGTTAGCTTTTTGAAAAGCTATTCTCACTAGCATTTTGGTGATTTATGAGGCTTATTATTATTGTTATTCCAAATATACCCATGCTAAGTTTTACACTACTAATTGACCTTTTTGGTCATTTTACAGTACAAGCTACCTTATCAGCTAGTTTTTGCCAAACATATCTTATTCATCATCTAATTTATCAATCATCAGCTACGTTATCAGTTATCTTATCATCTAGTTTGTTAAACATGTTGATCTTACGTGAACCTACTGTTTAGAAGATTAGGTACTCGTGCCACAATTTTTAGAGACCAATTCAATATTTACAAACAAATATTTGTATAAATAGGGGGAAAGAGGAACATACTTAACGGCGACGGTAAGACGTCCAGGCCACCATGATTAGCTTCGAATTATATATTTCGCAATTAAATCTAAAAAGTTTAAGCATTTGGAGTTTTGGGGGTTTTCTTATTATGCAAGTTTCAGAGGCTGTTAGTGTATTTTTTGGGCATTAAAAAAAGGGTTTATAACTTATTTGGGTAATTAACTATTCAAATTGTACTAATTTTACTATCAAACTATTTTTTGTACTCAATATACCATTGAACTCTTTTTTTTGTACTCATAATACCATTATGACCGGTAATAGCCCATTTTTTCTTACGTGACAACTAAAATTATTAAAAAAATGCTTACGTGGATCTGACGTGTGCTCCACGTGGATCTGACGTGTGCTCCACGTGGATCTGACGTGTATTTTTGACTTTTTGTACTCATAATACCATTGAACTCTTTTGTACTAATAATATCATTGAACTCTTTTGTTCTTCTTCAAGCCACCGCCACCACTACACCCACCACCACCACCACCAAACCAACACCACTACAGCCACAACCAACCACCTCCACCACAACCACCACCACCACCAACCATCGCCCCCACAACCACCACCACCACCGCCACCAAAACACCACCACCAAACCACCGCCACTACAGCCACCACCACCACCAACCATCGTCAGCACAACCACCACCACCGCCACCACAACCACCACCACCAACCACCGCCACCACCACCAAAACACCACCACTACAACCGATGCCGACCCGTGATTTACATAAGAGGCCCTTAAACTAAATTAAAAAAAAAACAAGTAAACTGACCATATTACCTCTCATTTAATTGGATTTAACGGAAAAATCTAACGGGTGCGAGTAAAAGGGACCAAAACCAAGTGAAAATGTAAACTTGAGGATCCAAGTTTCGAGAGATTAAGAACAAAAAATGTTAGAATTTACAAAGTTCAGGGATCAGAAGTGAACTTTACTCTTTTTAGATTTATAGACAAATTCATGAAAGTTGTTTGCTAAATGGATAATGGATTCTACTTGGTATTGTAACAATATTAACATTTCTAACTGTTAGATACATAGATTTAGGATCATATAGAATACCTTTTTAAAATATACTAATTTGTCCTTATAGCCTTGGTTTCACCAATTTATTATTGGGATAATCCTAGAGAAAAACACTCTGTCTCAAAGCACTTATATATATATATATATATATTCTTTAGATTCTCGTTTTATATATTTATATGAAAGACCAATGGTTACAAACTGTTAAACGATTCGTTAATAAGATTGAAGAGCAGCTTCAATCGAATCAAAGTTGCAAGGACCAAACTCTGATCCTACAAATCCAAATTCTGACTCTATGATCCAAAGTTTCATTCTTAGTCAAATTTTTAAACCTCTAAGTCTATGGTCCAGGTTTCAGACTTACTCAACTTGAGTTGTAACTTCACAACTCTAATCAATGGATGAGATCTTTATTACATTATCTTAGACTTATACTTAGTTAAATTATCACCAAGTCCGAATCTTCATAAAAATCTAAGTGACTCTACCCCTTAGTACCCAAATATGGCGTTGCCTCTAGAACCCTTCAAGGGGGTGTGGCCCTTTGACTCCTGACTTATAGCGATCTAAGGTAATAGAGACAACCTTTTGTGAGTGTGCACTATGCACCTCCCTACTTACTTACATTTGTCTTGTTACTTTAATCAATCTCAAGCAGAGGCGGAGCCAGGAATTTACAATGAGAGGGGCTGGTGGATCAATGTCAAACTTTATTGTAGAATAATCACAACAAAATAATGTACTCGACCAAAGAAAATTCCTTTAAATTTTAAGAACTTACATCTTAGAATATTAACGTATGATTTATGAATTTGAAACTTTGGACAAGTTAAGTATGTGCTCACTTAATTTTACTATGTTAGTTATTTGGAATGCTTAAGGTTAAAGTTTACGCTCTTATATCAAGAATAAAAGAACCTATAACTTTATCCCTTGAACTTAACCATCAACCTTCTTAAGGTTCAACTGTAATTGTCTCTTCCATATCAACCAAATTTTCTACAAGATTATCATAGTTGGGATGTTGTTGTGGCTCATTAACATGTTCTTTGAGCTTAAGAAATGAATTGATGGTTCATTTCTTACACATGATATGATTCAAATTAGAATTATAAGATAACAAGAACTCCATCTTTCATAATCAAAGTAAATTCAAATTTACATATATGTAATTCAAATTTTAAAGCATGTTACAATATCCTCACGTTTATATTCAACAAAACTAGGATAGGTTTTATAATCAACAAAGCTTAAATAAATATTATATAATTTTATAAATATTGTATGTATATAATGGGTTGGGTTTTGATAAAAAGTTAACATAAGAAGTGGTCATCAACTATTACATTAGGATGAGATGTTCTAAGACGCACCACCGATATGAAACACGATTCATGGGTGATCTTAAAATTAAAAGTGATCAAGGATTTATACTTGTTTCTCATGCTTCTTACATTAACTAAACTTTTGATATGATACTTCGCCTTTATATAATCACATTATAAGTATAAATGTCTAACTAAACTGCTTATTTAGGGTTATTTTTTATTTTCTTATTTGTGTAAAGAAAATAATCAAATACTAATAACTTGAGAGAAACTATGGAATGTGTGTCTATATATGATAATTCATAAATAATAGATGATGGAGGCAGAGAGCAATACACCCTCTGTTTTCCTTTTTGTTAAAAGAATCCACTTCAATTAAATATATTTAAATATTTATTTGCTTAGGGGTGGCTGCACTCTTTAGAAACACCTTGAATATCATCTTTTTGTAATTAAGAATGAGAAGATGGGCAGAAGGTTGGAGGGGGCTAGGCACCCGCCTGTCCCCCTATTCCCTACGCCTCTGATCTCAAGGAAATCACAACTACTCCAAAAATGATTGATGACACTAGAATCACTAACACTAGGTTTCGTAACTTCATTCCTTAACAACTTTCTTTCTTAATTGGTCTTGTATTCTTCCCTTCTCTCATGGAGATGCTTCTTGAAATTTAACACTTACATGGAGAATTTTTGCAATGGTTGTTATAAAAAATATTGATTTTACATGCGGAATAGGGAGATGATTGTGGACTGGTTGGGATTGCCAGTATCAATTTTTTTTTTTTTCCAAAAAATCACATCTTACCATATTGGAATCCTATCATCAACAAATGGTAATTGGCTAGGGTATGATAGGTCTAATTATTTAAAGTTATCCCTTAAAAGATGATGTAACCTTTAAGGTAAACTGATAAAAGCTTAAGTTTACTTTTCAGTGATCACCTGATTCAAATTATTTAAAATTTATCTGATTGTTAACACCCTTTAAAGCTGATGAAATAAATATGGTAGTTTTTCTTAGGGGTGTGCAAAAATTCAATGATCCAATTAAAACCGGAGAAAATCTAATTGGAACCTACCAATGACGATTGGAATCCAATTATAATCGGATCGGATCAAAAAATTTCAACGTCAAATTTGGATAAGTCGTTTATTGGATGCAGTCCAGAACCGATCGAACTAATCCAATTATATATCTAATTATCATCCAATTACCCATTCAGCATCCGATCATCATCCAACTACTCATATAATTGTCATTCAGTCATCATCTAACTACTGATTCAATTACCATTCGGTCGTTATTGAACTAGTTATCCAATTGTCATCCATTCATCATTCAATTACCCATGCAGTCATTATTAATTTAATACATAATATGTATATATATATATATAAAATATAATAAAACAATTAATAATCCATTGGATTCCGGATGAATTGAATCCCATCCAATTTGATTAATATAGGTTTAATCCAATCAGATCCATCTAATAGATGAAGATGAAGCTATCCAACCATCCATTGGATTAGAAAATCAAACATCCAATTCTTTACATTCATTAGATGTCAACGGAGGAACTAGGGACAGTGGTACAGAGATTTTAAAGCAGAGAAACGGAAATGTATGTGAATCTCTTGTTTTGGAGAATTGATATCATTTTGGGCGAAGAAATGGAATTCATTGTAGTGTAAAAATAGAGATATGCAATTGTCTCCATTATGAGGAGAGATAGAGAGAGTTGGTGTCCGATGTTGTTCAATTTCAAACCCGAAGACCACCTACACCTGCGACGACCGCCATCGACCACCTCTGCCGACCACCAGTGTCGGCACGACCTGCGACGAGCTGTGCGTCTTCGATAACAAGAGTAGCCGTCGTCGAGAATTGCCGTCCGACGACATGAGCCATCATTTATCTGTTTTATTTCTTTAATGATACCAAACAAAAAATTAATTCCAATTTCTCCATCCCATTTCTATTCCTCCATATTTCCATTTTCAATTCTCTCCGATTCTTTTCTCCACCTAGGTAATTCTTTAGGAGCATACGCACATGTTATCTCATGCGTTGGTGTCCTCCCTTTCCCCAAATCGCCCTCTTTAACGAAAACCAGAAACACACACACACACACACACTCTCTGTCATCAACCTCTCTCTTTCTTTCTTTCCTCCCAAGCCGACATTTTTCTTTACGTTTCAGCACCTCAACCCCAATCCCCCCCAAATCAACTCATCACACTCGATTCAATTCAAACCCCCATAATATATAATATATTATCACTGATTCCATCCAACTTACTCTTTCAATTCCTTCATGGGTTCTCTTCAATGATCGCCAATTTCGACCCAATTTCATGATCCATTTTCATGGGTTTTAACTTATTATCCATTCGTTGTTTGTGATTGTGAAATCAGTTGTGGATTCCGATTCTTGATTTCAAAACATGCGCCGGCGGGCTGCCGACTACCGGCGGCGTGTTCGAAGGCGGCTTCCGATTTGGATCTGGGTCTTTCTCGGCTTGTTCTCAATCGCTGGATTTGTTCTAATCTTTCTTCAACACAATTTTCAAGATCATGCTCAAGATCGGATTCAACAACCCGTTTTGGTAAGAAATTTTTACCTTTTTTGTGTTTTTTGGATACAATTCATTAATGGGTATGATAAAGTTTCTTGATTATTGGTGATTTGAAGGTTAGTTTAGCCTTTTAGGTATCTAATTGATAAATCTTTTGTTTTATTGGTGTCTTTTATCAAAGTGTTAAAGTGAAAGTTAATAGAAGAAGAAGAAGTATTCATTTTCAAGCATAGTGAATTAGTGAATAGTGATTGCCCTTTAAGAAATAGATACTTGCTTGTTTGCAACTAGAAGAAAACAAAGGTATTGACTTGAAGTGTTGGTTTAACTATCTCTAGAATTAGCTAAAGAATGTTTGTTTCGCTTTTTTCGGTAATGCTTAGAACTTAGCATAATGGGAAGAGAATAACTTGTCGTTAATGTGCACGGAAGGATTTCGAGAAAGAAGAGGGATGTGTTAGTGATCTTATATGAGGGGTTGTTTGGCGTTGCTGAATGGTTTGGTACAGGATGATTAAGTGGTTGGAATGATTAAGAGGCTTTATGATATAGTGCAAAATGAAACATGGTTGTTTGGTGATTCTTCATAATGGAATTAGGGTGCTGAATGGTTAAGGGACGCCCAAGATACAAAATCGGTTTTAGGGTTGTTTGACGGTTGCATAATGGTTTGGTGCACGATGATTAAGTGGCTAGAATGATTAAGAAGGCTTTTATGATATAGTGTAAACTGAAATATGGTTGTTTGGTAATTATTTAGAATGCAATCAAGATGTTGAATGGTTAAGGGAAACCCAAGATACAAAAACATTCAAAGGGTTTTAGAACCATTAAGAGGTAGACTTTGTTTTTGCCAAACAGGATTCACCTCTTAACGATTCAGAGATTGCCTCTTAATAAAACTATCAAGTGGTAAACAAACAATGTGTAGGATATTAGGTTGCTTTTTTTGTTGGTTACTTGTATAGGCATGATGTGGATAAGAGTAGTTTCGATTATATGGTGGGTGAGATCGTGTATGACCGTTGGTTGCCCCAATAAGTATTAGAAGAACACTTCATTTAACTTGAAGAAATCGACAAATCTTGATAGTATTAGAAGGATAGAAGTTAGAAGATTCCAACTTACTAAACATGAACTTGACTTCTTACATACCCACTAAGGAAGACTTCCGTTAGAGGCAGCTCTATTACGTTTTGATTGTTCGAATCTTGAATTAGATGGTTGTCTGTATTGTATTAGCCTAGCTGCTTTTGTTGGGGCTTTTTGGTCTTTCTTTATACTTGGAAATAGGATTTTGGGTCCTCACTACTTGAGCTTTTACAGCACAACACTTTGCCTTTTACTTTTGGAGGTTTAAGTTTTAATTCTTTAAAATCCGTAGAGCCCATTCAAATGTGGGCTTCTGTCCTCTGAATTTTTGCCAATTGAACTTGGAAAATGGTTAACAAATTACACTTAGGTGTCGTTTGTTTGTTAAGAGGTCTGAAGTACTCTCAAAATAAGAGGTGGATGGTGCACCTCTTAAGATTTCAGAGGATGGTAGGAGGTTTTAAGGCCCTTTTCTTAAAAATAAAACAAACGGTCTTAAATCTGCAAACTTCTTAATTTTCAGACTTAAGAGGTTTTAAGAGGTAACTTATAAAAAACAAACAGCCCCTTAGTGAATATGGGATAAAGATCCTGATAATCACTTAATCTTGTAGTTTCTTCGTCTAATTGCAGTTTCATTTTTGTAATTTTTGTGTCTCTTCATGACCAAGTCTGATTTTCCAAAGTACTCTATAAGTTGACCTTGGCCTTGAACGATATAAGTTTGTAGTTGGTCTCATTTGGATTGTAGGATTGGATAGGAATAGGAATTAGAGGGATTGGAATTCAATTCCATTTCAATCCCATGTTTCGTTTGAAGAATTGCTTGGATTTGAAATCCTAAGATGGGAGTTAAAAAATCCCCCGGGGTTGTTGGTATTTCCTAGGATTTGTGTGTAATAGTGCTTTAAAATATGCTAAAAAGATTTGTTTTATAATAATCAGTTAATAAAAGGGTAATATAATTTTTTATAGTTTGTCTTTATAAGTTATTTATAAAAATGGAATTCAATTCCACACCAACTTCTACAAACCAAACACATCAAAGATTCCAAATCTAATCCTTCAATTCCAAATCCTTTCGCAAATCGGAATCCCTCAAAACCATTCCCTCAAACCACCAAATGCCCTGTTAGTGTGTTTAGTTTGTAGGATTTGGAATGCAATTGAACTCCACTCTTTTATAAATCTTGTTTGATTTGCATGGTTGTAAAACTTG
Organism: Centaurea solstitialis; assembly: GCA_030169165.1. NCBI lineage: Eukaryota > Viridiplantae > Streptophyta > Magnoliopsida > Asterales > Asteraceae > Centaurea > Centaurea solstitialis. The sequence continues at coordinate 12,209,291 of CM058041.1, read as the reverse complement.
CTACTCGGTACTAGCTCGGCCGACCCCCTTGTAGCGAGTACTCGACCTACTCGGGGAGTACTTGGATTGGAATTTTTTATATATAAATTTTATAATTATATATATATATATATATATATATATATAATTATCCAAAATATAGAAGTAGAACGATTATATAATTATGCCATAGAAAGATACCAAAGTAGCTAAACACTAGAAGTAGAACAATTATAAATTTATAACTTATACACGAATCCAATTATAACATATAAACTTATTATCGTAAGTCTTATAAACTTAAAACTTATTAACTTATAAGAACAATTACTCGATTATAAGTTTATAACTTTTAAACCCATAAGAACAATTATACCTCATAAACTTATAGTTAATTAGTTATATATACAATTATAAGAACAATTATAAGTTTATAACATATAAAGTTATAAACTTAGAAAGTTAGAATCACTACTCCTAGGCTGCCTTAGCAAATTTTAACAAGAAGTCAAGAACTCAGAATCAGTATTCAGTACTCAGATTCGAAACCAAACAAGAACTAAAGAACTCAGAAATCGAAATCGATCAAGAACTTAGAAAAAGACCAATTTTTTTAATAAAACCTAATTTTTAGCCTAAGGACCGAGTTTGACTGAGTAGGGCCGAGTAGGACCAAGTAGAGCCGAGTACCTTGGAACCAAGCCGATTAGCCAATAGTTGCCAAGGTGAATGACTGAGGTCCGAGTACTAGCCGAGTACTCGGCTACTCGGACGAGTAGGCCGAGTTTTACAATCATGTTGATATGTAGGATTTGGGATGGAATTTAATTTTCTGTATATATTTGTTTGTTTCAAAAATAGTATGTTTAGAGGCAATAGAAACAATGTCAGAGTCCCACATCAGCTAGACACAGACCATCAAACCTGTATACATGTATAAACATCCCCTCTCTCTAAGGGCTCTTCTAGCGAACGTTATTGGACTTTTTTTCATATAAAGTTATAGAATGCTCGATCTCATCATATTCCATTTTGGAATTTAATCGTTTCTTTACTTCTCTAAGATCTTCGTTTGAATCATCACTTACACCATGTCTACCCAATTTCAGGAACGAAATGCTAGAAAAGTAGAAGTGACTCGCCATAAGTTCAATCTAACAAAGGAGATAGCTAGTGCCAATTCATACGCCCGACAACTATTAGAGCAAATGACACTCGCGAAAGCCTACGTAGTCATCGCAAAAGAACACAACAACCTTCATCTCGCATGGCAGTTAAGTTCAAACATAAGAAGATGTCAATTTCTCCTATCGAAAGCCGCCATGAGAGCGGACCCCATCACACAAGACGAAGCGGAACCGCTTATTAGCACCCTCTCGGCCCTAATCTTAAAATCGCAAGATGCCCATTATGATATCGCGACCACGATGATGACGATGAAGTCTCACATTCAAGCGCTCGAAGAACGGGCTAACGCTGCCACCGTTCAAAGTGCGGTTTTCGGGCAGTTGGCAGCCGAATCGATGCCGAAGAATCTTCACTGCATGAACGTGAAGCTTTTGGCGGATTGGATCACGAAGAAGGAGATTCGGGAGCTCGCCGAGGAGAAGAAAAACTCTCCGAGATTGTTGGACAACAATCTTTACCATTTTTGTTTGTTTTCGGATAATTTGTTGGCGGTTTCGACCGTGGTCAACTCTACGGTCTCCAACGCTGACCATCCGAAGCAGCTCGTGTTCCACGTGGTCACTAACTTAGCCAACTACGCAGCCATGCAAGCGTGGTTTGTTACTAACGACTTTAAAGGGTCCGTGATTGAAGTTCAGAAAGTCGAAGATTTCACTTGGTTGAACGCTTCTTACTCTCCCGTTATCAAGAAACTAAAAGAAAACGACTTTCGTGGATACCCTTTTCAAGATTCTCAAGATTTCTTGAACCCAAATTATGTATCTGTATTAAACCATCTTCAATTCTACATCCCCGAGATCTACCCACACCTCGAGAAAGTCGTGTTTCTTGATGACGATGTTATTGTTCAGAAAGATTTAACGCCGCTTTTCTCGTTGGATCTTCACGGGAACGTAAACGGAGCCGTGGAGACTTGCCTCGAAGCTTTTCACCGGCTATACAAGTATTTGAACTTCTCGAACCCGATCGTGAGCTCCAAGATTGACCCGCAGGCATGCGGGTGGGCGTTCGGGCTAAACGTCTTCGATCTGGTGGCATGGAGGAATGCGAATGTGACGGCGAGATATCATTATTGGCAAGAACAGAATGCGGACGGAAACGTGTGGAAGTTAGGGAGTTTGCCGGCTGGTCTTTTGGCGTTTTATGGTCGGACCGAGCCGTTGGATCGAAGATGGCATGTTTTAGGACTAGGGTATGATGTTAATATCGATAGCAGGCTCATAGAGAGTGCGGCCGTGGTTCATTTCAACGGGAACCTGAAGCCGTGGCTAAAGTATGGGTTCGCGAGGTATAAGCCGTTATGGCGAAGGTATGTAAACGGAACGCACCCGTATCTTGTTGATTGTGTTACAAGTTGAGAAGGGATTGTTGGTATAGAGATAGAAAATTTTGGCATTGTTTAGATGTTAAAAGTTTTTTATAAGTTATATTCTTTTTTGGTCATTATATTGAAAGGGAAGAATGGTTTTTGTAGACATTTTGAAAGGAAATATAATTTGATTTTTGGAAGCAAAGTGTTTGGGAAGCATTTCTTGATTGTTCATGTATTTGGTTGTGAAGGTTTTTGCAAACACACACACACACACAATATAGGGTGGTAAGGTTCAAGGGAAAACCTCAAAAACAGAAAACCGAGAACACCCTCGTAGCCCTCCATCTGGACCGTATGCACTTGTGCATACATGTATTTTGAGTTCTTTTTGGTTTTTTGTGCACAAGTACATTTTTGGATTTTTGTGCGCAAGTACATTATGCACTTATCATATGCCTATGCACAAGTGCATTATGCACTTATGCACGTATGCATATTACAAAATTATCCATATGCACAAATGCATACGGTCAAGATGGAGAGCTCTAAATGTGTTCCTCGGTTTTCGTTTATTTGAGGTTTTCCCTTGAACTTTTCCCTATATACATTACTTTTTTCTGTACTCCAAAGGATAGAGAGGTTATATTTCGTGTTCAATGCTTCTGGTTTCGGAATTGGATATGAAAACGGGCTACCGCCACGTTTGAATATGTGTTTACTGGTATGATCCCACACTCGGTGATGAAATATGTAATGTCTCATCAGTTGGTGTATGTTTAATAATTGATCATTGAATGATTTTGTTTGAACATTTTATTAAGGTCTATTTTATATATGAAAACCATTGCCGAATTATTATGTTTACATTGTGATCTCATGTTTCGATTAAACATGTTAATAGCTTTAGAATAATTCATTCTAAAATGTCTCCGGCCAAGTATTACTTCATGTCTCGGATGTAATACGATATGACTAGTATATAGAGGTTCATATGCAAATATAAGATACAAATATAACTGAAGATGACAATTTTGTGTATCAGATGTGATTCACTATGAGAACGTTGAATTGGATGTCATACGAGTGTAATGTTTCTCATGTGATCATTTTACATGTCATCTTTTGACTTGAGACTATGTAATTTACATGCTTGACATTGATTCTCATCATTTAGTAATATTTCTTTTAGAAGGGTGTCCGGGTCAAAGTCCGACTAATCCCCGACAATTTTGGGGGTTAAACATGGTCCCATTTAAATGTCCCCAAGCATGCGTACGGGAAGGCTCGAATTCGGTTAGGGCGTTATGAACCCCCGAGTGATAACCAATCCGCCACAGCACTGGAAGACATCATTTAGTAATATTGGCATCCATTGCAATAGGATTTTCCCCTACCCTCTTAGTAGCTATGTCCCTGTCGCCTTTTAATGAGGAACTAAACACTTATTGCTTTTAGTGGGTAATAGATGCTTACTTGGTAAGATAGGATGATATTGCCAACATTTTTACCGTGCCATTTTGTTAACCGAGAATCTTACTCAGTAACTGAGAATGGTGAGAGACCCTAGTACTATGCTATTTTGATGACCTATAATGTATGTAAAGTAAGTGAGAGTGGAGTGAACCCCATGGGCGGACTTAGTGTAGCTCACATAGTGGCACATGTCACCATTTCGTTTATTCGCCGTTGTGTAAAAATTTATAGGGTCGTGAAAAGTGTCACCTTATCAGTTTGTTATGTGCCATAATATATATTTTGAAACTACAATTAGGACACAAGTTTCCCTTGGTAGAGTTGGTTACCTTTTGATTTTCAAATGTAAGGTCTTGTGTTTAAATACTCTAAAAGTCATTTTCCTAGTTTTTAGCTTTTAATATCAGATTTATTATGTTTCTAAAAGTTTGCAATAACAGGACTCGAACGCGAATTTGAAAAACAAGGAACCAATTACCGGACCAATATATTGATTTTGAGATAAATTTCTCTATATTTGTTTATTATAGTTAAATAGTGCCACCGTTTGAAAAATATTCTAAGACCAATATTGATTTTTGTGATAAATTTTTCTATATTTGTTTCTTATAGTCGAATGATGCTACCATTTAAAAAATTTCTAGGTTCGCCCCTACCTTACCTGATAATGTTTGTCTAGTTTGTAATGGTGAAATCCCTAAGGGCGAATCTCGTATGGTCAATGGTCCTAGCCCTATGCAAAATGTGAGTTCCATGCTCGTGATTGTCACCACTCCTATGCGACCTCAATTAGACAACCCGACATTGGATATCTAGGCCGCTTACAACTTTTGGATGTTGTTCTTCGTGAACCAGCACTATTAACATTATCATATTGCCGTTCAAAAAAAAAACATTATCATATTCGACCTCTTAATTATTTGTCTTGGTTTTTTTTTTGTGTGCTTCAACATTTGTTAACACCTTGTTCACCAATACAACACCAAATCATGTCGCCATCTCTTAAAGTCACCATTACGTTCATAAACATAAACCTCTATTTTTGGCACTCATAACTTGCTTTTAGCTCACGAAATTCATGTTGTTTTCGTATATTGTGCTCCTTAGCTTAACATAATGATGAAAAGGAAGCCAACTGCAAAGGTCAAGAACAAATTCTTACTTTGATTCGTGAATTTTGACTCCAATGATCCGTGCTTGTTCTCCTACTTTCCTCTCTCTTTCTCTTTATTCCTTTCGGGATTTCTCTGATGAAACAATGACATGAATGAAGTGAAATGCAACCTTGGTGTAACAACTCGTCCTACTTAAATAGAAAAGTAGATTTGTAAGTCCTTATAAAGCTTAAGTTGTTAGCAACCAAAAACTTCCAACTATTATACATAAATGAAGTGAAATGCTTAATACTTTGCAGTATCCAACCGATGTTTCCCCTCTCATTTTGCATCCTTGTCAATTCTCCTCTAGACCCTCGATTCGATTGTTTGCTTAGGCCTACCTTTTTTTTCTCAACATCTCGGCACATCATCATCTCTTTAAATCACTTATTATCATCTCCGCACATATTTTTATTAGTGTAGACACATTTGTAAATATACATCGGATAAAATGCATAAAAATTTAAAGATTACTTAACTCACTTTAAAGGTACGGACATGACTTTTTTTAACGGCAAAAGAGATCACTAGAACGGAGCTTCGGCATGACCATCAACCCGCCTAGCGAACCCAAGTTTATTAAAAGAATCAAAACTGAAAAAAATGAAATTTAAATTAAGATAACTAAATATTGTTATCAGTATTTTTATTTAAACAAAATATGTTTAAATATAAGATTAAATTTATTGTATAATAATTAATGTATATTAAAGTATAATAATTAATTAATTTAAGTTGAAAACTAATATTTTTATTTTTTTTCAAAAATAATTACGGATTTGTTCCTTGTGGTTTGTGTGGTTTTACATTATTTTAATAGGAGGCAAAATTGAAAAAGACAAAATTACCCTTTACGAATCTGGTCCCTCTCTTTATATAATTGTTGCATTTAATGAGGTGGTGGTCAGAGGAATCACAAATAGCAAAATTGTATACCATGAGGACCATTCATGTATTTATTTTGAAATAAGGACCATTGTGGGTAAAAGGTGTAAACCACAAGGACCAAATATGCAATTTACTCTTAGTTTTAAAAAGAGACCGAAGTTGATAATGAGTGTTAACCACTTGGACCAAAAATGTAATTTACTCTAAATTTGGGGTAGAAACTATGAAGAAAAATGAAAATTTGTCAAATTGAGGGTTAAATGCGTAAAAGGTAAAAGGTAACATTGGGTTAATTGAAAAAAATTGATAGTTTAATGAAGTAATTGAAAAAAATTAAAAATGTTGATAAAATTGAAAAAAAGAATGAATAGTATGTTGGCGTAGTTTTCCGGATTTTTAAAAGAGTTTTTAATTTGATAAGTTGAAAATAATATAATGATATAAATAAATAAAATCTCATAAAACCTCCGTTGAAGATATTCTAATGTGGTATTTGATTTATAAAAAGTTTTTAAATGAAATAATATCTAACGAACAAATCTAACTTAAAGAAACTAAAATAAAATTTAATCAATAAAATTTAACATTTCAATTCCATCGTTAAAATCTATAAACCAAAAGCCACATACGTTAACTATTAAAAAAACTTATGTTTTCAGCCAAATGTGTATTATGAAATGGATATATTTGGGCCCACTTTCCTAAAAGGGACCTGACCATTCCACTATATGGTTCATTGAAATTACCCACTTTGGTGCAAGTAGAAGTGGTTGAATGGGCATTGTCTGATCCGATCGAATTGTTTAATTGCCCCGACTTTTAACCGATTATAATCGACTTGCTTCGTAACCGAAATATAAACGATTAAGGTTCTTGATGTTTTTTCATAACCCGTTATAACCGTGACCCTTTTTTTCCAAAAATCTAGTGTTTATAGCCGTTTTTGACTCTTTTTTTTTCTTTTCAAATTTGACCTTTTATTGGCATTCTAACCCATCCTATAAATCAATTGTGTGGTGTATGGGGTTAGATACCAAGTAAAAAAACGCAAACAATTCTCGTTATAGTTTGTGATCTCGACTCGTATTCGTTTCTTGCAAACTCGCAAGTTCTAATCTCCCAAATCTCAATTCTTATCTCGTAACAAATGGCCAGTGAACAACACAATGCGTCTAACGAACAAATTGCCCAAGTTATTGCCGAGCATGGACGAGAGGAACCGGTTTGGAACCATTTCAACTTGGTGGTCCTCACCAACGGGACATGAACCATGTTGAAGAAAATACAGAAGAAAACGCACAAGCCATGAGACTAATTACGCCACCAACCGCAACCGACGATGATGGTAGTATCGTCTCACATTACGAAGAGGATGACGAAGTCGACATTGACGACCTCAATGAACCGACGGCGCTTAAACGACTTGAAACGTACGCGACTCTTCAATACAATCCATGGATGATGCAGTGAGAAATTGTGATATGCGTGGTAGGATCGACTAGCGTCTAAATCCCGATAACAAATCTTTCAAACGAAAGAAGTAAGACGAGAATAAATCTCAAAACTCACAAAGAGAATAAATTGTATTAATCAAGGTATGAAAAACAATTGTAGCCTAAAGCCCTGTTTATTATCTAGTTGAAACATAATTAAGGAAACTAAATAAACCTAATTCTATTCTAACTAGGAAACCAAATAAAATAACTACTAAATATAAATCCTAACTTGATAAAGAAGAAAACTAGTTAATGGTAATAATCCTATTCTAATTAAGTAACAAAATATTTAAATAAACTGATAAACGCGATATTCTCTGGATTGGTCAGACGCGCAGATCTGCCAGCGGCTGGCAAACCATAGCTTCGCGCCGCGAGATCGGCTCTGTCACGACACTTGAATTTTTTCTTCTTTTGAGTCCCTTTCCCGGGTTTCCATAAATCTATAAAATTCACTAATACAGGTCGAAACCGATCTGTATCAGTCACCCTCACTTGAAAAGAACTCGACCTCGAGTTCTCGTGTAGATCTTTTAATTTCTCGGGGTCTTGATTGAACAGTAAATTGTAGATCATACGTGACTTCACTAGTGGATCTTCAAAATTCAGAAAGGGATCACTTTTTAGAGGTCGTGATCGCCTCCATATGAGTGATACCTCATCAAGTTCGTATGGATAGAAAACTAGCAAAACCTTACTCGTAGGAATTTTATCGGCCTTATCTGGAACATCTTCTCCGGCCTCTGCTTTCTTGACTTCTTGCGGCGAAAACTTTAGCAGCTCGGGAACGTCTTCAATGATCGACGCGAGATCCGGTTCAGAAAATTCAACCGTGGTAAGGATTTCTTGTTGTGGTGCGGTCACAACGGGGATAATCTTCGGTGGTGGCTTGGTCACAACGGAGATAACTTCATCTTCGAAATCTTTCGGAAAAACTTCTACTTTCTCGGGTGGTCTTTCCGGAATCGACGGCTGTTTGATTAAGGAAGAAATTATCATACCTTCATTGTTGTCGTCACACAAGACCTCGGTCGATTCCTCATGCTTATTTTCTCGGTTGTCATTGTTAGGTTCGAGGATTCGTTCGTGATCTCCCGGTAAGAAACGTTCCACCATAAGTTGCTTCATTCGTTTCCACGATTGAATCGGCCTTTTCCGTTGACATTGTCGTTGCTTGACCACTTTATCCCACCAAACGGAGGCGACACTCTTTAGATGGAAAGCAACCAACTTTACTTGCTTTTCTCTAGGGATTTCGAAAACCTTAAAGAACCGGTCGACTTCGTTTTGCCAAATTAAAAATTCTTCTACTTCCAAAGTTCCATAGAAAAACGGAATTTCCGCTTTTGTATGAATGGCGTGTGCGTTTCTTTTGGGTATTTCTTTTTCCTCCTTTTCGAATTTGGTACTAGGAAAACAAACCCGATTACGATAATCGGGATGCTTGTCTCTTCTTCGACACTCGATGATGGGAGTGTCGATTTGATTGGCAAGGTTAGCGCGGGCAGTGTTGAGGGCCGTGGAAAAAGCCATGGCGATTGCCTTAATAGTTAATACTAGCGTGATTGATGTATGGTTGTGGTGATGCTATCTGAAGGAAAAGAGACAGGTAGTCTGGCTCTGATACCAACTGACGCAATGAGAAATTGTGATATGTGTGGTAGGATCGACTAGCGTCTAAATCCCGATAACAAATCTTTCAAACGAAAGAAATAAGACGAGAATAAATCTCAAAACTCACAAAGAGAATAATTTGTATTAATCAAGGTATGAAAAACAATAGTAGCCTAAAGCCCTGTTTATTATCTAGTTGAAACATAATTAAGGAAACTAAATAAACCTAATTCTATTCTAACTAGGAAACCAAATAAAATAACTACTAAATATAAATCCTAACTTGATAAAGAAGAAAACTAGTTAATGGTAATAATCCTATTCTAATTAAGTAACAAAATATTTAAATAACTCATAAACGCGATCTTCTCTGGATTGGTCAGACGCGCAGATCCGCCAGCGGCTGGCAAACCATAGCTTCGCACCGCGAGATCGGCTCTGTCACGACACTTGAATTTTTTCTTCTTTTGAGTCCCTTTCTCGGGTTTCCATAAATCCATAAAATTCACTAATACAGGTCGAAACCGATCTGTATCAATGGATGAAATCGAATACGGATCTTTAAGCGATGTATTATTTATATATATATATATATATATATTGGTTGTAATTAATTTGAAAGTATAATAAAATATATTTACTATTAAAACAACCTTAACCGATTTGTAACTGGTTATGTAACCGATCCTTAAGGTTGCATGCACCGGGAGGGTGGGTTTCCAGCGAGTAAGCCCGCCGGACCCGGCGGGTTGGTTTGGGTTGGGTGCGTGAATTCGTGTAGCCGGCGGGTAAGGGGCTTGGCGAGTATGGAGAGCCGTTGTTAAACGGCTCTTCCAACGGTAACATTATTTTTTTTTAATTTCAAATCATTTATATATATATATATACACACACCAATACACCAATATACCACACTTTCATCTCAACTACATACATTTTCATCTCAATATACACCACACTTTCATCTCAATATACACCACTACTCTCTTCTACATACATCCACAATGGCACAACCCGATTATTTGAACGATTCATCATCCACGGATACCGACGAAGACTGGGAACAAGATGCGTAAATATTTGCGCATCTTGTCCAACAAGCAAACGCATCATCATCGATTCGTCGTTCGAAGGCCCCTAACATAGACAGGGGTCGGGTAGAAGGTAACGCAAGGCTAATGGCGGACTACTTTTCCGATAACCCGACGTACCCGGAGAAGACGTTCAGGCGACGTTTTAGGATGTCGAGAAATCTATTCACACGAATAGTGTATGATTTATACACACGGTACCCATATTTCCAACAACAGTACGATGCTACGGGGTTGCCGGGTTTTTCCACACACCAAAAGTGTACGGCGGCAATTCGGCAATTGGCGTACGGAATAACCGGTGACGCATTTGATGACTACGTCCGCATGGGAAAGTTAACGTCACGCAAGTGTCTAAACCACTTCGTTGAGGGAATTATACAAATGTATGGAAAAGTATATTTACGCAAGCCGACTTACGAAGATATTCAGCAGTTGTACGCCGCTCACGAAGACCGTCACGGATTTCCCTGCATGCGCGGTAGCCTTGACTGCATGCATTGGGAATGGGCGATGTGTCCGGTTGCATGGCAAGGTCAATACCATCGAGGCGATAAACCGCATCCGTCAATCATTTTAGAAGCGGCGGCCTCCCAAGACGCATGGATTTGGCACACATTCTTTGGTTGTCCCGGTGCCATGAACGACCTAAACGTGCTCAATCATTCGCCCATCTTCGAAGATGTGTATAACGAAAGAGCACCCGACCGAAGTTTTCAAGTAAATGGGGCCACCTACAAGCACGGATATTATCTCGGGGATGGGATATATCCGGAATGGACTACTTTTGTCAAAGCGTTTTCCTATCCGGAAGACGATAAACGAATTAAGTTTAAGGGAGCGCAAGAAGCGGCACGTAAAGATATCGAACGAGCTTTCTGCATTATCCGAAAACGTTGGAATATAATCAAACAACCGGCTCGCATAATGGAGATACCTACGATGAGTAACATTATGTACGCGTGTATCATATTACACAATATGATACTCGAAAACAAAAACAAGGCCATTTGTGTTGTCCCGAACGATATTCCGGATCCACCTATCCCGCAACTCACTGAGGAGCAACGTATGGTGAATATTTTCCAAGTGAGAAACTCAACTATTCACCATAATCTTCGGGCAGATTTAGTGAAACATATTTGGAACCTCGATATTGATTTTTAGTTTTTTTATTAATGTTATGTAATTTTTTTTATTAATGTTATGTAATTTTTATTAATATTAGAATTTTCAAATTATTTTTAACAATATTATTTATTTAATTATATTATTTAACTAAATGAAATAAATAAAATAAATTGAAAAGTGAGAGGGTTGGGAGGGTTGGGTGTGTGTTGTAGAGGGTTATGGGAGGGTAAAGAGAGGGTTGACCAAAAACTGATGTGACAGCTGATGTGGCATTCAAAAAGTGAGTGGGTTGATTGGGTTCAGTGGGTTGGGTGCGTGTAGCCTAACCGGTCAAAAGTACCAGTTACAAATAACCTAAACCGGCTAATACTCTAAACTGCTCTGACGATTACGTTTTAACCGATCAAAGAAAATATTATTTTTAACCGACCCAATTTGTGAACGATTATACGGCGGCTTAGTTTTTGGCCACCACTAGGTACAAGCATCATTGGACATCATGTGTACCAGTTATCATCTCTGGCTTGAAATTTGAACGCATGCTTATGCGGCCCATAGCTGTCCACATGTTTAGATCACATGTCTTAAACTCTTTAGTTCATTTATATATTTTTTCTTTTTTAAGTTTATATATACATTTAGGGAAGGATTCAAACCAGAACTCTTGCTATTTGTGAGAATGCGAGAACCTTCGTTCATGTATAAAATCATATATGATTCATGAACAAAATCACTTATGATTTACGTACAAAAATAAAATATCTAATTCACATACAAAATTATATATGATTCACAGGTAAAATCACATGTGTAAAATCACATATGATTTTATAGGTGGGCCAGACCTAACATAATTATTTTGTCCAACAAGCCTAATATAGAAACCCAAGCCCGTTTTTACAAGCTTACCGGCTTGCTCACGGGCTAGCAAACTTATTTATTTACATTAAAGAAAACAAAAATAATATATAGTTATAAGTTATGTTAATTATTTGAACTATTCAAATGTTTTCGAGCATAAAAATAAGATGTAAAAAATATTAATGTACATAAAGTCTGAAAAAAAGTACCATACTATATGAATTATGAACATTTTCTCTCTAATGATTTATAAAAAAACCATTAAACTATTAAACCCAAATTATTTCTTAATCGTTGATAATAAAAACCATTGCATTATTAACTATATACAAAATTAAATGAACTATAGAAATATAATGGGCCGGATGGGGTCATGCCCGAATTCTTTTTTTCATTGCCCAAGCCCTTCCATTTTTTCAACAATGATTGTCCAAACCTGCATTTCTAACGGGCCGAGCAAACTAGGTCTAGTGGGCCGTACCGCCTATGAACAACTCTAATATATATAGGAAAGTTAAAATGTGAACTCATCTTTTGTTGTGAATGTGAGAACCAATAAAATCGCAACACGTGGCAATCTGAATCGATCGGCGCCTAAGCTTTATTCAATATGAATATCATGCACTTTGACATGCGCTTGTATGGAGAAAGTAAATAAAGCTTAGGCGCAAGCACTCTGAATCGTGTATCTAAGCTTTATTCAAATTGATAAAGCTAGTTACGTCATCGAATTAGAGGCCATTCCTATCAACCAAATTTAGGATTTGTCCCTACTGCAACTATTATTTAACATTTATTTACCATTCAGTACAAAAATATTAATTTTGTCACTTAACAAACCCTATTATGGCTATCATCGCTGGTAAAATTTAAAAAATGTTTTTATTAAAAATTGAAACACACCTAAAGCCTTAGTGATCATCATCTCTATTCCAAATGCTCTTAGAACATCGCCAACTTTTTTAAAATAGAGAAAATGAAGAATATGAAGCTTTTTTTACCAATATTAATTATGCTCAAACGACTTTCCCAAAACTACCTCCAAAATGGCAAAAGTAGAAGAAAAAAGTTTTTTTTTCTCTATATGGAGAACATCCCAAAAACGATTACCAAATGAGATTTTTGAAAATAAATTTTTAGAGATATAAATAAATTTTAATAGATGAATGAAATATTTTAATAAAAAAAGGTTCATAAACAACAAACTATCACATTTTGAATGATTAAGTTCCTAAACTATTTCTTTTTAATTAGAAAACCATTAAACATTCATATTTTGATTGATTAAGTCCCTGAATTATTCCCTAAACATTCATATTTTGATATTGTTCTGCCTTGTCTGGTTCTAGTCGTGTTAAATCAAACACCAAACAGACACTTGTTCAGTCTAGTCTTGTTCAATCCTACTCTCTTATCCTGTCTAATCATGTCCACTTTTCAGTCCTATCTAATCATGTTTGCAAACCAAATTAATGTTACCTACGTGTTATTTTTCTGCTTAGTGTCAATACAAAACCCCACCTATTTCAAACTTTAATATCTAAACTGACTTGATTCTAACATTAAAAAGATAGTAAATAGTATTTACCCTAATATTAGAAAATATGCATTAAACTCTCGGATGTCATCGTCCTTTTCAATCATCCGGTCGAATTTTTATTTCTGTGGTAAGTTAAAGGCTACCTATAAGGCTGCTCGCACCGCCAATTGGGTTCTCAGCGGGTAAGTGTTTGTTGAACCCGACGGGTTCTTTGGTTTGGGTGCGCGACGTCTTGAAGCCGGCGGGTTGGAGGCCACACGGGTTGGGAGAGCCGTTGTCAAACGGCTCTCCAACGGTCCAATATTTTTTTTTTTTACTTTTTTTTTTCAATTTTTACTCCCTATAAATACTCATTTAACCCAACTTCTTTTTTCACACAAACAACCTTCAGTTCTTCAACTCTTTTTTCACACAAACAACCTCCAATTCTTCAAACCTCCCACTCTTCAAACGATGAATCCAAACGATCGAAACCTCGCATCACGGCGCGCGAAATGTAAACGTCGGGCGGAACCCGAGACCCCTTCGAAGCCCTCTTTCAAAGTCGAAGTTACGCATACCGGGTTCCCTCCAGAATATCCACCCGATTACAATGTCGACATTTCGCCGAAAGGTTTTTCTATCACAATTACTCATCCTCAAGTTCCTCAACCCGGGAGCTCTTCACAAGCTCCTCAACCGTGTCCTTATCAATCGTTTCCTTATCAACCGTTTCCTCCACAATTTCCTCCAATGGATTTTGGTTCTCCTTATCAACCACTATTTGTACCCGGTTACCAACCCAATTACCAACCCGTACAAGAGGAAGACACTTCCGATGAGGAAGAACTTTCACCAACGACCCAACAAGAGGAAGACATTAAGTTTTAACACCACCCCGCACTATCATCTCCGGGGTAAAAAGCTCTTCGATACTATGAAATGAAAAGACGAGATCAAAAAAAAAATATGGCTTGTAATTTTTAGTTTATTTAATGTTTTAGTTTATTTTATTTAATTATGTAATGTTTAATTTTAATTTCTAGTAAATTAATTATGTAATTTTAATTTTTAGTTAATTAATTATTAATCTTATTATTAATTAATTAATTATAAATAAAATAAATTGAAAAGTGAGAGGGTTGGGAGGGTTGGGTGTGTGTTGTAGAGGGTTATGGGAGGGTAAAGTGAGGGTTGACCAAAAGCTGATGTGGCATTCAAAAAGTGAGTTGATTGGGTTGGGTGCGTGTAGCCTAAAGTGTTTTCGTGTTTTTACGACATAATAAACGTGGTAAAAGTAGTAAAAGGATATATTATTCCTACGTCCCAATGATGATTCTTCTATGTACGATGTCATTATTTAATGTTGCATAACTACGACAATTGTTTTTGGATTTTATGACACAGTGACTTTATAATTATACATACATGTGATGTCCTTATTAATATTATTATAAAAAAATTGCCATATTTTTCACGTGTGACATTAATCCACGTCGTGTTGATTACGTAAACTTTATAATTTGGACCACATGAAATTATAATAGAGATGAAATATAAAACGTGTCATATATATATAGTATCGAAGGTTTTAGAAAATGTGTTATGATGATATTATATATAGTGGGGGCTATAACATCAAGACGTAAACTTGTCATTAAGGCGTGAACGACTTTTAATATGGCTTGCTATGACATGTTATATTCAAGAAATATTATGGAGTGAATGAGGCTTTTTCCTTTTACATTTTTCATATGATTAATTATTTTATTGGAACTAACCAACCGACTAAACCACAAGGCTTGTGCTGTAGCGGTAAGATTTATGGGGGATGTGGATGGTATCCCATTCATCACAGGTTCGAATTTCTTCATGCACATCTTGTGGCCAGACTTAGTTTCAGACGGCCAAAAAAACAAATAACCAACCGACTCAATATCTTGTATTTAATGAAATTAAATGTTTGGTTAAAATCATTAGTAACCCATAATTTCAAACTTAAAAAGCGTTCACCACCACCCCCATCTCGCCGGCCTCCCAATTTCCCACTCTCTCGGGTTGGCCATCCGGTGGGACACACACACACAAATAAATAAATAATGGATTTATGATCATTAAGTGAGTAGTCATCGGACGAAGAGATTAACATGTGTAATGCTCAAGCTTTGACAATTGTTGTTGATATGACGTATTATATGTTACAACATTCGAGGAATCCAACAACTAGAAGGGTTTCTCAAGAAGTATACATAAATAATTTACAAGAAACACGTAACTGGAAAACACACAACAACATTCGATCGGATCTCGTGAAACACAGTTGGAACATCCAATTACCCAACTTATTGACGACTAGTATAATTTTTTAAGTGTATTTTGTTGTATTTTTAATTTTTAATCTAGTTGTAATTTTTAATTTTATGTAATATTGTTGGTTTTATTAAATGAATTAAAATTTTAAGTTATTATGTTTGAATATACTTTTGAATTATATAAAAAAATATAAAAAAAATGGGACGGGTGAAGGGGTGAGTATTGGAGAGGTTTTCGATAGATAGTTAGTTGGATAAAAAAAGAGTAAAAACTGATGTAGCAAATGAGATGTAAAAATGAAGAGGTGAGTATTCTTTTCATCTTTATTAAATGTTATGCATATTTATTTTAGATGTTCTATAAACTTTTAATTTTATTAAAATGACATTTTCAAAAGACAAATAAATGTTTATTTATTCTATTTCACTTCCTTTATTTACATAAAGAAAACTACAGGTCATATGAATTGGAATTAATAAAAGTTTTTAGAAAAGTAGAAAACTACTATAAATGACTTAAAAAAGGTTTCCTAATTCGTACAGTAGAATATGACAGGTTTTTGAGTTGACACTCATGTGTCACGAAAAAGCATGAAAATAAAAGACACTATTAAGATTCTCTAAAGGGAAATCCACTTGTGTAAGTTGCCATCATTTACCCCAAGTAATCTCACAAACTTCTTATTGGCACATAAAAATATTGGATTTCTGAACTCTCTAGACAATAACCCAACTTATAGTTGCAACTTACCGCTGTTTAGTTCCTTTGTCATATATAAAATACTATAAGTGTACGTTTGGTTTGTAGGAATTAATTAAGCCAAATGGATTCTAAGAAGAGATTTGGATTTGAAAGGATTTGAATTTTAAATCCTAGATAAATCACATTTAGTTTATAGTATTTGGAATGAGATTTGAATTCTAATCATTTGTAAATCTTGTTTGTTTGTAGGATTTGGCAGGGCATTCGTAACTAGGGGTGAGAACGGGCCGGTTCGGTTAGTTTTTTTTGACCGAAACCGAATCAAAAATTGAACCGTTCGGTTTTTGAAAAACACTAAACATTTGGTGTTCTAGTTTTCGATTTGATTTTTTTTTTTCGGTTTGGTTTTAAAACCGAATGGTATAAAATGTTTTGGCTTTTGATTATATGCATATGCACATGTGCATATTACAAAATTACCCGTATGCACAAGTGCATGCGCTTTAGATGGAGGGCTATGAAGGTGTTCCTCAATTTTCCGTTTCTTAGAGGTTTTCCTTTAAACTTGACTCTCTCTCCTCTCTCTCTCTCTCTAATATATATATTTAAAGTTCGTTCGGTTCAGTTTTTGGGGAAATTGCGTTTGTCCTGTTCAATTTGTCTTTCCGATTGAAATAAGATCCAAAACCGAAACCGAACCATTTGGTTTTTCGGCTTTGGTTCTCTTCTTTCGGTTTCGGTTCGACGATTTAAATCTTCTATTATCAAACTTGATGATGGAGTTGAGAGAGCGTGGATGAAATCCATCCAGATTTGGATTTTAAATCTCAACGCTCGCCACAGGATTTCAATCCCACCACTCACCACAGGATTTCAAAATTCATCATCCATGGGATTTCAATTTTGTCTTGAGATTATAAAACCCTCCAATTCCTAATCCTATGACATGCCGAACACAAGAATTGAATGAATTTGAAATTAAAAATTTTCCAATTCCATTCCAATCCCGCAAAACGAACACACCCTAAGGTCATGTGAATCGCTAGAAACATGTAAACTGTATGGCTAACCAAATAATGAAAGTTTCGTATTTGGCTTATTTGAAAAACACCTTGTTCGTTGGAAGATCTACCTCGTGTTTGGGACTGCACGGTTCCACTTTGCAAGAAGTCCGAATCATACTCTTGAAGCTCATCCTCTCCATCATATTAATTTGTTTTGCGTCATTATATATACTTTGGAATTATAATAAAAGTATAAGTATCTTTGATAGAGTTGGTTAGTTTTTTGCTTTCAAATGTGAGGGCTTGTGCTCAGATCTTGTTAGAGTCATATTTCATAGTTTTTAGCTTTTAATATTAGACGCATTATGTTTCCAAAAAAAAAGTGCAATAATAGGACTCGAACACGAGACCTTACATTTGAAAACAAGGAACCAACCACTAGACCAATATTGATTTGTTGGAGTGGATTGCATTTCATGTAGGGTTTGGATTTGGAACTATTTGAAATCTTTTTTTCTGTGTTGGTTTGTAGGATACGAAATGGATTTTAATTCCATTATTTATAAATAAATATTAAAAAATATAAAAATAAATAAATTATCTTTTATTGAAGTGATTATTAAAAAACAAATATTTTTAACATATTTAAAAACATTGTTAAATACAAATTCTAGGAAGTCTTTTGAAATCCTAGCCACCCCTTGTGATTTTAAAATTGTATGTTAAAAGGATATCAAATCTGGAGAATCCTGCACACCAAACACGAGATTTGAATGAATTTGAAATCCAAATCCCTTCAAATCCATTAGATTCTGGAAACCGAACAAACCATTAAACTAACCAACTTTTCAAAGTCTTATGGAATGCTTGTTTACCACTTAGGAGGTGTTTGGGATTGCTTATTTAAGGTACTTATTAACTTATTCTATTGGGGAAAAGAAGATAACCATTTTCATTGTTCGAATGGGTGAAAAATGAAATTGCTTAGAGCATCTTCAATATGTTCTCTTTAAATATTTCTAAAATAAAGAATAAAAGTCAAAATCTCAAAATAACATTAAATTTCAATTTAACAAATTATCTATTTTAGAGATTTAACTGTAAAGTATATTTATTTAAAATATGATATATTTTTATCATTCCAATACACTTATGTTTAAAAAAAATATAAATAATAATAATGATTCCTCATTGGTGGATACTAATAAAAAGTAATTTCTCTATCCATAAATTAAGTTTTAAATAATTATCTAAACCTGAAGATTTTTCTAGTTTATTCTATTTTAGATAACCATATAAAGAATCTATTGGGGCAATTTATAGAACAAAAATGAATTTTCTCTAAATTAGATTTTATAGGTTTGTCAAAGGAGGAGATAAGAAATATTTGAAATTTTCTCTAACACAATTTTTTAATTTTTTTAAATATTTTACATGTATAATCAATAACAAACATTCTTTAAAAAACAACTTATTAATTTATTACATTTTGGTATCGTCGTAGACTAATTCAAGCACTTTTTATAGAGCTCATTTTTGACACCGCATAAGTTGAAAAAAACATAAGTTATTTTAAGTAAGCAATCTCAAACACCCCCTATAAGTGGTTTATCTTTGATTCACCATGAGACCATCCACAATGGAGTGTCAAGGGGCTTCGGCATGCAATTGGTATGTACCGATCGACAAGGGTGACAACACCGCCGAAATTGATTATCAAGGTTGGAAAACGGTATGGGCGTGCCAATGCGTTAGACTAACCCACCTCACCCCACCCTCTCTCTCCTTTCGCTCTCTATCTCTCTCTTCTTTCTCTCTGTTCTTTTCGTTTTCTTTTATTTTTTTAATTATTTATTTAGATTGGTATGGGTGTAGTTGAATTGGTAAGAGAGTGGAAAGATGATGTGACGCTGATGTGGCAGCTGGTACCAGTAGCAAGCGTCAAGACCACTGTGGATGGTCTGAGAAAGGGTGTTTGGCAAGGAAAAACATATGTCTTAGTAGTTCGAAAGGCTATGACCCTATTTTTTCGAGATGACCCTTATTTTTTTCTATCATGACGTTCTTTTCCTTCTGCATTTTACGATCAATTTTTCCCGTTGATTAGAAAATTTAAATGACGGGTTCACCCGTTTCTAAGATTGATATGGTTCTATTGATTAGTATTAAGAGGATACTATTGATCGTATCTACATCATCTCTTTTTTAGTGACTTTTGACCCATGTGTTTTTTCTCTAGTCTTAGGTGCTTTTACCACTACATTATGCTTCCACTTAGAGGTATATGCAAGTTGTCTTGATGGTTAAGTTCGTCTCCTAGGAATTCGACATCCAACCTTAAATCAGTAGATAAAGGCTTTTGGTTTTTTAAATTTTCTATTTGATAAATTTTCTTTGAAAGTTTTAGTACTTATGGTTTTATTATCATTAACATTAATTTTTATTTATTTTCCTTAATAATACTAATAACAACATATTTATTTCAAAGTCAAAGTAAAACCAATTCTTGGTATTAATATTAACTTACAAAGCTTCTTTTTAGATTATAGATTTTCGTATCATTTTTTCTCAAGGACTTATAGGTATGTTTGGTTGTGAAAAAAATGTTTTCATCTCCTATAGAAAACGTTTTTAGAAAATGGAGTTGAGTTTTCATTTTTAGCTTTTTGTGAAAATTTTAGAAATTGCGTTTTGTTAAATTAGAAAATGCGTTTAGTTGAAATGGTGGATTTTTTTATTTTCCATTTTAGAAAATTAGAAAAACATGTTAAGAAAAATTTGGAAAACTACTAAAATGAGTTTTCTAATTTTAGAAAACACAAAATTTTCATTTTCTTGGAAAACTTTTGAAAATTGAATGAACCAAACGCTTTTTATATATATTTTCATTTTCCTTAGATTTTTTTTGATAACTAAAATTTTTCCATAACCAAATGCAATTTCCGTTCGTATATATGGTATACAATATCTATAGAGTTCTTTATCCACGAATAGGTGTACGTGAGCTAGGAAGGGGGGGGGTATGAAAATATGTGAGTGTAAGGCGATGGGGATAGCAACCCCTTGTTGATATTTGTAGTGACATTATTATGTTATAGTAATAAATATGTGAAATAACAGTTAATTTGATGATAAAAACATATTTTGAATTAACCCTATAATATAAATATTTTTTCCAACATTTTACGGTGTAAAAAATCTACAATATTCATGTATTTTTTCTATCTACATATTCGTAACACCTCAAAAAAATTTCTGAAAGTCTTAGAATATTTATGAGAGCAAACATTCATCGCAAAAATGTTTTGTTTAAAAATAAAACAAACAGTCTTAAGTCTTAAGTTTTAAATGTGAAATCAAACTTTAGACTTCAGACCTCTTAAAAACAAACGACACCATAGTTTCAAGATTACCAATATTCTTTGATTATTATTTGAATGTATAGTTAAAACAAGTTTTATTTATCTTTTGATTGGTTTTGTATGTATGATGGAAAAATTACAATGACTCTTGTTAACATGTATATATCAAAGGAATAAACCGTTTAAGTTATCGTTGAATTAGTCAAATTAAGCGTTTTTCAAAACCTATTATGATGAATTTGATTGTTTATATTTTTGTTTAATCTATAACTCGATCGAACAAGTAATGTTATGCTTGTTTAGATTAATATCGGAATATTGTTTTGAACTATAGAAACATATATTGAGCATGTAGTTACATTTGCATATTAAGTGTCTTATTCATATACTTATCAAATAACAATATTTTATTCAAAACTAAATTATATAAAAGGTTAAAATGATAATTTTTATCATTTATATCGTCATTCAGGACAGTTACTAAAGTACAATATCAACAGTTTCAATTCGAATGCATCAAATCATTTAGACACCCACCAAACATCCCCTTATGTTTTTTGAGTTTTTTTTTTAAATCATAAAGTGAATTAAGGTTTTGGTCCATGTGGTATATCAAAATTTGTTTTTTACAACTTTAGTCCAACAGCCTTAGTTAACAATTAACATGAGGGAAATTGTCATTTTATCATCATTAATTTTTAATCTTTTGTTTTAGGTTAGGCGATTGGGGCGGCTTTCTTCTGGTGCATTTGGGAGCAACGAAATCGCATGGTGTTTAATACAAGACCAAAGAAGGAGATCGATGTATTCCGTGATGTTCAGTTTCTTTCTTTTGATTGGGTTAGAAGTCGTGTTAAAGGCTGTAAGTATATTAGCTGGGATTGTTGGGTTCGTAATCCTCTAAATGCTGTCTCCTCTTGTACTGGCCTAGCTCCTCGCTAGTTTTTCGTAATGAATTTTCTTGCTTGTTGTCCAAAAAAAAAGGTTAGACTTAGGTTTAATTGTATCACAAACTTTTTTGAATAGAATTGTACTAAATTGTTACGGAATATTCTTGATATTCTTCATCAGTCTTGAGGTTCCTTTTATTCATATATATGTAGAAGTTGAACATTCAAAAGAACAAGAGGATTTAGTATATAAAAGGAGGAACACGAGAAAAATATTAAAAAAAGAACATGAAAATAGATCATAATGATAAAAAGACTAAAATACCCTAGTATTTGGCTGAAATTAACAGATGATCATTTGTTTTAGGGTCGTTAGAAAAATGACAACCAACAAAATCACGTATCCTGATATCCGATATTAATGAAATACAAGGACTTCAGCCATAATTTTTGACATACTAGGGACCAAATCTGTAATTCCCTCATAGATTCTACTATAAATAGATGGTTAACATTGACTCATTAAGCATCAACTCAAAGCCAATTCTTTCTTACTCTCTTCATCATGTCATCAACTTCTCCCACACTAACAATAACAACAACACTTGTAGCTGAATCAAAAGAAGATGCTGAATACAAAAAGCTCTGCAAGCACCATCAACACTTGATAGAAACCCTCCCAAAAGGCAATGGATGGATGGTCCAAAACCTCTATAACTACAATGGCTTCTGGCTTAACTCCTACATCATCAAAAACATCCTTCTTCTCAACACTTTCTTCAAATCCCAGCCTTCAGACATCTTCTTGGCCTCCTTCATGAAGTCAGGCACCACCTGGCTTAAAGCCCTCATGTTCGCCACCCTCAACCGCCACCGCTACACCGCCGCCTCCGACTCCGACCACCATCTCCACCGCCACCACCCGCAATCCGCATTCCCTTACCTCGACAGCGAGTACTACCCGATCACCGATTTCGCCAAATCCCCTTCGCCACGCCTCTTCCACACCCACTACCCGCGCCCCCTCTTGCCCCCGTCAACGAATTCGTGCAAAATCGTGTACGTGTGCCGCGACCCGAAGGACGTGTTGATCTCGAAATGGCATTTCGCGTGCAAGATTCGGTCGAAAGATTTGAAGCCCGTTTCGTTGGAGGAAGCGTTCGAGCTTTTCTGCAAAGGGGTTTCGGATTACGGGCCGTATTGGGACCATGTTTTGTCGTACTGGAACGCGAGCTTAAAGCGGCCCGAGGAGATTTTGTTCTTGAAGTACGAGGAGATGAAGGAGCGGCCGGCAGCGGAGGTGAGGCGGCTGGCGGCGTTCATGGGGAAGCCGTTTACGGCGGAGGAGGAAGAGAGAGGGGAGGTGGAGAAGATTGTGGAGCTTTGTAGCTTTGAGAAGCTAAGGAGTTTGGAGGTGAATAAAAATGGGGTTGAGAAGCTTGGGAAGCTGGCTGTGGTGGAGAAGAAGGATTTTTTCAGGAAAGGGGAGGTTGGAGATTGGAAGAATTATTTGAGTGAAGAGATGAGAAAAAGGATTGATGGAATTAGTGATGAGAAGTTTAAGGGTTCTGGTTTGGTTCTTGGAGCTAGGGTTTGAGTTTGATGGCTTCTTTAATTATAAGTTGGTACTAAATAATTATTTCAGTTTGGGTGTGCATGCATGGTTTTCTTTTTTTTGGTTTTTATGCTTTTTTTGAAAGGGCGCCGACTAATCCTCAGCGCCCATGAGCCGACTCGAATGCCAACCCATAGACTCGTCCCTTAACCGACCCGAAGACCGGTCAAGAGCTGTATACCGCAGAAGAGGTCTATTAAGAACTGGTGTGTTTGTTTTTTTTTTTTTTTACTTTTTTTTATATATAAAAACAAGATGAAGTTTGCTATTTCAGTTCTTAATATTTATCGATCGAGGAACTCTAGTAGTTGAGCGTTTTTTTTTTTTTTTATTTCTTTCTTTGCTCGTTGTTGGCGCTTGGTTTTGTTGCCGGTCTAGCACCTTGCTAGTCCATTTTGGTGGTTTTAATAATATTTTTCGTAATAAAAGAAATTTATTGGTATGTTTTATTTCATTTCAGGAAGAGAAAAAAAAAAGCGTGATCGAGTTCGAAAAAAATAGAAAACAAAACTAACACAAATTAATGTTACAACTACCAACATGAGTTCCAACAATAATAAAGTTAGTTTAAGAAGAAAACATGAAATTAAGATGCAAAATTGAAGTTAAAGAGCATTAAGAGTAGAAATTTACGAGAAACATATATAAGCAGGTACAATGATCATATATGTATAGTTCAACTAAAAAACACAAAAGCTTAGGGGTGTTTGGCAGTTGCTGAATGACTTGGTGCTAGATGATTAAGTGGTCAAAATGATTAAGAGGCTCTTATGATATGGTGTAAAATGAGATATGATGGTTTGGTAGTTGTTGAGCATGAAATCAATACTCTGAATGGTTAAGAGACATCCAGGATACTAAATCATTCAGAGGGTTTTGGAACCATTAAGAGGCAGTCCATTTTTTTTTTTTGCCAAATAGGATATTCATCTCTTAATGATTCAGAGATTACCTCTTAATGAAACTGTTAAAAGGTAAACAAATACTACCTTAAAAAGACAATGGAAAGATATATAATATAGTAACTTAATACTACCGATCAAGAGTAAGGTGTCAAGTCTTCAATGCGGGAAGAGAACTTTACATGGAAAAAGAAACAAAACTAATTAAGTTACAAAGGATGTATAAAGATGAAAACAAAACTTAAGAGTACCCTAATCTAATATATTAAAGAGATGCTGGAAAAAAAAAAAAGAAGAAGAAGAGAGAAGTGGTAGTCACTCTAAAATGTTTGGACCACTTCCTCAAACATTAACGTTGTGTTTCTCCGAAACTCGTATTTTGAAAGAAAAAGAAAGGAATGGATAAAAGGAAAAAGGAAACTCAGCCTCCTCAAAACCTTTTTAGAATAGGAGTACCACTAACATTTCATACTCTCATGTCATCTTAGCGTTACATCAACTTTTTTTATCCTACTCTTTAAACCTCAAGTGGATCGAGTACCATAAACATTTCATACCCTCATACCCTCTGAATTTTATTATTATTTTAATATAAATGTAAAGAGAAAAAAGAGAAGAGAGAGAGAGAGAGAGAGAGAGAGAGAGAGAGAGAGAGAGAGAGAGAGAGGGGTTTTCAACAGGTTTAGGAACCCTCGGCCACACCCGCTGAACCCAACCTGCCCCTCTAGTACCACCAACCTCCCTTATTGGTTGAACCCTCCCCTTACCTACACCCTAACCCGCTTAGTGGTACTCATGGCCTAGAAGAAAAATAATGATAACTTCTCTCTTAAAAATAGGACGAAGGAAAAGAAACTAAAATTATTTAAAAAGTTATTAAAATAACAAAATTAGCCACCAACATTTTATTATACATAGATGATATTTCTATAGAATAAATTTTTAAAAAAAAATTATCATTCTATTCTCCTCCTTTTCATTTGCTTTCAAAAAGATATAAAATAGAGTAAACTATTCTTTTGGTCCCTAGGCTTAAAAAAATTAATGAAAATGGTCCGTAAACTTCAAAAATTACACAGATGTTCCCATTGTTTGCATTTTGTTTTAAAAATGGTTCATGTTGTTTGCATTTTGCTTTAAAAATAGTCTCTCCTCCTTTAGCTAAAATGCAAAGAGACTTCTATAAACAATTATGGTAACAAACATAATTATATAAGTTTTAAAAATGGTAAACGTACTAACCTCATGTGAAAATATGATTAAGTTATAAGCAAAATCAATGTCTACAAAAATAAACTGAATAAATTAAAAGTAAGGGTATAATTGGAAAAAGCTACAATAAGCTTCAAAAAAGCTACTCAAAGTAGCGTTTCAAAAAGCTAGCTTACGAATCAACTAACATGTAAGTCGCTTGAATAGATCTAGAAAACAAAAGTAAGGGGCCATTTACCGAATTCTTATAGGGTAAGGCGCTTATCAACAAGAAATTCACATTTAACTATCTTATTGTGTTAACATCGTTGACCTTGAAAATGGATTGTTGGTAAAACCATTTTAAACCCGATAAGCGCTTAACTGGGTAACAATCATTTGCACATGCACTTACTGTGGTAAGAGTCTCGGTCCTTGACTCCTTTACTTTATCTCTTACCGGGTAAGCTTCTCAGTCTTCACCATCCTCAATCAATAAGATAAGTGACCTTGGTAAGCGTTTAGTAAACGGCCCTTGAAACTTCCTTTTTGGGTCGTGATAATGTGATTCAGTAAATAAATTTACTTTCATGGAATTCACAAAGTACGTAAAATGAAATCGAAATATACGGAGAACAAACTAACTATGATTAAACCAACAAATCAAAAGAGTATATAAAAAGCATCACCAAAGAAGTAAAGAATCAGAAATCAACATCTCTTGTAATACAAAATGGCCATAAAATTAAGTTTCAAACCCTTGCCTCGATCCCAAAAATTGGGTTTCAAACCTCATAATCAGTGATCGATTGAGTTCGGAGATAGATTTGACCTGAGATGCCAAACATGCATCATATCAACACAAGCGCTTTATAATGCCATCATCCTTCACTATAACTTATCTAAAACAACAGGCAAATTAAGGCACTAAGAAATAACACCATCCGCGTGAATGGACACTGGTGCTATAGCATCAATTCACCCAAGAAAGTTACAAAAATTTACACGATCTGTCAGTTATTTGAATGGAAAAAAAATTGAAAACTGATAGAAAAATCAATCTACGCAAGAAGAAACCATCAAAGAACACAAATATTACATTTGCCCACATCATATTGATAGCAATTCAAATAACTGTTTGTCATAATCGTTTTAAGAATCTCAACTCACATCTGACTTAAAATAAAGTTCAAATATAGTATTTTGTAATAATTCAACATTGTCATACATCATCATTTTACTTTCTTTAATGAGAATGATAAATAAAATAAGTACGTGAAAAGACCAAGAATTACACAATAAAGTCCACTTGAAAATAAAAGGGAAAAACAATTGTTACATATTGTAAGACTAGGGTAGATCATCCATCATGAACCAAATTGAACAGATCAAATTATCATCTTTTCCAGGAGTTGCTAATACCCCTTGTTGTTGGAGACCTGTTGGGATTGATTACTCTTGTAGAAAAAAGGTTTGAGTGAATAAAGATTTGAGTTTTTTAGGAACCGATGAGACAAAGAAGAAATAATATGAGCACCCGTAACACCTCCATTAATATCTAGCGGAATCTTGCAGTCTTTCAATGGTGAGCTTTTAAGGAAGGCCTTAACACTCTTTGAGCTCCCAATGAGCATTCTTTAAGAACTTTGTGGATGGAGGGGATAATTTTGCTAGAAAGTAGCCCTTGTCATCAGTCGGACAACTCAAGACGGAGAAAGGCATTGGTTCAAGATCCTTTTGGTTTCTTGCCAAACAAGTTATCCGTGTGATGGCTCCTGATAAACACAATACAGTAGAAACTCGATAAATTAATACTCGATTATTTAATAAACTCTCTAAGATAATATTTTTATGCCGGTCCGGACTCGGGGATAGGGTGCTAAATTAATAATTCGCTAAAATTATAAGATAATACATTTTCGATAATTTATTTAGACCCCATATAAAATATAAATTAATAATTCCTTATATATAGCATATTACATGAATGATTTATGAAGGTTTCTTGAAAAATGACTCAATTGTATTTTGTTTTTTTGTTGAAATCAATTTCCCCTTGAATCTCGTCTCTAATTTTCCTTAGCATGGTAAGAACTTCTGGTGTTGTTTTCTCATAGCTCAACAAGAAATTGTTCAATGTGATTGCCGCTTTAATAGCTTCGTTTCGCGAAGGGGGCTCCATTGTATACAATAATTAAGTGGAAACTTGAAAGGTGTTTGTAAACTAAGTATTCTACTATAAATTAATAAAATATTAATTAATATATAAATTAATAATTATTAATTTATCGATTAATTAATAACTCTTTTAATTAATAAATTTTGTGGGTCCCAAGTGTATTATTTTATAGAGTTTCTACTGTATTCAACCCCACTGGTGATAAAAATATAAAGAACATATATTGTATCATGTTCATCTATGAAATATGTAGTATCCTATTAGATTACTTTGCATAGAGTAAACTACGTTTTTTGTCCCTAAAGCTTATTGAAAACTGCTATTTTCGTCCCTATGTTTTCAAAATTACGATTTGTGTTCTACAACTATGCAAACCATAGGAACAAAAATTGTATTTTCAAAAGCACATGGATGAAAGTCATAATTCTTAACAAATCATATACGATGAAAATCAAAGCTTACTCAAACATATATTCAAACTTATCCAAAATCTATTCGATGTAGGATTTTAAAATCTTAACGTTAAGTTAACACGATTCATGAAACAATTAATTAACAAATTACCTTTAATTGGGATAAGTTTTGGGCCGGATTTACAATAGATAAGGCCTTGAATTGCAATGGGCTTGGGAAGTTCCTTCTCTTTAGTCATCTTATAAGGGATCTCGTGGTTTGTGGGCCGGAGAAACTCCATATGCACCGCCGGCAGAGGCAGAAACGGCCGATACCACCACCGAGAATAGAAAGACGATGGCTGAAAATCTGGTGGCAGTTATGGCCTCCATTGTCTTTGATTTTTGATCTCTAAAACAAACTTGAATGGGTTTGTTTTATGGTGATTTTGGATGGACATTTTATAGTGACAATGTGTATAAATTGTTTTGTTGAATGTATAGTTGGAAGAGTATGATGGAGGATTACATGGGAGCACGATGGCATGTTAGAAATATGGATCAATGGATCTCATCTAACGACTATGATTTTATGTCTACACAACGTGTGTTGTACAATTAATGTAAATATTTATTTATTTATTTGGGACAAAACTCATTCAAGTCTAGAAGCTACAATTCTTATTCTTGCTTAACTACAATAAAAACGGTTTGCTTAATAGATTTTTATGTGTTATAGACGGGTTATTTTCACAGGAACAAAGAATTGTATGTCCTAAATATGTAAAAGAGTTTTAATAATATATAGGGTGTTGGACGTTTTAACTGTCTTTATGATTTATTTAGTGTCATATTCGTCTTTTAATATGACTTTTTTTTGGAATTACGTTACACATTAATTTATAGGACAATTTGCAAATAATGTCATATGCAAAAAAGTAACAACACATTTTAAGTGTCCAGAAAAACTGTTAAGACGAGTAAAAATGTCTTATATACTTATTGGGACACTTATCAATAGAATACACAATTAATTGGTTATAAATAAAACACTCTTTTATGATGCCTAACATTTTTAACGTCACATAGACATGATTACTTTTTGATAGTTTCGTCGTGAATACTAATTAGACGTACATGTGAATTTTATTCCCTTTTTAGTGGCTTTGGATTATGCGTTTTCTACAATTTAATTATTAACTAGTTAATGGCCCGTGTAATACACGGACGATTTAAACATATTGTTTTAGTTTCTAATAAGAATTAACATTTAAAGTTCACAAATAATTCACCACAAACCAAACGTAATATCCAATTAACAATATAAATATGACTTAGTTAATTAATAAAAGAAACATTAATGATTTAGTTTAATCATAATCATTTAGGAAATTATATATATAACATTTAAATTACTTTTCTTTCATTTTTTATTCAAAGCTTTCTTTGAAATTGAGTAAGTAGAGAATTATTATTTATTAAAATAATTCTAATTAATCAACGATTTAAATGAAAAAAAAATTACTCTTACTTTATTATTAAATATTTTAGTCATCTAATAGTTGTTAAAATATCTGAAATTCTTTTGTTGAAAGATTTGGATTTCGTGAATGATTCTATAACGGGAGGAATTATGAAATAAATTATATAGTGTTTTTGATTTGTAGGGTTTTAAAAAAAATATTATTTATAAATGATCTATAGAATTAGTAAGATTAAAATGATGGAATTTTTAAATTTCAAGAACATCAACAATAGCGTTTTAAATAAAATAAACTTTTATTATTTATAAATAATCTATAAAAAATTTAGATTAAAAATAGGAATCTTTAAATTTCAAGAATATCAACGATAGAATTGTAATAAAATGTAAACAACTTAATTTATATTTATTCTTAATATTTACTAATATAAATAAATTAAAAAAATATTCAATATTATACTTATTTTGAAGGTATCGTCAAGACGATTATAAGGGTGTAATTTATAAAAAAGAAAAACAAAAAACTTAAATGGTTTTAATTCATATACATTATAAAAAGGGGTAATAAGTAATTGAAAATTGAAAATTGAAAAACTAAGGGGTAATAAGTAATTTAATCAAATAATTATAAGGATACAAAATGTAAATTATAAAAAGGAAACTAATAAATTAATGAGAAATTTTAGGTATGTAAATTTTGGAAAAAAAAATGGAAATAGATTATGACATCATCATTTCATAGGATTTGTTTAATTGACCAATGAAATCACTCAATTTCATTTTGATGACATCAGCAAAAACCTTCTTTTAATATATATATATAGATTAGATTCTTAAAGATAAAAGTTCATTGGTATTAATGTAAATCGTTTTCTAAACGATCAATTTTTTGAATTAAACTTGTAAGTTAAACTAACGTAAAATAAGCTTAATGAAAACTTAGAGCATCCATAATGGAGGTTCTTTTTAGGGTTTTTACAAGAACCTATTGTGGGATAGAGGTTCTTGCCCAATAATAAGTTCTTATTAGAACCCAGGTACTTGAACAAGAACCCAGGTTCTTGTAATACTTTTCTTTTTTGTTATATATTAGTTCACATAAATAAAAATTATATTATAAATAAGAAAAAGAATGTGAGGTTGTTGTAAGAACCTCTATTGTAGAGTTTTTTTTTGAACGACAAATAACTCAACACACACACACACACACGTTCCGGGGGTATCCAGATCCAAACGGGCACCGACTAATCCCCCGCACCCATGAACCAGCCCTATGGATCGGCCCAAGAACTCGCCCCTAAACCGGTCCTATGGACCGGTTCAAGAGCTAAATACAGCAGCTAGTTGTCGCCTGCGGGGTTTGAATCTTGGTCAACTGAGGATACCATCCCCTGAAGGCACAAGGGTGTACCTCCACCCATTAGGCTAGACTATCTTTGGTTCTATTGTAGAGTTTTAAGGAGGTTTTTTCTTTATTGAGATGACAATGATGTGGCAAGAAAAATATGACAACCGATAAGAAAGGAGGTTGCTGCTTTTGTTTTGTGTTTGTGAATTTATTATATTAAAAAGACTTAGGATCAGGTGAGATCAAGCTGTTACCGTGAGACCGCGTGAGACCAATACCTAACGTATGAAACTTCACAAAAAAACACCGTGAATGTACATAAAACTCGAATATGCAGACCTAAAATTCGCTTTCGATGCAAAAAAATATCGAAAACAAGCTAAAAAATGAAACCTTCACAGCTCAAGTTCTGTGAAGGTTACATATATATAATGTGAACCTTCACAAAAAATAAACTACTATGAAGGTTTCGTTTTTTAACCTTTTTTGAAAAAAAAATTCGATAGCGTTTTTTAGTATGTTTTGACGATAAATGTTCAATTTTCTTTACCTTCACAAATGTTTTGATGTGAAGTTTCAAGTAAAATATGTTGGTCTCATCGGTCTCACCAAAAAGGTTTGATCTCATCGGAACTTAACTCATATTAAAAATATTACATTTTTGGTCTTTATAATTACATAGTATTTATTTTTTAAAGAAACATAGATAAAAGTGGACAAAACACTAAAATATCCCCTGTCTAACGGGTATTAAAACTCCATACATTTACCAACCTTTTTTTTACTATTCCTAAGGAATAGTAAATAAAAATATAATAAACAATAAATAAAATACATAAAACATATTATCCAAAGCATTTCATCCACATGTCTTCACATTTTTTATATTTAATTATTATAAAATTTATACTTTACACCCTTATAATTATGTTGTTATTTACTTTATATCTTTTAGTTTTCAATATTTCATTTTATATTTTTGAATTATATTAACACATATAATCGTATTTTGACTAAAATGCGTTAATAAAATACGTTTTATTTTTAACAAGTTACATCATTATAATCGTCTCTTCGACTCCTTTCAAACGAGTCCAATATTGAATATTTTTTGATTTTATTATGATTTTTATATAATATGTAAAAATATTTTAAATATTTACGATTAATGCCATTATATAATGTTTAAAGGCTTAATTGTTAAAAGAACACGCCTTAATTCCGAAGACTTGATCGTTATTTATTTCAAAGACTTAATCGTTATTTTATTTTGAAGGCTTAATCCTAATTTCAATCGGCATAGTTAACCAGAGATATTGACCACATCAAAAGCTACTTTAACCCCGATTTCAAATTTATATTTTCTCATGAGATTTTCTTTTGTTGGTGAATCGCCGCTTGAGTCATAGTTGTCCTATCGATTTATGTTACATTTCAACTGTTTTTTTTAATTGATTTATGTCTTATATTTTATAACCTCCTATCTCCCTACAACGCGGGACCAAAAACCTCGTTTTTAACAATCAATTGAGGAAAGGGTCAAATTCGGTCATATATTTGTATACCATAATAGTGAAACAGTAATTTCGAAATTTTAGGAACGAAAAGTGATAGTTTGGAGAAACCACATAGACCAAATCATCAATAGCTTAAAACTATTTAAATTTAGTTATTTCTAATTCTTTTTTTAAGGCATAGCCTCCCTGACGGTATCGGGCATTTGGCATCCACGGGAATGCCTGACGGTATCGGGCATCCACGGGAATCCAACTAATCCGCCGTTGTCCCGACCCAGCTTACGCTGAACCTAGACCCCAGCCACAGTCTTTGACTGCGCTGGGAGGCATCCCATTGTATGACTGGGCCAACCCAAGGACTAGGTACTCCCCATGCCTTCGATTGACTCCCCCTTAGATATGAACTCGGATAGACTAGAATTCCATCTAAACCCCTCCCAAAATCTTACCGCCCTTAGGAAGATCAACTAAGCTAGATATCATTTGTAGCTATTTCTAATTGATAACTAAAATGTTAATGATTAATGATATAAAAATAATAATAACGAAGAACAATTGGG